>MEHQ01001392.1:156343-233145 GCA_008828725.1 Saccharina japonica
CCCCCCCCCCAGAAGATCGGAGCTTTTCCGGCCGAGCTGCGAGTGCTGCAGTAGATGTGTCATGCGTGCAAAGAATATGTCGCTATATACTGGTTGTACGGGTATAGTGCGACAGCAGCAGTGTAGTGCATTCACTACTGATTGTAGTGGCGTTTGTTAATAACATAGTTCAAATATACATAGTGCCAGCTGTGAGTTTCAACAAGAGAAGTTTCTATGAATGCCAAGAGAAGCGGGCACATATAACCCTTTTCGGGACGTTGGACACTTTATTATTTCCGACTCCGGGGAGGAGACGAAAAGGGAAAGAAAGGGGTACTCGCATGAAAAATTATTGTCCTTTGTTTTTGGGATACTTGAATCGTCGAAACTTCGTTTTACAAGTTGCGTGGCACGATGCGCTGGTCGCGCGGCGGGTTTCCAATCGTTTGGCGTGCTTGTGTATACCGCACTAGGCCTCCTCGTAAGTTGAGGGAACGAGAAAAGAGGTCCTACAGCCGGAACCTCCTACGTGACGCAACGAACCGTGTTGTTCGTTCTGTAGTGTGACGCCGAGATAGATACGTACCGCTCTGCTTGCACGACGGTTACTTCGAGCGAATGCGGGTTTCTGACTGACGCGGTACCCAAAAAATAGGGACCCCTTTCGAGTTGGCTGAAGCCCCATTTTTTACCTTTTACCTGGTTTTTAAAGGGGTGTTTCGACCGCCGAACTCTACGATAAAATTCGGATAAAATTCTCGGAACCGTCCGCCACCAAAAGCATACGAGTTGACGATAATAGTTGTGAATGTCTGCTGCGCGAATTCCCACAGTAGGGACAGCTAATACGGGGGACTATAGTATTCAGGACCCATCAGGTACACTAAAAACTATGTATTCCAGTGTTTTACTAAGCATATTTCGTCCTGATCACTATGATGTTCCCCCGAAATACACAGTAGTAGTACTCTTTGCATCGCGTGACGCCGCTGTGGGAGTCGAGGTCAGATGTGAAGAGAAAACGTAACGCGAACGCTCGGCTGCACCGAGTGGCACATACTGTTTGCCCACCGAACGCTGGTTCGGTTCAGCCGCACCACTCATGTTCACCTGACCCCCCAAGATTCGCGTACGTATGGCATTGTTGCTGTAGGCAGGAGGAGCAGAGACGCGCAGGGCGGTTTTAGCAACAGGCATGGGTGGAAGTCGTTACATTTTTTTTTTTTTTTTTTTTTTTGTGATTCTCCATCCCATTTATTGATCTTCTCCCTTTTCCCCCCTCTCCAGTGGTGGTAGCAACTCAGATCCGGCGTCACTAACTAGGCTCTTACCCCCCCCCCCCTCCCCACTGACTAGTGCTACGGTAGAGGTAGCACTTTTTCGCCGAATCGTTTTCTGAACGATCGAGCTCCTTAACCCAAATTCGTCGGACTTTCATTTTTGTGACGAATAATGTTTCAGAGCATACTCCGGCCATGATATTTCTCATCCGGCAGCACTTTTATTTTCCTCCAAAATCATTTTTTCGGTGAGGTATGACGCTCCGTAAGTGAGGAGCTCAGAAAAAACATGGTGCACCTCTATCGTAGCATGCGTCCACTACGGTTCGAGCCTTGCCTTTTTATCGCGAAAATACTGCTGTAGCTCTTTTTTTCCCTCGTCGACTCGCGTCGAATTCCGTGTTTTCGTAAATATTACACGTACGTACGTAAATCACCTCTGGGACCGACAACTGTTAGATTGGTGTTTTTTATGAAGCATGGGTCCCGAAAGAGACTAGTGGGCACTCCAGCCACCTTCACCCCCCCCCCCCCCCCCTCTAGATCCGTCTCGAAAAGGGATCGTAGCTCAATGGTCAAAATGACTAAGGCAAGCAACACATGAGTACGCCCCCCCCCCCCCCCCTCGCCCGAGCGATTTCTAAACCGCAAACCTTTTTTTGCGGGCGGTCAGACACAAAAGCCACATTTCTCGCATTTTTTTTTTAAATCAATAATAGTTTTCTGTCAAGAGTGCTCACCTCGTACGGGCACATGAGAATGAGCTGTCCTGCTGTATAACGGGGGGCATAATAAATACCAGTAGTACCCATTATTCTTCCGATTGGTGATGTTGACCTTTCCAGTTTTATTTTTACCTTCACATCGTAGCGTGTACCGTAGAGGGGAGCGGAGGGCTCCAGACTATCTGTTTTTGACCGACTTTGATCGCTTTGCGGACCCTTCGGGTTCCACTTTTATTTCAGTTTACCTTTTTTCGGGTAAGTTAGCCTGTGACCACGGGAATCGACCGTGTCAAGTGTTGGATTAGTACGGACAGATGGAGGTACTGGATAGAGAGACCGGCACGGTTTTTAATGTGAAGACAACAACAACAACAACAATTCTTAGTAAAACTAGGTAAATATATCGATTTTTGTGTGTACCGTAGGTCCTATTTACTACATTAGCCCACCCCGTAATAGTACTGTTGTGCGTACTCGTTGCACGAAGCGGAAATAAAGTGGTCGGCCGTCTTGCCTCATAGACCGACACCGGATTCCAGCCGTCGCCAACACCGTATCCCAGTCGTCGCAACAACGGGTGTTTTCCGCAAGCGTTTCATTCCTTCAATCTGAACTTTATGCTGCTGCTGTTTGTTGTTGTTATTTCTGTCGTTGCTCGTACAATAATGGTTGCCGTCGTTGCTGTTGCTGTTGCTGTTACGTACGTACGTACGTACGTACTGTTTGTATTTTGAGCTGACTCTTCTTTCTATACACGAGATTCCGTGGCCAAATTACTGTAGCTACATAGCAATGTGGGGGTATTACCGCTGAGCTATAGGCGTAAAAGATCGATCAATTACCCAGCCCACGGTAATCCTTATAACACTCTCCCCCCCTCTGAACGGCGGGATATTTGGGACGTCGGTACCGTATACGGCCGTACGTTGACCTATACCCGCTTCGTTTCAATTATACCTGGGGAGCCAGGGAGACGTGTTTTTAGGGACGCACGCGCAAGCGTTTCTATAAAAGAAACGTTCGAAGTGAGATTCGAACCCGTGTCCTCGACGACGTCAAATGTGAGGGTATTACCTGCTGAGCTATAGGGGTAAAAGATCGATCGATTACCCAGCCCAGGGTAATCCTTATAACAAGACGGCACGAGACACGAGATATGAGACGAGGAGAGACCATACGCGCATGTGTATAGGTGTATATAGATGAGATGAGCAAATGCGAGGCCTAAAACATGTTTTACACGACCCACCTGATACCACTTCGAACGTCGTATGGAAACCGCGCAAGCCGGTCGTTCGTATGATATCGTAATACCTCGTACGGACGAGTACGTACGTGTAATTACAAACCTGTATGGGCGGAAGCACAAGGACCGTTTGAACATCAATATGAAAATCAACTACTGTAGTCCTTACAATCAAGTCCAAAGTGATAAAACACGAAAAACCCTTCAGCCACCAGCCAGGCATATATATGATCAGGTGACTGCCAGTCCACGGCAACCGATAATTGTAATGATACGCTGGTTCTCCCAAAACGAACGCTGCGTTGGTGCACCAGCCGCCGACATCATCAGTCCACTGACCGAAGGCTTTTTTGACGCTCGCCCGTAAAACCCGCCCAAATCCTGCATGAAATTGAATGGGGCGTGGCCATACCGCGCTCGCTCCGGCAGCGCCTTGGCTGGTTCAGCTCGTATGATCATTTGTGATACATGATACATTACGTACACGTATACTCGTCCTCGTGCAGCACATACATGCCGCTATTCATTGCTGCTGCACAACAAGCAAAGGACTCGTAGAGGGTGTACCCGTGGGTGAACGATGGACGGTGAACGGTAAACGATGAACGGTGAACGATAAACGATGAACGGTTAACGGTGACCGATAGACGATGAACGGTTAACGGTGACCGATAAAAGATGAACGGTTAACGGTGAACGGTGCAGCAGTAGTAGTGGATCTTTAGTACTGCTGTTGTATATCTTCGCATCGTATCTTTGCGGTCCTTTCGGTTAATCTCGCCGCATCTGAAACGTCAAAACAACAAAAAAATCCGAACAGACCTGTCGTGATTTTCTTTCGTTTTGTCGCTGCTCGTGTCCCGCTGCGGTCCACCACTGCTGCCCACACGAGTATACCCACCCAACTCTGTACGCCACCCGACCAACTGGGCGGTGGCGGCTCTCCGCACGCCGGCCGTCGATCATGTGAGTGCCCGAAAGCCAGCCTTGTTAGGAACGGCGTCTCATAACGTATACGTATGGGTGGATTACGAGCAGGTACGAGTAGCTCTGAGCTCCGAGCGTCTCATCGCGGCCCTCTACGACTGCTGCTGATTGTTGTATGCGCTTTACTTTTCACCTATCTATCAGGAACTACTACTATTGTATACTCTCTATACTGTAGACAAGTCAACTCGTCGGCCGTTGGAAGTAATACGGGCGGTGGGACATGCGTGCTCATAAAAAAATTAGAGCACGTCGTCTGGTGACACGAGAGATCGGTACTCGTACATACCTACCTGTGACACTGCTTGCTGTAGACGCGTCGCTGTAGTTGGTAGTGTTTGGTTTTGGGCGCCCATCATGCGGAGACAGGAGGGACGACGCGTTATGGAGCATGCTTGTTGCTGATATGTACGTACCGGCAGAGGAGAGCTCCGGGGGTCGTACGGCATGGAACTCTCGTCACGGTCTTCTATCCGTTGCTATCTTCACTGTTGAAGCCACCTTGTACTTATCATATTATTAAGTGTTACGTTCTTACGAAGCATTGCGAGAACGTCAAGTCAGCTCCGGTGGCGACACCCTAAAGCATGCACCACGGCTGCGCCCTGAAGCGAGTACCCTCGCAGTCGAGAACCTCACCGTGCTGTACGCATTGATCGGCGTTACCCTTGCGTATAGCAGGCCCACAGGCACAAACAACCACTCAACCTCACCACTGCCCCTTCCTCGTATATACGATCGCGCAGAATGAGAGCCGCCGGAGGATTCGCGGTCACGGTATTTTACGTCTTGGTGACGAGGACAACGGGCCGAGAAGAAACCAATTTGCCTGGAAAATTACAGGAGCACCGGCTGCCGTTGAAATCGACGGTACCAGTAACAAGGGAAGCGTTGGAGGAGACTAACGAGGTGTGATGCTTTGACTCTCTTAGGCCATCGTAGCCGACGTGTATTACCATATGTTGCTACTGCTCGATAGGAAGGTCTGTAGCCACCTTCTGCAGCGCAGCTCACGCCCAACGTAAGGTTGACATGATACTAGAAACTACAGGTGTACGAAGCTCTACGTGCGCGTATCATACACTCGGAGGTCGACTCCCCATGATGGCGATAAGGCTCGCTGCTCACGCTTTTCGCCCAGTATTTTCACTGGGGTTTACCAGGTGCCTCAAAGGGCAGAGTGTGGGGGGGAATGGTGGTATGCACTACGAGTAGGGAGTCGAGATCATGCCATTTCCGCATCGTGCAATGGACTCAGATCTCATCAACATGGACTCAGATATCATCAACTACCGTCCAACATACATTAAAAAAAGCATTACATATGCCCAGGCTCTCCGTCGGAGTTACCACGATAGAAAGTGCCGGATGTAATACATATCTCCACCAGAAAAACAGACACGACTACGTAGCACCCATGTGGCCCACCTGTGTCCGCAGCGCTGGTCGCTCTATGATGCGGCATTATGGCTCTGTGGGGTCCGATTGGCTCCTTGACAATGCGGTAGAGGACGGAAACTTAAAAGGATAGGAATGACATTCTATACGCGCAGTTGGGGGGGTTGGTTCAATAAGTACTTGGTTGGACAAATGGGTTTCTGTTCTTACCGTACACGACAGTGCATAATAACCCCGTAAGGCGTCCGCGAGGCAGTTACATAGTAAAACCCATTGCTGTCTCCGGAAGTGGCCACACCAGAAATTAAATTAACTCATTGAAGCTGTCGTCCATATGCAAGTCCGCCTCAGAGGCGGTTCTTAGCAGGATGCAGCTCACCCTCCATGCGACTCGCCCAATACCTCACGGCGTTTCGCGCTTGGTGCAAGCAATGTCTGCCTGGTTGGTGAAAACCCAACGCGCTCCGTCCCGGCATTGTAGGGATGCGAGGGTCTATGGTCATATGACTACGGCCGTGCACAACATGAGTACAACCCCCCCCCCCGTGGGAGGGATTCTTTTCAGGCGCGATGACGGGTGCTACGGTATGGGTACTCGTACGTAGCACTTTGGTTTTGGGCTACAGTAGTAGATTTGTTTCTGGATGACGGGTCTCCCGAACTCAAAACCGTCGGAATCTGATTCTTGTTTTGCAACAGGATTTTTCGCGTGCCTTAAGTCATGGGATTGCTCGTCGGGTTTCACTGCTGTAGTTTTTTAATCATAATCAGTTTTTGGGTGGAGTATACAGTAGAGCTCCTACACTATAACCAAGTAATAACCCTCATAAAAAGGCGCCACCTCTACCGTATTGTAGCACGTGTCCGATTTCCTCTAAAACCAGGGGGGGGGGGGGGGGGCACAAAACAGCGGCTTTCGGGAGATCTCGTCGCAAGAGGTCGTTCCGTAGACGCGCCGCTTGGCGTTTAAACTCCGCCGGTGGTCGAGAAAATCGGCATTGAAATTCGGCAGAGAGGGGTGTGTTATCTTGTCACCCGGTGTGATACGGTGTTGCGATGGTATGGGCTTGGAAGACCGGTAATTACCTCATTTATAGGTAATGTTTCCGTTTTCGTAATACTTGCATGGCATTAGTATTCTAACGGTATGACGTACATTAGCCCTTTTGAGGCTCAGAGATACTGGCGTGTAAACAACCCACAAAATAAAATAACACAGCGGTAGGTCTCATCAACCATTCAACCAACCGTCAACTGTACGAGTAGTGCGGGTGCGCAAGTAAGAAGTGTAGTGATCCAGACTATGCTGTTCTCGTGTCGTACGACCGCTTTTGGAAAAAATGTAAATCGGACACCAAATAAATGTGTTATCACACTCCAACCAAAAGCAGCTGACGATGCTGCTGTAACCGTCGAAATTATTCACACCCTGTACAGCTACGATAGCGGTCAGCTGTCTGGCAGACAGCTATTGTTTCGAGAAGCTACGCAGCTAGCTGCCTGCAGACAGCTATTGTTGCAAAAAGCTGCGCAGCTAGCTGTCCACAGACAGTTATTGTTTTGAGAAGCTACGCAGCTAGCTGTCTACAGACAGCTATTGTTTCAAAAGGCTGTGCAGCTACAGTAGCTGCCTGCAGACAGCTATGGTTTGGAGGAGGAGCTGTGCAGCTAGCTGTCTACAGATAGCTATTGTTCCGAGAAGCTGCGCAGCTAGCTGTCTACAGACAACTACGCATTGTTTTGAGAAGCTGCGCAGCTAGCTGTCTACAGACAGCTATTGTCAGCTTAGCTACCTACACAGCTATTATGGTTTCGAGAAGCTGCGCAAGGAGAGTGCGTGGACCACCACGCTTTTCTTGCGCAACGCCTCCCTGCTGGTCTGGTGGGTATGCTGTGTGCTTTCTCGGGCATTTTCAAAATTGCCCAAATTTGAAAATCGTCGGCGGCCCCTGGAGCATTGTTTTCCGTTGTTTTTTGTGTAGGACGAAGCTCATCACCATCTAATGGAGAATCTATCCAAGATCGAATGCACACATGCGTGGGAGACAAATTCATCGAGGGGGGGGGGGAAGGCAAGGAAACCGAGAAACGCACTGACATGGCATTCGACAAACAAAACGAGTACTTGACGGCCGCGGATATGATTGACTGAGATTGCACCAAACCATAGTTATATACTACTACTGTACAGTATTTCGATTCCGCAAGAGTTGACGCCACCCAGAAAAAAAACATACGAAACACTGAACACCCATCAACGCCACCGCTCATCCCGCGACTTTCTCATTAGCTACAGCTGTCTACAGACAGCTAACCTATAGCTGTCTACTAGACAGCTATTGTTCCGAGGAGCTGCGCAGCTAGCTGCCTGCAGACAGCTATCGTTTCGAGAAGCTACGCAGCTAGCTGTCTACAGACAGCTATTGTTTCAAAAGGCTGCGCAGCTAGCTGTCTACAGGAAGCTACTGTTTTGAGAAGCTACGTAGCTAGCCGTCTACAGACAGCTATTGTTTTGAGAATATCCGCAGCTAGCTGTCTACAGACAGCTATTGTTTCGAGAAGCTGCGCAGCTAGCTGTCTACAGACAGCTAATGCTCCGAGAAGCTACGCAGCTAGCTGCCTACCGACAGCTACATGCCCTGGACAGCTACACACAGCTAATAGCGATAGCGGTTAGCGATAGCTGTACAGGGTGTGAAATTATTGTCGGCATTGCCGCATCCCCCTCAACGACCCCAAGTGACGAACACTAGCTACATGTACGTACCGCACGCAAGGGATTCCCGCTCGACCGAATCCAGCGCAGAGGCTCTGGCCTGCGCCAATCCTGTTTGTATGGCACACGCGTTGCCCGCGATTTGGCACTTCCTTTTCCAGTATACCAAACAAAGTATACTTCGTATGTGCTCTACGCTGTCGGCTAGTAACTTCTACTGAATATTATGATAGCACTACTGTACAGTATTCATATGTAAGTACGTCGTAGTATCACGACTTATAGGGCGTCACGGTATTCCACAATGCAACAGCTGAGTAGTGGCGGTGAACAACGTACGTCCCACACGGAGTGACCAATATACTATAATTTCTTTTATTTTTTGGCAAGAGCATCTGAGAGCATCAAGGTAGTCAAGCGAGCTCGTAAGGCTTCTCACAGGTTTCACACAATCCTCCAAAATTAAAACAAAATAGCTTACAGCTTTGAACCGGAACCTCAGTATCAGAATCACGGCGTGTTTTTCCCGAATTTCCAGGCGGAATCTACTCGGCGAAGGTTCGGAGGCCAGGAGTTGGCAGATGCGTCGCCGAAAACGCCATCATCAGGTGAAGATTTGGGGATATCTTTTTTTAGTAGGAACCACGCCTTTGAGGTCGCAGAAAGGGCGTCAATACGACGAAAAACGAACATTGTTTTTTCATGGTGTGCCCATGCATGCGTAGCGCCAATCCTACCGTGTACTTCCGTTGCACGGTTCGGAAGTCCAAACGCGAGCTGCTTTTAAGGGTTTTTTAGGGGCGAGCGGTTGCTGCACCGGGTCAAACTTAAACTCAACCAACCAAACCACGTGTGTGTTCCTCTTGGATACGCGATTCGACTCTCCAAGGCTCCACCACTTCTTACGACAGAGAAGAGGTGCCAGAGCGCGCCCGTGTGCAACCCTTCAGCGCGTCCCCCTCCTCACCGCAAGTCAATGCTCGTGCGATACGTTCACGATACTGGTCAGATTTCGCTGATGCCCTGGGAGGAAGGCGACCACCCACAGCCTCAGCGCTATCCCTCTTCAGGGGCGCGGCGTTACCCTTATCAGCAGACAATAATGGCGAACAAGATCCCCAAGGTCGCAGTCACGCGCACAGCAGAATATGGCAGTTCGTCACGGGCGGCGGACGAACGACGCCGGTCGATTCTGCAAGAAGAGGCAGCGGTCAGGCCTTACACGACACACCAACCCCGACTATTCCTCAGCCCCGTGCCTTGATGCCTTCCGGAGGGAGCAAGACAGACGGCAGTGGAGATGGAGGGGGAGGAGAAGCAGCGCTGGGTTCGGCGCAGCTTCCGCTTCACACGGCACTGCTCGGTTTTTTCCCTCAAAAAGAGTACCGAGAGGAGCCGAATTTCGGTCCTCCGCCCTCGCCAGTGGTTGCTGCCTTTCAAGACGAAGATTCCAGCGGCGACGTGCTGTGGCTCACGCCAGCACCAGCCACATACCCGGCGACGGCCGGTACGGCGTACGGTAGACAAGCCGAGGTGCCATCGGCACCTTCATCGGCACCGACAGTGGACGCAACCGCGTCACTAACAGCGAGAAGCCCCTCCGAAGGAGATCCAGAATCGTGGGATCCGTGGGGTGAGCTCGAAACCGCGTCCCCCACTGCAGATATTTATCGTAGACATACGGCAAGCCCTACGGCAAGCCCTACGGCTAGCCCTACGGCTAGCCCTACGGTAAGCCCTACGGTTAGCCCTACGGTAAGCCCTACGGCTAGCCCTACGGCTGGCTCTACGGCTAGCCCTACGTCAAGCCCTACGGCTAGCTCTTTGGCAAGCCCTGTGGCAAGGCTGACCAGATCACCATCGCCAGGAGCGTCGGGGGCGCCAACTGCGCTTCCGGCCGCGACGGCTTCAGACGCGAGCGTTCCGACGAGCTTTCCGACAGGATGGGGTCGAGGAGGGATTTATTCCACACCGGCGCCGTCAGCGGAATACACGGGGGGTCCAACGTCAATGGGATCTGGGTCTTTCACAGAGAGTCCGACAAGCAGCCCGTCGGGGAGCCCAACGTCGACACCAACTGGTTCGCCGACAGAAATTCTGACAACTAGCCCAACGGAAGGGGTTGGTGGTTTTACAATGTTCACTCCGGCTCCGACTCTGACTCCGGCGACAAACGTTCCAGACAATGGAACTTCAAGCCTTCTGGAATCTTACGCGCCGTTGCCGACGGAAGCTGCAACAAGTAACCCTTCAGGGGGTGTGCCACGGGGGGAAGCTGAGCGGTTGGGGTCTACGGCCGCGCCTTCGAGTGGACCTTCAGCGGGGACCACATCAATGCCGACGATTTTGGAACCGGATAGTCCAGCGAGCAGCTCGGTCGAGGTATCGAGGAGCAGAGGGTTCTCGTCCGGACCCACATCCACCCCGTCTACCACGAATGCATATAATAGGGAGCGAGACGCGATCCCAGGTCCGAATCCAACGACATCACCAACTTGTTGGTCCATACCAGGGGAAGAAAACGGGGGATATTCAGGTGCGCCTACATCTTCCCCGACTCTGACGGAGGGTACGCGAAGCTCTGTAGCCGTTTCGATCGCAACTGGAACGGCGCAACCAAGTGAGAGTCGAGCCGCAGGGCCGCATGAAGGCCTGTTGCTTTCGAGTGCCCCCACATCAAGTCCGTCTAGCAAGAGCGAAGCTGGTGAACGAGGCTTACCAATCCCAGGCGCCGCCCCAGACATGGCCACGTCGGGGACTCCGACCAGCACGCCGACCGGGTCGAATCAGAATGACGGGTTGTTTGCAGGACCGGCGCCACCTCCATCGATTGGCGACACCACTGGTGAGTGGCATATGCCAAGCCCAACAGTCGCACCGGATTCAGATCAAGCAACCGTAACGCCGACGAGTGGCCCAACGGAATATTCCTTTGGTGGTGAAACCTCGCCCGCGCCTCTATTTTCTCCACTCGCGAAGGATGAGTCCGGTGAGAGGGACACACCGGGGGCGACTGCTGCTCCTGGTCGAGCTTCGACGTCGTCACCAACTAGCACGCCAACGGAGGGATCATCGGGCGTAGCGTTGACACCCGAACCCACCCCGACTCCGTCTCGTCGGAACCTTGACGGAGAAGATAACGCGCCGAACAAAGGACCCGCTCCAACCTCTCCTGGAGCCATGGTGCCGCCGACTCGTAGTCCGATCGAAGGAGGTCGGGGAAGCCCCTTCTCGTCCGCACCCACGTCAGCCCCGTCTCGTGCGGGTGAAACGGCCAAGAGAGTGACGCCAAGCCCAACCGCCGTCGTCCAGGGACCGTATCCGACGACCTCACCGACTGACAAGCCAAGGAAAGAGACTACGGGTGGGACATCATCGTTGGAGCCCACGCTGGCTCCATCGAAGCGGGGTATGCCTCGCGAGGAGAATTCTCCAAGCCCGATAGTCTCTCCGGTTATGATTAAGGCGACCGTCACACCGACGGGGGGCCCGATCGTGGGGACTCGTGATGGCCCCTTTCCGCCCACTTCTGATACCAGCACAATGGAGGCAACGGCTCCTCCGACGATCGTTCTGGCCGCATCTCGGACAGCACGACCAAGTATCAGTCTAGCGGCAGAGCCCGATGAAGGTGTGCTACGTCCGGCTACACCCACATTAAGTCCATCAAACAAAAGCGGAACTGATGAGCGAGATTTACCAGGGCCAAACACCGCTCCAGACGAGCCCACGACGAGGACCCCGACCAGGCCACCGACAAGATGGAGACAAGACGATGCGGGTATTGAGGAACCGGCGCTGCCTCCATCCACCAGAGACACCACTGGCAAGTGGAAAACGCCAGGCCCAACAATCGCGCCGGACACGGATCGAGGTATCGCCAAACCGACGGATGGTCCAATGGAACATTTTGTTGGTTATACAGCCTCGCCCGCACCGGTATGGCCTCCACCCGCTAAGGATGAATCTGGCGAGAGGGATACGCCGACGCCGACTGCCACTCCTGGTCGAAATCCGACGGCGTCACAAACAAGAATGCCAATGGGAAGAATGCCGGGTGTAGCGCCGTCACTCGAACCCACACTGACTCCGTCTCTTCGGGACACTGACGTACCGAGTCGGACAGCCGCTGCCACCCCATCTGGAGCGGTGGTGCCGTCTACCCGTAGCCCGAGCCAAGGATCCCGGAAAGGCGCATCCGCACCCACGATGACCCCGTCTAGTGTGGATGAAACTGCTCAGAGAGTTACGCCAAGTCCCAATGTCATCGACCAGGGCCCATATCCGACTACATCACCAACTAGCATATGGGCGGAGAAGGCGCCGGGCGGAACACCATCGTTTAAACCCACGCTGACTCCATCCAAGCGAGACATGGCTGGCGAGAGGGATTCGCCAAGCCCGACAGTTTCTCCCGTCTCGATTCAGGCTCCAGTCACACAGACGGGGGAGCCGATCGCAGGGACTCGTGACGGCTCTTTGTTGCCCACCTCAGATACCGACAGAAAGGAAGCCACGGCAGGTCCGACAGTCGTAACGATCGGATCTCGAACGGCAGCACCAAGCATTACTCCAGCTTCAGGGCCAGATCAAGGCTTGCTGCTTTCGGCTGCACCCACGTCAAGTCCGTCTAGCAAGAGCGAAGCTGATAAGCGGGACTTGCCGAGCCCAGGCACTGCCCCAGACATGGCCACAACGCGAACCCCGACCAGCACGCCTACAGGATCGAATCAAGATGAGGTGATTCTTGATGGGCCAACGCCGCCCCCATCCATCAGCGACACCACCGATGAGTGGCAAACGCCAGGACCAACAGTCGGGCCGGACTCGGACCGAGCGACCTGGACGCCGACGAGTGGTCCAACGGGGCATTCCGTCGGTGGTGGAGCCTCGCCCGCACCTATATGGGCCCCACTTGCTAAGGATGAATCTGGTGATACTGACACAACGAGGCCGACTGCCACCCGTGGTCTAGATCCGACGGCATCACCAACTAGCACGCCAACGGGGAGAACGTCGGGCGTAACAAGGTCCCTCGAACCCACGCCGCCTCCATCTCTTCGGAGCACTGACGTAGAAGAAGATGAGCCGAGTCGGACAGCCACCCCGACGTCACCGGGAGTGACGGCGTCGCCGACTCGCAGTCCGATAAAACGATCCCGAGAAGGTTCTTTCTCGTCCGCACCTACGACCGCCCCGTCTAGTGCGGGCGAGCCTGCCAGAAGAGTGATTCCAAGTCCAACCACCGCCTTCCAGGGCCCATATCCAACGACATCACCAACAAGCAGCCGCAAAACGGAGCGCACGGCAGAGCCGACAGCCTTCCCGGCCGGATATTGGACAGCATCACCAAGCAAGAGCCTACCTGCAGAACCCGATCAAGGCGTGCTGCGTTCGGTTGCGCCCACATCAAGTCCGTCTAGCAAGAGCAAAACTGATGAACATTACTTGCCGAGGCCGAACACCCCCCCAGACATGGCCACAACGGGGACCCCGACCAGCACGCCGACCGGATCAAGTCAAGACGAGGAAGTTTTTGAGGGGACGGCGGTGCCTCCATCCACCACGGACACCACAAGAGAGTTGCAAACACGAAGTCCGACCTTCGCGCCTGGCTCTGCTAGAGCGCCCGTGACGCCAGTAGAGAGTCCAACAAGATACCCCGTTGCTGGTACGACCTTGCCCGCACCTATACGGGCTCCCCTTGCGAACGATGAGTCCGGTCAGAGAGGCACGTCGGGGCCGACTGCCACTCCTGGTCGAAGTCCGACGGCGTCACCAACTAGCACGCCGACGGAGGAGACGTCGGGCATAACGTTCCCATCCGCCGACTCCACGCCGACTCCGTCACTTTGGAACAATAAAGGAGAAGAAGACGCACCGAGCCGCACAGCCTCTCCGACCTCACCTGGGGCCGTGGTACCGCCGACTGGAAGTCCGATTGGAGAATTTCGGGGGGGCGTGTTTTCGTCTGCACCCACGGCGGTCCCGTCTAGTGCGGATGAAACTGCCAGGAGAGTGACAGCAAGTCCAACGGCCGTCGTCCAGGGCCCGTATCCATCGACATCACCAACTAACAGGTCGACGGAAGAGGCATCATCGCTCGAACCCACGCTGGCTCCAACCAAGCTCGGCATGGCTGGCGAGGAGGACTCATCTCGCCCCACAGCCACTCCAGACTCGATCCAGGCGACAGCCGTACCGACGGCGAGTCCTATTGCAGGGGCTCGTGACGGCCCGACAACAGAGCCCGCGGAAGATCCGACAGCCGTGCCGTCCGGATATGGGACAGTGTCACCGAGTGAGAGTCTAGATGCAAATTTCGGTCAAGGCCTGCTGCGTTCGATTACGCCCACATCAAGTCCGTCAAACAAGAGCGAAACTGGTGAACAAGACTTTCCGAGCCCAGACACCGCTCCAAGCATGGTCACGACGGGGACTCCAACCAGCACGCCGACTAAATCAAGTCCAGATGACGCGGTTTTTGCTAATCCAGTGCCGTCTCCATCCATCGAGGACACCACCCGCGAGTTGCGAACTTCAGGACCGACAATCGCGTCGGACTCGGATCGAGAGACCGTGACGCCGACAAGTAGTCCTACGGGACATTCTGCTGGTCGCAAAATCTCGCCCGCGCCTATAGGGGCTCCACTTGCTAAGGATGAAACAGGCGAGAGGGACACACCGGGGCCGACTGCTACCCTGGGTCGAGATTTGACGGCGTCACCAACCAGCACACCGACGGGGGGAACATCGGGCGTAGAGTTGTCACTCGAACCCACGCCGACTCCATCTCTTCCAAACACGGACAGCCAAGACAACGCGCCGAGCCGGACGACCGCTCCAAGCTCACCTGGCGTAGCGGTGCTGCGGACTCGCAGCCCGATTGAAGCCTCTCGGGGAGGGTCGTTCTCATCCGCACCCACGGCGACCCCGTCTCATGCGGGTGAAACAGACAGGAGAGTCACATCAAGTCCAACCGCCGTCGTCCAGGGCCCATACCCGACGACATTGCCAATAAGCCGACCGGAGGACGGGACTCCGGGCCGGGCATCATCGTTTGAACCCACACTGGCTCCATTCAAATCGAGCGTGACTGGTGAAGAGGGCTCGCCGAGCACGACAGCCTACCCGGTCTCGATTCAGGCGACCACCACACCGACGGGGGGTCCGATCTCGGGGACTCGTGGCGGCCCCTTTTCTCCCACTTCTGATGCCAACGAAGGGGAGGCCACGGAAGGTCCGACAGGCACTCCGACCGCAACTCGGACAGCATCACCAAGTGCCAGTCGAACGACAGCACCGCGCGAACGCGTTCTGCATTCGGTTGGACCCACATCAAGTCCGTCTAAGAAGAGCGAGCCTGATGGAGGAGACTTACCGATCCCTGGCACCGCTCCAGACATGGTCAAGACGGCGACTCCGACCAGCACGCCAACTGAAATGAGTCAGCATGACGCGGATGCTATGAAACCGGCGCCGCCTCCATCCATCGGGGACACCACTCACGAGTGGCAAACGCCAGGACCGACAGTCGCGTCCGACTTGAATCGAGAAACCGTGACGTCGACGAGTGGTCCTACGGGACATGTCGCTGGTGGCGGAGCCCCGCCCGCACCTATATGGGCTCCACTTCCGAAGGATGGGTCTGGTGAGACGGACACACCGGGGCCGACTGCCAACCCTAGTCGAGTTTCGACGGCATCACCAACCAGCACACCGACGGGGGGAGGGTCGGACGTAAAGTTGTCACTTGAACCCACGCCGACTCCATCTCTTCCAAACACTGACAGCCAGGAAACCGCGCCGAGTCGAACAACCGCTCCGACCTCACCTGGCGTAGCGGTGCCGCCGACTCGCAGCCCGATTGAAGCAACCCGTGGAGGGTCGTTCTCGTCCGCACCCACAGCTACCCCGTATCATGCGGGTGAAACAGACAGGAGAGTCACATCAAGTCCAACCGCCGTCGTCCAGGGCCCATACCCGACGACACTGCCAATAAGCCGACCGGAGGACGGGACTCCGGGCCGGGCATCATCGTTTGAACCCACACTGGCTCCATTCAAATCGAGCGTGACTGGTGAAGAGGGCTCGCCGAGCACGACAGCCTACCCGGTCTCGATTCAGGCGACCACCACACCGACGGGGGGTCCGATCTCGGGGACTCGTGGCGGCCCCTTTTCTCCCACTTCTGATGCCAACGAAGCGGAGGCCACGGAAGGTCCAACAGGCACTCCGACCGCAACTCGGACAGCATCACCAAGTGCCAGTCGAACGACAGCACCGCGCGAACGCGTTCTGCATTCGGTTGGACCCACGTCAAGTCCGTCAAACAAGAGCGAGGCTGATGGAGGAGACTTACCGATCCCTGGCACCGCTCCAGACATGGTCAAGACGGCGACTCCGACCAGCACGCCAACTGAAATGAGTCAGCATGACGTGGATGCTGTGAAACCGGCGCCGCCTCCATCCATCGGGGACACCACTCACGAGTGGCAAACGCCAGGACCGACAGTCGCGTCCGACTTGAATCGAGAAACCGTGACGTCGACGAGTGGTCCTACGGGACATGTCGCTGGTGGCGGAGCCCCGCCCGCACCTATATGGGCTCCACTTCCGAAGGATGGGTCTGGTGAGACGGACACACCGGGGCCGACTGCCAACCCTAGTCGAGTTTCGACGGCATCACCAACCAGCACACCGACGGGGGGAGGGTCGGACGTAAAGTTGTCACTTGAACCCACGCCGACTCCATCTCTTCCAAACACTGACAGCCAGGAAACCGCGCCGAGTCGAACAACCGCTCCGACCTCACCTGGCGTAGCGGTGCCGCCGACTCGCAGCCCGATTGAAGCAACCCGTGGAGGGTCGTTCTCGTCCGCACCCACAGCTACCCCGTATCATGCGGGTGAAACAGACAGGAGAGTCACATCAAGTCCAACCGCCGTCGTCCAGGGCCCATACCCGACGACACTGCCAATAAGCCGACCGGAGGACGGGACTCCGGGCGGAGCATCATCGTTTGAGCCCACACTGGCTCCATCCAAGTCGGGCGTGACTGGTGAGGAGGGCTCGCCGAGCACGACAGCCTACCCGGTCTGGATTCAGGCGACCAACAAACCGACGGGGGGTCCGATCTCGGGGACTCGTGGCGGCCCCTTTTCGCCCACTTCTGATGCCAACGAAGCGGAGGCCACGGCAGGTCCGACAGCCGCTCCGACCGCAACTTGGACAGAACCATCAGGTGCCAGTCAAACGGCAGCACCACACGAACGCGTGCTACCTTCGGTTGGACCTACACCAAGTTCATTGAACAAGAGCGAAGCTGATGGAGGAGACTTACCGATCCCGGGCACCGCTCCAGACACGGTCAAGACGGCGACTCCGACCAGCACGCCGACCGAATCGGGTCAGCATGACGTGAATGCTGTGAACCCGGCGCCGCCTCCATCCATCGGGGACACCACTGACGAGTGGCAAACGCCAGGGCCGACAGTCGGGCCTTACTCGGACCAAGCGGGTCTGACGCCGACGAGTGATCCTACGGGACATGCCGCTGGTGGCGAAGCCTCGCCCGCACCTATATGGGCTCCACTTCCGAAGGATGAAACAGGCGAGAGGGACACACCGGGGCCGGCTGCTAGCCCTGGTCGAGTTTCGACGGCGTCACCAACCAGCACGCCGACGGGGGGAACATCGGGCGTAAAGTTGTCACTTGAACCCACGCCGACTCCATCTCTTTCAAACACTGAACGCCAGGACAACGAACCACGCCGGACAACCGCACCGACCTCACCTGGAGTAGTGGCGCCGCCGACTCGCAGCCCGATCGAAGGACCTCAACAGGGCGCATTGTCGTCCGCACCGACGGCGACCCCGTCTAGCGCACGTGAAGTTGCCCAGGGAGTCACATCAAACCCAACCGTCATTGTCCCGGGCCCATATCCAACGACATCGCCAACAAGTAGTCCGGCGGAAGGGACTCCGGGCGGGGCATCATCGCTCGAACCCACGCTAGCTACATCCAATCCGGGCGTGGCTGGCGAGGAAGAGACGCCTAGCCCGACTGCCGCTCCGGTTTCGATTCAGGCGACAGTTACACCGACGAGGAACCCCCTCGCGGGCACTCGTGATGGACCCTTTTCGCCTACTTATGATACCAACGGAGAGGAGGCCACGGCAGGCCCGACAGCCGTTCGGGCTGTCGCCCGGACGACGCCACCGAGCGGCAGTCCTACCGGAGAGATATACGAGGACTCGATCTCACCCGCCCCTTCTTCTGCCCCTTCTGGGTCGAATGATACTGACAGAGGACTGGAAACGCTGAGAACCACAGCAACGCCCAGCAGTAGCCCAGCGATGCTTCCAAGCAGCAGTCTAAACAAAGAAATGGCGGATGGACATGGTTCGCTTGCTCCCACGGCGGCAGCCCCCACGGCAAATCCATCCGCCACCAGCAAGATTGGAGGGGGCAATACGCCACGCCCTTCAGCACCTACGCCAAATTATGGCCAGCCTTCGCTTTCGACCATGTTTCCGCTGGAGCAAGCACAAGACGAACAATTTGAGCCCCCTGCCTCTACAAACGCTCCTTCTGGGGCGGCTCCAGCAGAAGTCACGAACTCGCCATCCTCTGGGCCGTCTTCACGGAGCTCAAGTAGCGGTCCGTTCACGACGGTGGTACCGTCCGCGAGCCAAGAAAACCTCGAGGATGGCGGTGATTCACCCGTAACGATAACGCCCTCATCAAGTCCGACAAGTCCATCGGAACACGAGGGGGGCCCGCAGGGGGGTAGCTTATCGCCTTTGACCGCGACCGACGCTCCTAATTCCTCTTCTGCGTCTAGGGGTTTCCCACCAACCGGGGAGGCGACGACGTCTAGTCCTGCCTCTGCTACTGAACGGGGCATAGAGACGGCTGGACCAACGCCGTTTTTCTCGCTGGTGAGTCGGTCTGTTAATTTCACTGTGCATGTCAAGAGGGGTAACGTTGCAGTTCTAGAGGTCTACGACTTAACCTGCAGTAGTGTATTGAAGCTTCTTAAATGTCTTTACCAACGAATGGTTGTGTCTTGGTATTGAGAGTGACAGGGGGGGGGGGGGGGGGGGGTAATAGGCCACACATACTTATCTACACGAAATTCGGAGCCCGTCACCTGCACGACATACCAACATGGTGCTACATTGGACACTCCTCGAAAACTGCCGAACTCAAGCTTCTTGAAGGACATTTTCGCCTCCCACCATAGTATGACGGACCCCTGTAGTAACGCCGGCCATTGCTGCAACGCTTCGTCTCCTCTGCGCCCCCGAAT
The DNA here is from genome assembly GCA_008828725.1 of Saccharina japonica. Classification (NCBI taxonomy): domain Eukaryota; class Phaeophyceae; order Laminariales; family Laminariaceae; genus Saccharina; species Saccharina japonica. The sequence goes on from MEHQ01001392.1 coordinate 175,993, forward strand.
CACGAACAACAGGACACCCAATCACCTGCGTACGACGCACCTCAGCAAAACACGGACCAACCCCTATCGCTGGGACCAGCGCCAGCCACCGCCACGCCTCCGCCAGTAACCAGCACAATCGGGCCCATATCTGGCCCTACCGCCAACGAAGAGTTTAAGCGTTCTACAGCCCCAACTTCAGGGCCAAGCTCAGCAAGCAGTACCAGCGCCCCGCTCGTTCTACCCCCCGTGGGGTCTGACTTCGAGGGTTATGGAACTGCTCCCGACGAAGGTGGAGGAGGGGGGTCAGACGAACGGACCGCAGCCCCCCCTGCTATCTTTAGAAGCGACGCCCCGACGGTGGCACCTGCTACGTCAAGGCTCACAACGCCCCCGCCAGCCTTATTCCAGACGCAAGCACCTACTACCGGCGGCGGGGATGCACGTGGCGAAAGCAGCGCCCCGACCAGCTCTCCCACTCAAGGAAGCGTTCGTGACATTCCTCCCGCTGGAGGTGATAGCCTACCGACTCCCGCCCCTACTTCACTCGGAGAAAGCCAATGGGTGTGGTGGTCTCAGCTCGGGGGTGAGGGGGCTGATACCGGACACGCGCTGGTTCGGGGAGTCGCTGAGTACGCGGACAATGTGTACCTGGTGGGGGCGGAAGAGAGCACGGTCGACTCTACATGTGAGAGAGGGAGAGATAGTTGTACGTTTCGATGTGTTGTTTGGGTGCGTGGTCCGGCGTCGAGATAGCCGGCTGAATAACACAACACTTCCCGTCGCCGAACCTCCTCTGCGGTCGGAAGGGGCTCTAGAATCGTCCGCCACCGCTGCCGCCGTGGCTAACTTTTTTGTTCCGTTTAGACAGCATCGTTCAACAGCGTGTGTGCTGTTAGAACACTACAGTTTTTACTAGTATGATAGTGGAGTTTCTTGTGGCAGCAATAACCGGTTGCGGTACGAGTATAGCACACGTGTGATAATATAACAGCCCTCCTGGGATGAATTGTAGTGCCCATTTCCCTCCAACATCAGGAGGGCACACGCAACAAAAGCGGCGGCGTTGGGATGTTCTCCTCGGGAGGTTTCCATGAACTCGTTGCTCGGCGTTTGCACGCGCCCCCGTTAAGTTGGAAATCAACCTTGACATTCGCCCAGTGGGGGGTATTTCCTTGCGTGTTACCAGGTATACCATAGCGGAGGGGGCTTGCAACCAAGCTGTGGAGCGGTGCGCAATAGCTCGCCCCAAACACACGCACTTCGTATAATCTTGAGGGGAAAATGTCACGTAAGACGTAATGTGGAACCTCGCTAGAGGCCCGATACATTCATAAAACATCGTCGGTTTCGGTTAATCGCTTACGGAACGAGGACAACATGTCTGACATAACAAAATCCACGGCAGTCGCGTGACTGCTTGCAAACGAACTCCTATCGACACCATCACCGTGTTTCGTTTGCAACCGACATATGCCCCCCCAGCCAACAGTACCGAGACACGACGTTGGCGGCAAAGGCGGCGGCTACAGACTGGGACTGGGCAAAACGTGTTCGTAGCCTCGTTCTCTGTCGACGGCGAAAAGGTGAAGAACGGTGATGGGGCGGCAGGAAGAAGAATGGGGGGGACGTCATTCACGGCGGAATAGTTCATGGGACAAAACAATGACGTCACAATTGGATGATGTCACGTGTCGCCCTGGTGTTCTGGTTTCGATGACCAATCAGAAAGGGGCGGGTACCAAATCGATTTGCCACCGTTGGGTCCAAACCGCGAGAGTACGCGCTCACAGGAGGGCTGTAGTTATATGTTGCACTACAGTAGGTAGCATGATATGTGGCTGGCAGTCTTTACACCCGGCAAACCCGCCCCTTTCCGGAATAAGCACAGCGCTAGAACTGAGCCAGCACAATAGAGGGCTGCTAGCCAAACTACAACGCGCTCGACTGTCCCCGCCGGAAGCGCGGAGCCATCTTACCACATTGCTCGGCGTCAGCGCACCACCCTGCGGCGATCACGTGCACTGGTCACCTCGCTCCGATATTCACCCTCTTTTTTCCGCTACTCGTGACGCGTGCTACGGTAGAGGTACCACTTTTTGGCTGAATCGTTTTCTGAACAATCGGACTGCTTAACCCAAATTCGTCGGACTTTCGTTTTTGTGACGAATAATGTTTCAGAATATACTTCGGTCATGAGATTTCGCATCCGGCAGCACTTTTATTTTCCTCCAAAATCATATTTTCGGTGAGGTATGACGCTCCTTAAGTGAGGAGCTCAGAAAATACATGGTGCACCTCTATCGTAGCATTCGTCTCATATAGATCCGAGCTACGAAAGGTGTAGCACCTACTGCAGGTTTTCTGGAGCACCACCTCATTTGAGAAGCCCCAACAACCGATTTTAGTTTTAAAAAAACATAAGCTATTGGGTAGATGAAGAGTGGCGAGGGTTGAGGAGCTCTACCAGGGATAGTGGTTTGGGCTACACTATAATCAAGTGAATCCCCTACGGAAGTACGGACTTACAATTCCATTTTCCGCTAAAAACCGGTACGTACACGGCACGCATATGGCACGTGCTGTGTACGCCAGCCACGTTTTTCAGAGAATGGAGTCGTACCTATTAAAATAGATACTTTAAACTGCCAGAGTCTTCCAGAGAGTCGCGCCATGCCTACAACCATGAAGCCCGTCGATACCGAGAACAAAACTCATGACCAAAGAGCAATACGAGTAGAGGCGACAGGGGTGCACGACGGAGTCCCGCGATTTTCTAGTTTGTTTTTCAGAGACTTGGCTTTGCTAAAACAAAACGCACATGCTTCTATCGCATTTTTTCCTTCCGTTAAGCACTGGGATCAAGCGTTCGGCTCGGACGGGGACGACTTCGCTCTTTGCAGCGCGGCCGGAGAAGAGGAGGTCGTCATCGGCGGCTACACGACGGGCGGGCTCTACTCCGACGAAAATGGTAAATGCCGATTCGAGCCCGGTACAATACCGTCAATATAAACAAGGCCCCCTTCCTTCGTCCGTTTCTTGCTGCGTCCTTTCTCCGCCGAGCTCCGACGCAATCGGTCTCGTTCAGCGAGGGCAGGAAGGAGTTTCACTTGTCACCCTCTCTTGTGTCATCCAAATATGATGCCTGCTCTGTAACCAATTGTTGGGGGAGCGCTTGAAACCTGTTCCCACGTAGAGATGAGCCCATCTCGTACTCTTTTCCGAACCATCAGCGATAGCTCGAACTCATTCCTCGATAGTTCAACGGCTCTTATATGCTGTCTCATTCAATTCCCACTTCTTCCTGGCCGCCGTGCATCTCGCAGCGGGGCTGGACGATGCCTTCTTGGCCTTCATTGACCCCGGTAGCGGATCAGTCATTGGCGGGTGGCAGTTCGGCGGTACCACCTCGGAGCGTCTGTACACGCTGCGAGTGGACCAAGGGAGCGGGGATGTCGTCGTTGGGGGCTACACCACTGGTGCCTTGTTCGCAACCAATGGTGAGTGCTGCCTGCGTGCCGCCTGTGTGCTCTCCCGGTACGATGCATCTTTAGACGCATCCTTCAAGAGGCGACGGACAGCATCGAGAGTTTCGTGCCTTCCTCCTTTCGTCCTCAAACGCGGTGATACCCCTCAGTTGCTACGCGTATCGAAAAAACGTCATATCGGCTCTGCTCGAAGTTTGTCAGGATTAAAATAGGTTAGGCGTGTGGCGTGTCTGCTGATTTTCAAGCCAGGTCTCAAGACAAAACAGTCTTGCAAGCACTAAGCTTGCTTCCGATCTCCGGTAATGAACTGCTTGCGGGCTCCCTGAGATGCACGTGCTGCTCGATGGTGTTCTGGCCGCGCATGCTACGTCGGAGACGGGTCAGCCGGTGCAGCTATCTTCGGCCTCAAAAGGCTGCGCATTTTTTTGACCTTCCACGATTTCCCCGCCGAACAACCAACGTGACGACAACGATTCCGACACAGCCCTTGTCCTGCAACCACTCTCGTCGCTCCACGCGTGCTATCCATGCGTTCCAGAGGTTGCTTCTTCTCAGTTCGTCATGGCGAGATTGAATCGGACCGAACTCCTTCTTTCCCCTGGGCTGTTGAACCTCTCCGGCGAATCCGGCGGGGCGGTGGTGTGGGGCTGGCAGAATAATAGTGCCACCACTACTCCCGAGGTAACGATAACCGCCTAGAGTTTTGGACGTATGTGGAGCGTTTATCGACGGTTGGATTTATAACGTCTTAAGACTCGTCGTGTGTATAGCTAGGCGACTGCAAATAATGTTGTGCGTGTTGCTCATGTTCTGCCGTTTGCTAATGACGAAGAGTTGGGCTATAGTACATCCGTTCACCCACGATGGTCCTTTTTTTCTCTCAACCCATTGTTGTGCGGGTCGCTCCTTTTGTTTTGTCGATTTCTGAGGAAAGTTGGGCTATCGCATACGCTTGCACCCGCGATGAGTTTTTGTTTGTTTCAACCGAGATATACCTTGCCCGTCGCGCCCTCCTACAACGTTGGCCTGTCTGAGAAGTGTAACGGCTGTAGTGATTATCTAGAGGAACAATCCGACCTTCACCATCGGCCACAATTTTGACCTTCTCCCACCCGCAGGCGATTGTCTCCTTGGTGGTTGACTCCACAAGCGGCATCGCAACTGCCCTTGGTGTGAGGGGGTTGCCACCGGAGTCAAGCCCGCGCGATGCCGACTACGTCCTGGAAAGCGGGGAAGAGTCGTCATCTTTTGTGGTGTCTCTGGATATCGACGACGGTGAGAAGATAATATTGTGGTTCCAGGGCTTTGAACCGCCTTGCTTGTCAGGTCTAATACTTTCACGATCGTAACGTCTGATCAAGATGCGAATTGTTGACTCGGCTCGTAGCCGGTCGGTGTCTTGGCATGCGACACGCCTTCTGTAGAAACAATCAGAAAACCTGGAATGAACCGCACTACGAAGAAAACACCAGTTTCCGGCACTAAAGTGACAACTCACCACAACAGCCACCTTGGCGTTCAGCATGTCTTACCCAGGAGATAGCTCTGGTGTACCTGACGGAAATAGCAAAATTGGAGGGAGGAGCCAACGACGCGCTGAAGCCTGGAATTCAGCAGCCCGGAACTTTCTCGTCAAATCTCCTCATACATTGGCGTTTGCGGGATATATCCTCAATATTGTTCGTTTGTTTGCAGCCCCTCAGAAAGCCTCTGTTTTACTGCGGTTTTTCTAAACAGTTGCGGTCAGAACCAGAGGGACTTACGAAAGCCAAACGGATGTACATGTTCCCTCTCGCTTACCACCACCTTTTGTCCAGAGGTGCGCCGCCGATGTTCCGCTAACCAGACCGTACGCGCATAGTTCGCGGATAAAAGGAGACCCTGAGTTCCAATCCCGCATACTTGCTTTTCCCTTTCTCGGCCGTCATTCCTCGCTCCCTTTGCATCAAAAGGTTCGGTGCTGTGGAGCTCTGACGATCTAGACGGTCTAGGCATGGGAGTATCAGTCGATGGGCTCTCTGGCGATGTGTACGTGGCGGGTTTTACCTCATCCGGTGAAGGAGTTGACACCGTCGTTGTACACAAGGTACGAACTATGACGATCTTTGAAGCAATGCCGAATCGACATGGGTCTTTACTTTGCCATACGTAGCAGGTATGTATGTATGTATGTATGTATGTATGTATGTATGTATGTATGTATGTATGTATGTATGTATGTATGTATGTATGTATGTATGTATGTATGTATGTATGTATGTATGTATGTATGTATGTATGTATGTATGTATGTATGTATGTATGTATGTATGCATGTATGTATGTATGTATGTATGTATGTATGTATGTATGTATGTATGTATGCATGTATGTATGTATGTGTGACCTTGCCGGGGACTCTCGAGACGGTCATTTCGTGTCCATTTCGCACAAGGGGCTATAAGGGTAAAGCTCTATTCTACGAGCAAAGTCCAAACAGAGTACCTGGTAGCATCCACGTTAGTTGAGTCGGGGTACATGCCCCACCGCACGTCGACGAGTGAGTGCAGATCCGATCACCATTTCTTAGGCGCGTATCAACGTCACATGGTGAGCCTGCAGATATTCGAAGATAAATACTCCGGTTTGAAACGATCACCGGTTGCGTCAAAAATAGGGCATTATCCTTCGAGACAGGTTCGTTGCTTTCTCTGCGCCCAATGCTCCATTTTCACATAAAGAAATCGCATCCATAGTTTGGGAGAGGGCGCCACATGAACGCGTCTTCTTAAGAAGTAGAGCGTAACGAACTTTGGTCGTTCGAGGCCGTTAGGGAGCTTCAGGAAGCACCGTCTTCGTCGCCATCAGTGTTCGTGTCTTTAGCGACATGTAGCGTAGCTTTCAGCAGTCGGGTGGCGATTGTTGGTGAAACTACCGCCGGCCGACGTACGAGTGAGCCATTGGGTCGTCATGCGTCGGACAGTGATTCCCCCCGTCGCGTGGCATGAGTACACCCCGCCTCTTCCGTGCGTCTCTACTGTAGCTGAGTACACCCCGCGAACCCCGTCGCCGCAACCGCACTGTCAGCTTGATGGAGCAACCGGCGACATTACTTGGAGCTACGAGGCGACTTCTGAGGGGGTTTCAGAAGGAAGGGCGTTTTCTATCGATCTCGTCGGAGATGGCACCATCGTTGTGGCAGGGTTCACCGGCGGTAGCGCCACCAGTCAGAGAGGTAAGACGTACCCGCAGGACCCGGGGTCCCAAGTTCTACCAGTATAAGGAGGCATTATACGCACCAAGCGCCATGGGTGGGGGTGATGGCGTTGTCCGCTGAACCCTTCGCACATACTTGTCACTGTATATCTCGATCAGCGAAGGTCATTTTGGCCATCGCGTATCCCCGTCTCAATGAAAGCGTTGACGCCATATGTTGAGTGCGGCTCCACTCATTCGCCGGAAAAATGTTCTTCGAAACACTGATTCCCCTTGCTTGTTGCACGCGTTAATGAAATAAAATGTAGCACAATATCCGCTGTGACATATTACCCCCCCCCTCTCCCGCACACATTTGTTTTTATATCGACGAGTTAGATACCTTCACGCTCCTACTCGACGCATCGGACGGCTCGGAGACGTGCTACTACCAGATCGGCACCGGTTCGACCGACGTCATCAGCGACGTGCTGGTGGAGGAGGCCGAAGAAGGCTCGCTGTACCCGGGGGTAACCATCGCCGGTTACACCGAGGGATCACTAGCCGGTCCCAATGGTAAGGAGGACCCCCCGTCACATCAGAAACACCGACTTTGCTAAAGTACGACAGCCATAACCCTTCGGCAAATGTGTGACTCACCCTTGTTCCCGTCCGTTCGTCGCGCGGATTCTCGCTGTTCTTGAATGCATACACAGCGGGTGGAACCGATCTCTTTGCCCTCGGCTTGGACATGGACGCGATATGCGGCGACCCTGGAGACGACTTCGCCGATATCACCGTGAGACGTTCGCTCGTGTCACCTGTGTCTGCATCGAAATGACCCCTTTTGGCGACTGCCTCTACATAGGCGTTCAACTTCCTCTATATGCCAACCAGCCTACTCAAAATTGATTCGTTTTTAAGTAATTCCGTTGTGCGCGGTGAACCCATCTCTCAGCACCCCCCTGCTTGTCTTGCGCGCCAGATGCAACGCGGTACGCTTGCGGCCGGGGCGGCCTCAGTCATGACCGGAATCGCTATTGTCGGTGCGGTGGTAAGCGCCGCAGTTGCCTCAAGTGGGGCCGCGGCCGCCGCCGCCGCTGTCGCCGCCGCCGCTGGTGCTGACGCTGGGGTGGGGGTCGCCGGGGCTGGAGCTGGCACGGCGTCGATGGCGCAAGAAGCCAGTGCTGGGGGCGTGGGTGCTCTGGTCACGATACTATCGGTGAGTTTCAGGATAGGGTTGCTCTGTTGCTGCAGTAGCATTTCGTCTTTGCTTTAATTCGTACACCGTTCGGGATTTTTTATGAGGCCTCTCTGCTGGGATTAGCCGGAGATTCTCACCCAGGGCTACTACCCCCGCGTTGATTCGATGACAATCACCTTGGCACCCCCGTCGCAGAGAGTAGATATTACGGGTAAAATAAGCGCTACCCTCCGGGGATGCTCTTTGTGCGTCCCCGGTTTCGGACCAAGATTCCGGTAGCAGTTACCACTCTGAATGTCCGAGAATGTAAGTGCAGTTAAGATTATTTATATAAATGTTTTAATACCCAAACGATCCTTACATTTCCGGAAATAGAGGTACATGGTATTCGCCTGCGCAGCGAAACCATGTCGACCATGCATGTTGTAAGCAGAAGGAGGAAACCGTTCACATAGCGTGAATTGTGACGGGTCGAAATGGATAATATACAATAAGCACAATGTCTACTGTAGGTGTGTTTATGTCACCTTTGCGGTGCAATTATTAGACAAAGGCGCGTCGCGGGCAGTTCGTACGCATGTATTCCTTTCAAATACCAAAATTTAAGGCCGTTCCTCCCGCTGAGTGCGCTTTTCTCTACCTACTTCAGTACGAAGGCCACCTTCAAACTGTGCGTCTATTTTCATTCATAGTATCGTCTTTTCTACCTGCTCAGGCCGGAAAAGGAGCCAACAGGTTCGGAAGCCCGCCCCCGCCAGGGGATTCTACGTTCCGCAGCCCGTCCGCCTCCATCGGCTTCTTGCTAATGGCGCAGCTGCAGTTTCTGGCGACCCTCTCCCTCGTACCCAGCGTAGGGGACAGCGAGTCCCTGCTATCGGCGTTTGTGGACAATCTCAGGTGAGCGCCGTCGGGGGGGAAATATCCCGTTATCCGCCACGATTAGCCGCGGCTTCCTTGAAATCGTTATCTGCTACGTATGGTGGTTGGGGAGGCCTTACGCTCCCCCGTGTGCCCACACTGAGACCGCTTGGTGCGATGGATACAATGTTTCCGTTTCTTGGCCGGCCCCACCTCTAGTGAAAGCGTGCGCGACTGTGCTTGAACGATCGTTTTTTCCGGGAGCGCTTGACAGCGTCTACCCTCTGCCATATCCATCACGTTTATAGGGGGTGATCATGGCGTGGTGAGACACCTTTAACTTGCACCCCTGGAGAGAGAGGAGTACCGTGTCAAAACCGGGCGTAGCACGCCCTCGCTCTGTAGCCACCCTGTCATCATCGGTCCGAAACCATAGGGCGTATTGTACCCAGCAGACTCTGGCTAGATGATGTGCACAAACGTATTTGATTACTGTAACTCGACTACGGTCTGAAGGGATATAACATCCGGACGACCTAAACAACTACCAAGGTAGCACTGATGCTCGGAAGGTTTGAAGATGCAGAGTATATCATGTTCAAGAAACCTTCCAACGCATTTTTCAGAACGAGCCGTATACAACACGCATGCCGTCCAATAAACACCACCGGAGTAGCGGGTTAAGCGTATTACAACGCCAACCGCCTCAGACGCACTACCAAATTCTTCGTTCTGGGTGACGGCGATGCATCCCCCTTCGGTGCAGGTGGGTCAACCTGTGGCTGCCGGTCTTCTCAGAGCCCTTTGCCGAGTCGTGCGACTTTGCTGATGGCGACGCCTCGGACGATAGCAGCGTCGGTGGGAGCGTGTTTGTGGGAAACACCGTGCTGGTGCTGGGTCTACTCCTGGTGGTTTTGTTCGTGCACGTCGTAATCATTTCTGCCGTGGAGGCGCACTGGCTTGCTCAGGTAACGGATGTTACGAAAGTTGTTTCGTACGGATGTGTATTTTGGGGGTACCCGAGTAATCTATACATCTTGCTGAAACCTAACAGCGAGTGCATTTTACCCATACATTACCGCCTTCCAATGCCATACACGTCTTCAGTTTACGTAGAGATATATTTGGATGTTGTGCTTGGGTAGAAAGCAGTCTTTGATACTTGCATCAATGCCATACCGGCGAAACTACCTACACTACAAAACACATCCATAAAATGGAACGTGATCACAGTTAAAGGGGAACCCTTTGCCCACCACCATTAAACTAGTTAGGTCTACTAATGGAGGATTACGATTTGTGGTTTGCTACGGGAACATTTTGCCGTGCCTCTGCCGCGTGGGAGTGACTGAAATAGACGTACAAGGGATCGCGGCATACAATCCTCAGGACACCAACGCTTCGAGTTTCGTACGCAATTACACTGCACAGGGTGTATCGGATCATGGGCCATCTGTGGTGCACGCAAATACGCTGAAACTGCGACATGGCATCGTACTGGACCAGCGACTGTCCAACTTTGGAAGAAGCCTTCCACGGTGGTAGACAACAAACATTTCATGTCCCGCCCTCGGGCCCCTACCATGCTCAACGCCGTCTTCCGCTCTGCTATTCCGTCTCTTTCCCCGACGAGGAAGACGGAAAGGGGGACAGATAGGAGACCCACAGATAAACGACACCCCCCAGTTACGCTCGTAAACACGTATATATACTTGCATAGGTACACATCATGCACGTATTCGCGGTTAACGTCTTCTTGTTTACGTCGTACCCTCTCTTTTTTTCTGGTGCGCAGAACCGCGCCACAGCCGCCGTCACGGCCGCCCGCGACCTATACGGCGTGGCTGCAGTGGACCTGAGCTCTGGCTCCGGCACACCCAGCGGGAGCCACCGCAAGCGGCGCAGTCGCTTCTCCACCGTGGCTAATATCGCCGACAATTCGCCAGGCGGGACGGTCACCGACAGTCCGCCAGGCGGGGCGGTCACCGACAGTTCTCCAGGCGGGGCCGTCACCGACAGTTCGCCAGGAACGGCGGCCACTGGAGCGGACGGCAGGGACTGCTTGGACGTGATTTCGCAGTCCCCGTCTTCGTCAGCGGGGGTGTCCAGCGCGGGGTCTTCCCCACGCTCACAACCGGTAGGGGTCGCAATTAGGGGGTTGTACTTTTGAGGCCAACAATTTATCACTGAGACGCTTAAGGTTGGGGTTAGGGGTTAGAACTAGGTGCAGGGGTTGGGATTATGCGGTTTGTCCTGCTTCAACGGGTACCGAAGGTTATCGAGGACTACCGAAGGTTCCCAAGGGATACCGACGATTACCTTAGTATATGAACGGTTACCGACGGCTACCGACAGTTTCCAACGGCTACCGACGGTTACGATTGCCAACCAAGCCTGAGCGAAACCCCAAACGTTAGGTGGTTCTTATCGTGGGTACAAGGCTTACACACTTTCTCAGTGCCAACATGTTTGACCCTGCGACACTTTCCTCTTTCTGCCGCGACAGAAATCCCCGATGGGGCTGATCAGGCACCACCCGCAGGGGTCTCCGTCCGCGGAGTCCGCTAGGTCCCACTTTTTCACTTCCCCGCCCCCTGCCGGCGACAACGCAGCTGCCACTGAGGAGAACAGAGAGGACTGGTCTCCCAGGGTACGGGCGTGGCGGCCGGTGCCCGCCAGCCTGTCTCCGATGATCAGCGAGAACGGAATGTCGCTGCCTGGTAGCCCCACCCCGCAGGGGAGTCGATACGGCAGGGCCGGACGGCTGGTGAGTCAAACGACAACAGGGTACACGGTAGTAGCGGTCGAATGTGCGGGCATCCAGACCTGGGACTAGAAACATGCTCAGTACGTCAGTCATATGTAGACAAGCACCTGGTAGTTCGGGTGACCGCGGTATAGATTTGTGACGAACGAGCGTAAGTTTTCGACGAAAATGTCGTGACGGATGCCTGCTAAGGCTTAGGTGTCATTTGTTGTCGGCCGTACCCCCCCCACGTGACCGGTGCTCGTTTGTTCAGTGGCAGATCGTCATTAGTCGCCTTTGCATGTTGAAGGTCCAAGAGGGTGGACAGCCAACCCTCTCCTTTCAAGATTAAGCAGAGTCGTGTTGTTGACGAAGGTCTTAAACTGAGGAACGTAAAAAATCTACTGTCGAGCCCTCAACCCCCAGACGCGGTACAAGAACCCGAGGGTGCACGCCGAGCAACAGCTAGAACCGAAAGAGCAAGTGGTGCACGATGGGAACATGCTGCAAACCAGTGGCACAAGTTTAGGGGGGATTCTGTTTTAACCTTTCAGAGCTCAAGAGTGGGGTATTGAGCCAGTGCGGCCCTTAATTTGCGTGGCACATCCAGCGGGTGAACCTTCCTTCTAGTGGGCGTAGTCACACTTCCTACTAGGATGTGGCTCGAATAACGCATACGCGGTGTATACGTATCGTTCCGCCTTCAGGAAACACCTAGTTTTTCCCAGGGCCCTGAGGTTTAGACCCTTTGTTTCCCCCTTGAGTTTGGACACATCTAATTTTTTAACTTTGCAGCCGCTACATTTTATGTATGATACGTAAAATGGAACTCTTAAAAATCCCGGGTCCGCAATTAGAGCGTCGGCAACCAGACTCGCTCAGTACCTAGCACAAAAATGCCCATATCACTGCCACACCGACCCCCTAACCCCCCCGGGTCTATGGGCACACGCCTACGGCCGTGCATGACATGCGTATCCCCCCCCTTCCCTCCCTGCCACCCCTGTTGACATTTGCGTCCACTTTGCCACCCCTGTTGACATTTGCGTCCACTATGCAGTATCCCCACGAGTCCGAAGTGTCTTCGCTGAGGTCGGCCTCCCCGCCGTCCCAGAGCTGCTGGAGTGTGACTCAAAGCCCCGCCCGAAGGATGTCGCCCACAAGACGAAAAGTCTCCAAGCAAACCGCCAGGGGCAGGGGTAATAACGCTGACGGCTACATCGACCGTTCCATGGTTGGCTTCGAGGCTGGCGAAGGGGACCCGCCCCCCCTGCGGAATCACACGGGGCTGATCACCGACGAAAGTTACAGCACGCGCACCGACGGAAACGCCTTTGAGAGCGACAGCGGTGACATCTTTCTGGACGAGAGCGTTGACGAGGAGGTCGAGTGGGAAGCCTCGGGAGATAAACGGTGACCCCCTTTCCCATGCCTCGGCCTGTTCGAGTATGCTTGGTACTCGTACGCCCTTAGGACTCCTCTCTTCCACCGCTTCTTGTCGCATGAATTTGTTTTCTTAGCCCCTTAAGAACTGGTCGCACGTATTTGAGAACAAACTACTTGGAATTAGTGTGGGATCAGTTTTTTTCAGTTCTGAATCGGTTAGGATGAGGTTAGGATGAGAGATACGTACCATATCAAGCCCAGAAAGTAAATGCGAAGGTGCTCCCTTACGGCAGGGGCAACAACGCTTTTAGTTTTGTTTCTTAAAGATCCTCGTGTGAGGGGCTTTGTACGCACACTTCACCCAAAAACGGACCTATGAGAAACCTTGTGAGGTAAGCCCCGAAAATCGCTTGGTACCCAACGAATAGAACTGCAAAAAAATGAACATCGGGGATAGAGTTGCTGGGTAGCCCCTCGGCTTACGAATACGAGACCCTGTCAGTGAGATTTGTTTTTGCCCAAAACATGCAGCAACCCCTATCCGAAGCACGGCTCTTGCCAAGACTCGACCCGTCAGGGTGTAGATAGCCACCGAGAAGTATCCCGTCTCCACTACCCCTTCTCGCTTGAAATTTTAGAGATATAGCCACGCATCATCATCGAGCCAGAACAGAATCGAGAGGTGACCCCTTCCCGTCTTTAGTCTTCCGTTTTCGTATGCCAGAAAACGAAATGTGAGGTAAACCCTTCTGTCTCAAAAGTCCGCTCAAAAGTATTTTTCGTTTTTGTAACCCGGGGGAAGAATAAATGTAAAGCAAACCTTTGCATATTAACTGTCATCTTAACCGTTTTGTTTGTTTTTGTGTGTTTCCTATTTTGTGCAGCCTCAGCATGTCGGACGTGATGTCCAATGATGGACCGGAAGAGCAGATGGAGCAAAACCCCATCCTCACCTGTCGGCGGAAGTCGCGCTCCATATGGCTGCACTTCCCGCACCTCGAGCTCCTGTTCCTCTTTTGGGCTTTCGAGGGAGCGGTCGCGGCGCAGGTGTCGGCCATAAGGACCGCAGAGTGCCCGTGGGTTTTCTGGCTGGCTCTCGCAGCTCTGGTAAGGGCAAAATTCACACGATTTTCTTTCACACGGTCTGCTGATAAAACGAAAATCCGCCTTTTTGGCTTATTAATAGTTGTTTGGTCGGTCGCGCGGCAGACATTCACCGCTGAGGGGCTCTCACGGTTTGTCCGGTGTTGTATCGCCGACATGATGCGGGCACCCTGCCTAAATGAAGCGCGTGCGGACGAGGAGTCCCGTTCGGTCGGGGACTACGTATGAGTGCACCGAAACCATAGCCCGACAAGAATCACGAGCTAATAAACGGACAAACCACGCGGTCAAAGCTCTGCAGTGTTATATACAACAATGGTGGGTACGACCACTATTGGGCGATCGACGGCTTTGCAGGTGTAGCGTTGTGCAGAATCGTAGAAACTACGACAACAATACCCCACCCACCCATCCATCCACCCACCCACCCACCCACCCACCCACCCCACCCGGCGCCGCCCGCCCGGCACGCCCACTCAATTCCACCACCCCATTCCTCCCGATTTTTTGCTCCCCTCCCCCCCCCGTGCCCCCTTTTTGTGTTGTGTGCTGTAGCTCCTGTTTCCCGTGCTCATGGTTATCATGGTCGGCCGCACCATACTGGTACGCGTCCGCCCCAACGGACTCCTGGTCTTTAGGCTGCACGGCGCCACCGATGGCGAAGACCAGCGGCAAAGCGGATCCGGGGAGGGGCATGGTCAACAGCAGCTGACGCGAGCGGAAGACGGGGAAGGTTCACCGGCACACGCAGGGTCGGCAGCAGCAGCGGCGGCGGCGGCGGCGGCGGAGGTGGCCATCGCGGCGACCCGACAAACGGAAGGCGGCGGGGGGGTGGAGGAGGCCGAGCCAGAACGCCCGCGGCAGCTGGGTTTCGGGCAAAAGGTTTGTCCTCCTCCTCCTCCTCACGAGAAACAAAAATCGCTCGCGCATCCTTGTATGCACAACCTGTATCTATCTCAGTGGAGTGGATCATGGGTTTCACAAACACAACAATTGAATTGTGTATGTGTATGGTATACGAGTTGGTGAAACTAATTTATGAGTGACTTGAGGTAGTGTTACGTAATTCATTTTAATAAAACAAATTTTAGCAGATGATAGCTACGTAGAATTATCGGTCGCCGACGTGTTCGGTGCCATGCTAGTTTTTGAAACAAATGGTCACTTGATTACTCTCATCGTAGTTGGCTTGGCTGCTATTACCCTTTTTGCTCGGTTTCAAGCGCTCATTAGCGCCAATTTATGTCCACGTTATCCCAGAAGCGCAGAAACGGGGGTTGTGGAGGACACCCCCCTCCCCTCGTCGTCTTGAACACCCACCACAGACCCCACGAACCGCCGACACCTTAGAGCGGAACCATATGTAGGATTCGAGCAGATTTGTGCTTGGCGGGGATAGGAAAAATCCGAGGTTAGACCGGTTGGCTGGGGCGGTCATTATTCCAAAAGAGCCATAGCAACTTGCATGCGAACACCGCGCATCTGCTCTTCATGAGTGACTGGTTACATGCCATTCCTCAACCTTCGGCCCTCTCTTTTCCTCTCCTCTGATCCCCTCCTCTCCCCGCGCGTTTCATAAAATGTTATAACCCTCACCCTTGCTCGGCAGCTCGCCCGTGGCTGGCATGAAAAAGGACTGCTATTTTCTTGGGCGGACACCGGGAAATGGGAGTCGGTGGCTACGAGAGACGAGGTGCGCACTACTGCTGTAGTATGAATAGTGCCACGAATATTGGCAGGCGCTTGCTACGGAAAATAGTCGACATATATGGGGCGGGGGAAACTGTCGTTTGGTGTTCGCGGCAACACATGCACTGGGTCGGGGTGAAACACGCTTTTAAGTATTAGCGTCTCGTGCCTCGAAACCATGTGGTCTGAGGTACCGTTTCCTCCACGACACTATTACGTGTTTTTTCCCTAAACATTGTTGAAACCTCCACCGGTGATCAAGTTCCGAGAACATGCCTGCATTGTTGAAACCTGTCACCCGGCGAGTATATATAGTGTACCGACTCGCTCAGATCGAGACTGTTGTAAAATGCGTATCCTTCGGGTCTCGTGTTTCAGGAAACGAAACGGGAGGCGGACTGGTTCCGCATAGGCTTCGAGCCGTTGTTCGTGGATTTGTCCAAGTCGGGGTGCTCCTACCTGATCTTCCTGCTTCTGAAGGTACTGTAACAACAACCGCTTTCTGTGTCAGGAATGATGGGTGAAGCATCGACTGCCGGGGGCCGTCGCCATGATACACACGATGTGCAATGTTCCATGGCTGCGTCGACAGCTGTACAGCACTATTGATAGCAGCACGTGAATATATACGTCTAGCTACAAGTAGCCAGAAAAACAAACGTTATGCAATATCGGTGGGAGGACTATTTTATAAGCAAACACCTCTGCCAGCAAGAGTAAGGATCGTTAGGTTGTCCATATGAATACTGTACTCATACCGTCCTTACTTTTTGGGGACAGAGTTGTACAACTAGTATGTATCGCGGTACGGCAGGTATTACACCGGCCATAAAAAACAAAACCAGCTGCCGTACGTAGAACAAACCGTACAGCAAGTGCCGCTTTAACTGCGATGTTCTCCAACGGAATACCTGAAAACCCTGCGGCGTGTTTTTTTTTCCCATCGTGGTGTGGTGTGGCGCTTTTCTTGCAATGCTTTCACTGGGTGGAATCCGGACATCATCATCATCACCATCATTATCATCATCATCATCATCATCATCATCATCAGTGGTCCGCCGTGGCGTGCACAGGAGTCCTCGTGGACGACAGCTTTCGGCAGCTGGTCGTTTTCAGCGGGCTGCACGCCGTGGACCTGGCGGTACTGCTCAAGTTTTCTCCTTTCGCCAACAGGTCAGCAACGGTCTCACGCTTTCTCGCATCGCTCATTCTGAACCACCGTACAGTACGCGACACCAGTTAAGAATCTCTTATTTATGGCCAGGCTGGAGTTCTTATGTAGGGCAGGGTCTCCCCTACACTATTTTCAGTACAAAATAGGTCATGTTCTTATTTTAGTCTAAACATCCAGCCTGAAATTCTTAACTGCCGAGTTCTTAAGTGCTGTCGCGTACTGTACTCTCGTAGCACACTATCCAACCAAAAAACGCACCAGGTATGTACATATGCGAGTCACGTAAAGCCCGTAGTACGTGCGAACGAAGCATCACACGCACAGCTTGCAAATATGAGCTTCGACGAAACCCTCGATCTAACCGCTGGTGTTTTTTTTTTAATAGTTTATATAAATATTTTTGTAATTTTACTGGTGTGCTCGAACCAGAAGTGTGGAAACTTCTATCGTTTGAAGGTTTAATTCTCGACTGTGGCCGACTACCGAACAGCACCGAGCTCTAGGACCATCTACCAAGAAATTGCCATTTTTTCGCGAGAATGCGTGCGTTAGCTCAGGGGTTCACAAAAACAAACAACCCGACACGCCACTATACGGTAGTCATTTGCGAGACCCAGAAACAGGGAGTAAACTAAACCAAAAACAATAAAATGAAAATGAAAAAAAAACTCGCTTTTCGTAATTTCGTCCACAAAATCCCAACATCTTAGGTGTGTTTTTCTTCTTGACACTGGGAAGGAGTGTAAGTCGTTTTCTCTTCAAGCGCCCTTGGTTTGCTATTAATATCTGTCCAGGTCTAAAGTCCCTGTCGTGGCCTGCAAACATGGCCTCCCGGTTGACTGGGCAAGCTTTTAACCGTCAGCCTTAAACGCGTGCGCACGAAGTTTAACACCAGTCTAGTCGTAAACATATACCTGGGTAAGGTTTGTTTGAACATGTTTCGTCGGCGCATGCTTCGGTAGAGGTGCACCCTTTTAGCCTTCTGAGGGCGGTGACTTGAGGAGCTCCATACTAACAGCAAGTCAAAAAAATGATGGATATTTCTGAGGGCGGTGACTTGAGGAGCTCCATACTAACAGCAAGTCAAAAAAATGATTATTTCGGATGAAAATAAAGCGCTACCTGAGGAACAACCCCGTCGCCTAACTATACAATGAAAAATGTTGCGACAAAAAAATGAAATTCCGACGAATTTGGGTTAAGGAGAGATTGCCGTTATTCAGAAAACGTTTTAGCCAAAAAACGGTATACCCTACACCTCTATCATAGCACGCGTCTGATTCGTGTAATAAGGATGCTACCTGACAGTCGCGGCCGGGACTGAATGGATCAAAAGACCGAACAGCCTGCCACATATCTCGTTGTGGGCTTGTTCGAGCTGGGTACTCCACATTGTAGAAGAAATAGAATTTACTGGGAATATTCTTTTGCTCTATATATATACATATATACGTACTGCGACTATAGATGGCCCAAAAAATTGAGGTGGCAGGTGGGGGTGGTGGATGTAATATAGCTCCGCGGATATAGCTCTGCGGTCTATGGTGCACAGCTTCATGAATATGCCGCTCGGTTCGATTCCACGCTGCTGCGACGTTTTTTTTTTTGCAATCGGCGATTTTACGAATTTGAGGAATTTTGACCGTTTACGGTTCGCGATTCGCGCTCACGGCCTCCGGCGGCTCCTGCGGAGGGCTAATTATATTTCTGCACCTTGTGGGTGGGAGCAGGGTTCCAAATGGGATCATATCCGAGTGGGATCAGGTTTGGGTGGGATCAGGGGAGCAAGCAAAGGCCTGTTTTGTTTTCCCGCTTGTTTTTATGGGGAATATTCCAATAACGTTCTATTTCTACACTGTGGAAGACTCTACTGGCTTGTTCCGCTGGCGTGGTTGCTTTTATGTCGTATGCCTCGAAAGGTAGAAACTAATCAACAACGTTTTGAATTGGTCTGCATGAATGAATCTCGAACGAACTCGAGCCATATTACTTGATGTCCTTTGCCGTCTCCCAAAAATCAAAAGAACTAAGTTATCTCTCAACACTAACTCAATGAAATAAATTTCATGCATTTCACTTTCACCCACCAGGGTGGTGAACCTGATGGACACGCTGCTCACGGCAGTCGACTGCGCTAGCGCGGCGCTGATGGCGGCGGCGGCGACTCGCGACGAGGACGACTCGGACGCCTCCGCCTGGAACGACATCGTGTTCTATCTGCAGCTGGGCGCCCTCTTCGGTGAGGGATTACGATAGAGCAACGCCACACCTTATAGGGGCGGTGACTTATTCTCACATGAGAAGCACGACTCTTTCCGAAGAAGTTTTTTTTGTCTTGCGCAAAACCCCGACCATTTTTTGTATGCACTGTATGTGCTATATGCGCTGTATGCGCTATTACAGATGACCATCATAGTAAATAGGACCAAATAATGTTAGTAAAAACAGGTAAACATATAGGTTTTTGTGCTTACCTTAGGTCCCTATTTACTAGTGTTTACTATGCTCCCCCGTAATAGTCCTAAAAACAAATATTCTGAAAAACAAATTGCCTCACAAGGCAAAAGCTAACTACAGCAGCCGTAGCCCCTACCCCCCTATCGTGGGATGAGTCAATAATACCCTTACGATACGCACGTCTACGTACTGTGTCGAACCGGGTGCTACGGGTATATGTGGGGATGCCGGTGTGTAGCACCAATCGACGCACTTTACGGTAGAGGTGTACTGTACCATGCTCTTCTTTTTTTATGAAGGGTGGTCAACTTGAGGTGTTCCTCACCTCCAAACCTGGCTTTCGAGGGAAATGAAGCTGCTGTATATCATGCCCTATGAGCAATTAATACCATGGCCTACGCATAAACAAAATGAAAAAAAAACATATGGCAAACACACAAGAACGGAATTTCCGCCTCGAGGTTTGGGTTAAGGACCCCCTCCCCGGCATTCAGAAAACAGTTTCAGCCAAAAAAAAAAAGTGCTACCTCTACCGTACAGTAGCATGTGTCCAAGTTGTTTTCGGAAGCTCCCCACGCGATGAGCCCGAAACGCCAGTACCCCCCCCCGCCCAACATCCGACTGTGAAAAACTGTGAGCAAACAAATGTAAGCCCGATGCATCTTCCCCGTGGGCTAGGTATCTACATCTAACGAAAACTCTATCCAGGCCACATCGGGTCCAATGAGAATACCGGGTAGAGCTACTCGTGCCTCATTTTCAGTCGCCACCCTTCGGTGGCGAATGTCTTCACGCCTCCGGCAGATCATCTACAGATAGATCAGATAGATGATTCCTAGTCGATGATCTAGATATTTCAGGGTAGAAACGTCCCTGATCTGCATGACCTGTATGATCTGTATGATATGAGCTCGTGTTGCCGGGTGGGAGCCGTAATATCTGCGTGATCTAGAATGTGTTTTCCTGGGTTAGATCTGTACTCTACAGATCCTACACAGCACCTCAGAACCGCAGGTTAATAGGATCTAGATTAATTATATGTAGATGAACTATCTGTAGATGGTCAATCTGTAGATTATCTATCTGTAGATGATGTATCTGTAGATGATGTATCTGTAGATGATATATCTGTAGATGATCTATCTGTAGATTATCTATCTGTCGGGGGGGTGGGGGTTTTGGGGGCTCAAGAACGCAACCCTTGCCGAAGCACGCCTCATCGATAGACGCAAGACCGTCGGTGCAAGGCGGTTAAATGATGATTGTGTGTACCTCCAGCCTCAGAAGCCCATCGGGTACAACATTTTTTCCCTATGTTGGACGAAAGGCATAGTACATGGTGCCGATAATCGTTCAAACGGCCGTACATCTACCGTAGCGCGGCACGCAAAATTCCGCTCGCTTCTATTTACCTTAGGTAGGAACGCTGTACGTACGACAGGCGTTCTTATATTCCTTGATAAAACGACTACTGCGTGTCGCAGTAATGATGGGCGTTCTTAAGCCATAACGTGACCGCAACGCTCAAGCACGCACACGATTGCACGGGCCTACCTTGACCTCTGCCGAACAAGTTGACACGCGCGACGCCGCAGGAGGATGGCTGTTACTACCGGCAGAAGCGATAATTTGCGGTCGCGACACCCCGGTGGTATCTATCACCTTCATGCCCCCTCGTTGCTAACCAATCTCAAACCAAACAAAAAAAACACAGCAGTCATCGTCCAGCGAGTTCCAACTTTTCGTTGTTTTCATCGAGAATCCTGAACATAGCTCACTGCCTGCCTCTTTCTTCCCCGCTTTAACAGTTCTGTTGGTTCCTGTGTACGTGGACACCGGGGCCTCTGTGGTCATTGCGGTGGCTAGCAAGCTGAGCGCAAAGGCTACGGTAAACGGCGGACCCGACTCCTCCACAACCCTTACCGTGAGTGCATCGGGCAAAGGCGTCAAACTGACTAACGAAAGGGGGGAAAGCGAAGGTGTATTTTGTGCCGTATTCAGCTGAGAAGGCTTGTGCTGCAACGAGCGATGTTGTGTTCGTAGTGATGTATACCTCGTAAAACCTCTCTGGACGCTGCTTGTGATAACCTAGAGCTCTGCGTATCCATAATAGCAGCTCGTTGTCTTGACATGCTACGTTC
This sequence comes from Saccharina japonica, assembly GCA_008828725.1. NCBI lineage: Eukaryota > Phaeophyceae > Laminariales > Laminariaceae > Saccharina > Saccharina japonica. The sequence continues at coordinate 197,393 of MEHQ01001392.1, forward strand.
GTGGCGCGTCCCATCGCCAGCAGTTGGTCAGATAGGAACATTGCAGCTTGAAAGCAATACAGCCGTACTGTAAGTAGATTTTTCTCCTCTCGAAGTTAGCGGGAACAGCGAAAACCCTCTGAACGCGCTTTTCGTCGTATAGCCCCGTTTGGAGCATGCAGCAGAAACGATGCTTGCGACACCGGGAGAAACCCAACCTTCTATCGCATACGATACATGACTGTGTCTGCATCCTTTCAACGCGCTTCTTTGGCGAGCGGAGCGTTGAATTACTTTCTAACGCCGTGCCGCGACCCCCCCTCTCCTTTGAAGCTGTCATCCATATGCAAGTCCGCCTCGCAAGCGGTTCTTAGTAGGATGCAGCTCACCCTTCATGCGATTCGCCAAACACCTCACGGCGCTTCGCGCTTGGTGCTAGCACTGTCTGCCTGGTCGGTGAAACCCGACATGCTCCATCCTGGCATTGTAGGAATGCGAGGGTCTATAGCCATACGACTAAGGCCATGCATGAATATCGAGTACAACACCCCCTGCGTTTGCACTCAATGAACGAACGTGTATATAAAAGTTTACACTTGCTCAATGACCCTAGTGCACAGTATTAAACAGTAGGATTATACCCTATTTTGCAGCCCACTCCGTTTAACTCTTGCGACACAGGCAGAAACAAACCCTTCTATCGCACACGGTACCCGATTGTCCCTTCGCAAAATTTTCACCCACGACTAAGCAAGCGGAGCGATGAGTTCCTTTATAACGCCGTATCGTGACCAACCCCCCCCCTACTCAATGAACCATTTTTTTTGTGTATGTCAACATTTATGAGACTTGCTCAATAAATCCACAGTAAAGCTTACATGGACACATTTTGAACCTTGCTGTTGAATCTCACCCCCTGTCTACCTCTACCTTTACCTCTACCGCAGGCCGAAGAAGTGGAGAAACAAGAAGAACGCGCTTACATCCGACGCTACGCTCGCCGCTCCTGGCCCCGATTCTGGTGCTCCATGGTGCGCCACAATATCATCGCCTGCCTCACGGACGTCCTCGAAGGAATCAGAGCCCCTCGCGTTCACCGCCGACACAACGACACCTCTACTCGAAGGAAAGTCGGGTGCCGGTGCCTGCTGTGCCCTTGCCCTTGCCTCAGGCTCCACGCCCAGCGCCGCGGGAGCGCAGCGCCGACCGTGCCAGTCCCCGCGACACCCACAAGCCGCAACCTTCCCACTAGTGGGTCGGACGTGAACAAAGGCGAAGCGAATCAACCAATGAAGGGGTGGACCTTGCCGTCAAAGCTTCAGGCGGCCGGGGAGGGGGCCGGGGCGTGGGGAACCGAGATCAGCAGTAGCAGCACGCTGAAGCTGTCGACCACGGACGGCCTTTCTGGCGGTGGGCGCCACCACCACCACCACCCCGGTGGTGGAACTCCTGGCCAACACCGCCATGGACGTGGGGGGAGCGCCGCATCCGAGACGACGGTAGCGGAAACCATTTGTTACACCGGGCGCAGCAGCAGCTACTACAGCGGCGGCGGCGGCGGCGACGGCGGGGGGGGCGACGAAGAATATCTGCGCCTGAGACGACCAGGGGGCGGCAGCGGCAGCGGCAGCGGAAGGTCAATACGTACGTCTATGTTTGCCACCACCCCTGTTGCTAGCGACTTCCCGAGGAAGAAGGGCTCCAGGGGCGGCGGCGGCGGCGGCGGTAGCGGTGGTAGCGGTGGCAGCGGTGGCGACGGGGGGGAGGAAGAAGAAAGAGAAGAGCTGCGCTTCGGGCGGACAAGGGGAAGCGGCAGCAGCGGGGGTAGCGGAAGCGGCAGGCCAATAATCTCGTCCATGTTTGCCACCACACCCACGCCTGTTCCCAGCGACTTTCCTAGAAGGAAGGACTGCGGCAGCAGTGGCGACGGCGGGGACGAGAAAGAAGAAGAGGAAGAAGAAGAAGAAGAAGAAGTAGATCTGCGGTTGAGACGAACCAGGGGAAGCGGCAGCGGGTGGGGCGGCAGCAGCGGCAGCAGCGGCAGGCCGATAATCACGTCCATGTTTGCCACCACGCCCATGCCTGTTCCTAGCGAATTTCCCAGGAAGAGGGGGTTCACGTGGTCGTCGCCTGTAGCTGAGGGCGTCGAAGAGGGTGACGATGACGCGGCGGCTTCTTCGTACGGAGACAACAACCCCAGCGGTGGTTGACGTGCGAGGAAGGATACGTACGAGTAGTGAGGGTACTGTTTGTTGATATTCGCAAAAACAAAACTAGCGTCGCCGGCACAGCCGTGGCCGTACCGCTAGTTCGGAAAAATGTATAGATGGCTGGCTGCGGTCAATTTGAAAAAGGTTTTGGGTTCAAATTATCACATGCGGCGTCGTACGTCGTTGTAAATCCGGTTTCTGTGGGATGGGGGTGGGGGAATGGAGGGGTGAGGGGGTGGGGGGTGTGGAGTCGAGGGTGGGGGGGTACTCATGTCGTGCATGGCTGTAGTCGTAGACCCTCGCATCCCTACAATGTCGGGACGGGGCACGTTGGGTTTTCACCAACCAGGCAGACATTGCTTGCGCCAAGCGCGGGAGTGGGTTGTGTGCCAGGATGCAGCTCTGCTCGAGAAGAGCAGAAATGTAGCGTTTCGGGTGATCTTGAGCGTTGAGCGCAAAGATGATGCTGTCCTCGAGCCGGTTTGCCCTTAGAACAGGCGAGATATCAATGTAGGCCAGCAGCAAATAAAATGGTCCATGCTTTCAAACAAAGTTTAGAACAACATTTCTAACAAAGTTTGGAAGTGGTCGTCGTTTTAAGGTTCCGGTCGTATTTCACCGGACATATCATACAATAATATATACCTGGTACATACATACATACAAAAATGCCGAAATAATTTCGAAAAATTGTTTCCTGTCGACTGGGCGCCTTTTTTTGTGGCACAGTGATGACGCGAACGTGAACGCGACTGTGCTGCGTACACGCATGCGCTATCCACACGGTCGCAGTTCCATAATGTGCGCTGATGCTGCGCCGTTCCAGAATGCGTGGTCGGTTGCTCAGCACGGCACGTCCTGGGGTAAAAAATCTTGCTCGGCCAGATAGCGCCAGTTGGCCTAAATGGCATGTGTATCTACAGATAGGGCAATATGGATTATCTGGAGACTAGGCTGTATTTCAGTCGGTGGGACAAAAAGAGAGAACAAATGGGTGGTGGGTATATTGTTTGTGGTGGATATGTCCAAAATATTTGCAGATGCCCGCGGTTTGTCGCGAAGGTGTTCTACATTCGCTTATTTTGTGGAGCAACGCCACCAAAACAAAATAGTCAACACCCACCCCCGCCCCCGCCCCCTCCCCTTCTCGCTACGAAGCCCCATCGTCGGCGCCTCAACCGCTCTGTTCCCATCCTGGAGGCGGGTCCCACGTACTGGTGCCCGACACCCTGTTGTAATAGAAAATCATGTCGCCGTCCTCCACCACCTCCCACTCATTTTCCTCCGAATGGTTGTCCCGCGAAGTTCCCCCCGTCACCCCGGAATGGTCTTCCCACGAAGTTCCCCCCGCCCCCAATGCCGCTTCCGAATTTCTCAAGTTCTCTTCGTTGTCGCCGTCTCCTTCTTCTTCGTCGTTATTGTGCGTCGCAAGCCTGGAAAGGGAGACCTCCCTCCGCGGGGTGCGGGGGGTCGCCAACGCGGACCTCGGGGACAAGCACCACCTCACTTGTCCCATTTCGGCGTGGTGGAAGAACGTAAAAGAGGGGACGCTGCTCGAAACACGGGGCACGCTCGGCACACTCGCGCTCGGCACGCTCATGCTAGGCACGCTCAAGCTAGGCACGCTTGCCGTGCTCGCTACGCTTGTCGCGCTTGCCACATCAGTTGGTGCGCTGGCGCCCAGCTGCTGCTGCTGGTGCAGGATACCATCTTGCCCTACGCTATCTCCGTCCCCGGGAGCATCGAGTTTTTTCCCGGCAGGGCTGTTTGAAGCCGTGATCGATGCCGGAATAGAGTTGGTGTCTTCAGCAGAAACGGTCAACTCGGAAGCGAGGTCCTTGTCGGGCAGAGGGGTGGCTCGGAGTTGACGCCAGCCCACCGGTCCAATGCCGCAGACCACCTCCGACATTTCCAGCAATGAGGGTATGTCCTGTGTTTTCAGCCAGGTTTCTCCCGCCGCACGGTCAGCGAAGCTCACCGCTTGGCCAGGATCGACACCACCGCCGCCCTTCCCTCCAACACCAGCACTGTCTCCGGCGTTACCGTCGTTATCCTTGGCTCTTGCAGCGGAGGTTGGGGCTTGGGCGGAGGAGACCAGCGGCGGAGTCTTGCCCCAGAAGTACTCCGAGGTCCTCGCGCGGTACCAACACTTCGCGCGCGACAGCCTGCTATCGGTGCTCACGAACGTCCACTCGCTGGCCGCGGCAAGCATATCGCCGCCCTGGGTGGTAGCCTCGACGTACCGCATCATCCCCGCCTCTTCTTCAGCAGCTTGCGTCGCCTTATCGGCGAGCTTCCCGTAGAGCTGCGCGAACCTGCTGCCGATGCTGCCGACGCCATCGTCGAAAGTATCGGCGTCGGCACCGCTACCAGTAGAGGCGCCGGGCGTCCCCGGCCGGGCGTCTTTCCCCTTGTCCTCGAAGAGGGACATTTCGAGCGGTTTCGCCCAGCGGATCTCTTGGTTCCAGGTGTTGACGTAGTACACATCGCCGGTGGCCTTGTCCTGCGTTGATTTCACCACGGGCAACAGTTTCGTGAATTCAAGGGGGGGGGGGGGGGCGGTTGGGCGCGGTCGAACTGGTGGAGGGATCTGTATGTGCATGTCCGATACGTATGCGAGTCAACTATTACGCGTTTGAGCAGCCTTTATTTCGGGGTGGGCAAATGTTGTAACATTAGTAATCAGCATCCATGATTGGACCAAAACAACATGTATCCCCCACCATATTTGGGTATGATTTCTACGATACCCCCCCCCACCTAAATAGCAGGTATGGCTTAAGGCCAAAACACCCCTGACGCACGCTACTATGGAGGTGCGCCATGTATTTTCTGAGGGTGATCATCACTTGAAGAGCTCCATACCAACAGTAAGTCGCCCAACAAAACAATTTTGTAGAGAGGGGAAAAAAAAAGTGCTGCACGATGAGCGATCCCATGAACTAAGCTTACAACGAAAAATATTGCAACACAAGAACGAAAAAAAATCCGACGAATTTGGGTTAAGGGGCCCGTCACTCAGAAAACGTTTTAGCCAAAAAAAGGTATACCCTCTACACCTATATCGTATATAGCACGCATCCCCTATGCATCCCAAACAAGATGATAGTGCCCATCCGGCGGAACACAATCACTCCATTCGGTATGAATCACGGAGCTGGGGACGCCGCGCGTGCCGCCCCGCCCCCCCCGGCTCCTCAAAACAACTAGCTTATCGATCAGCAGATGGCTTTGACCTCACCTCGGACTCGATCCAGTAATCCCGATACCACGAATTAATCGCCTTCCTCACCCTCCACCCTCGGAAGTTTGTTTGGATGGTCGTCGCCCCGCGCCTCTCAGCGCGCACCTTGAGACAATAGAAGTGCAACAACAGGGAAAGGTGGTTGCTGTCAGTACGGTTTTCCCCCCATGTTTTTCAGTATCATTAGCAATGCCTTACTCGTAGCCATGTATATGTCGGTTGAACGAGGCCCATGCATGAAGATCTCAGTGCCTTGAACCCCCCCCATCCTGTATTTTGAAGGCGCCCACTACTGTAACGTTCTTCGGCTCGCGGAATGTTGTTCGCGTGAGCTTCAGACTGTCATCAAAGGCGTTCGCGTCATAGGCGTAACTGGTACCGAACCGTCGCGCAGGCGAACATTAGTCGGTCGAAAGCGACATCATCGACTGAGAAAGAAGGGGGACGTATCGAAGCATAACACTCGAATTGAATCCGCCTTCCGAAAAACATGAACACTCAAATAGAACGCGCACGAAAGCTGAATGAAGCACGTGCTGTTCTCGCGTGCAAGTTCCCCAGGCGGTCGTACGAGTGGGGCGTAGCTGCAGTGGAGATTCGTTTCAAAAGCACTGCGAGAAGGCCCGAGGGGATGATTAGGAAGTGTTCTGTTCGACAGGTTAGATGACCGTGCCCCCTCAAGGGTCCATTCAACTTCGACATTTCCTGAACGCCTTGTAGTGTTCTTTCTCGCCTCCAGAGGCACATGCACTGAAAAAACAAAAAAGGTAGCTGCGTCACCAAGCAGTAAATTACGTTTTTTTGTTCTAGCTCCGTGAGAGCTTTTTACCGTACCTTTTTCCTCAGCCTCGCGGTGCGCAGAAGCTTGACTTTCTCGACGGTGCCCGTGCCCAGCGGAATGAGCTCCCTCTCAACTTGGCGCAGGAGGCGAGTGGTGTACCTCTCCTTCACCTGACGTCCGATGTAGTGGATGGCCGAGGTTAAAGCGGAGGGTTGGGTTGCACGAGCAAGCTGAGACAAGAAGACGACGGTCGAGCGTACCGATTTTTGCCGCAAGGTCTTTCGGGACCCAGGCTAAGGCAGAGAACATCCTGAGACCGACGGTGTGCACGAAGTACCCGCACAAATATATACATATATGTATATATAATCTAAAGGTTCATATCCTTTGGGTGATTTGAAATAAAAAGTCGTTTCGGGAATAGAGCTCTCCTCTAAAAAGGGAATACTTCGTGCATGGTACATCTGTTTCTATATCTCTCTGTTGGAGGATTCCGCGTAATAAAAATATAATATACTTGGATAATTATTTTTCAAAAGGGGAAAAGAAGTATAATCAATTCAATTTTTCAAAAGGGGGGGGAGAACAATATATAATATATGCTACTGTAGTTCAAGACATCAGTTGGGTTTTGCCTACGAGGAACACGGTATACGAGTAGCATACAGGTATAACACCTACGTAACGCCCTTGTTTTTCTCGGGGAGACGAAAAAACACAAAGCGCATGACGAGACCGAACGCGTGCGAGACAGGGTTGTGGTGCCCACGACGCGTGCTACGGTAGAGGTAGCACTTTTGGGCTGAATCGTTTTCTGAACGATCGGGCTCCTTAACCCAAATCCGTCGGGCTTTCATTTTTGTGGCGACAAAAAGTTTCAGAGTATACGTGGGTTATGATAACTCGCATCCGGCAGCACTTTTATGTTCCTCCAAAATCGTTTTTTTCGGTGAGGTATGGCGCTCCTTAAGTGAGGAGCTCAGAAAAAACATGGTGCACCTCTATCGTAGCATGCGTCCCACGCCTGCAAGCTTCTCTTCCGAGAAAAAAAACAACCCCCCCCGCCCCCCCCCCGGGAACTGCGCGCTCTTCTCGAGAACCATTTTGAGCAACCGGTATCGTACCTCCAGCTCGATTGCTTCGGCCTCCAGCGCCTTCACTCTCTTCTCCACTATATCTTGAACCTCGACCAGGCGCACCTGCAAGAACTTTGTCAGGAACCGCTGCCGGCAGCCGTTGATCTGCGCCGGAGCGAGAGTGGCCACCGCAAAGTTGGCGTAGGGTTCGGGTGAAACACGGTTGTTTGGAAACCTATCGGGGAAGCTGCACCAATCACGACTACAGCGAACGTCTACTGTAAACGTTAAAAGGTTAAAAGAGAAGACTACCGTCGGGGAGGCGACGGCTTCAGATCGCTTCATGCAGAATTCTCCGTGTGCCGTTGAAACCAGATAGCATTCATTGGTGGGCGGGAGTGTACTCGATGTTCATTCATGGCCGTAGTCGTATGACCAGAGACCCTCGCATCCCTATAATCCCGCGACGGAGTATGTCGGGTTTTCACCGACCAGGGAGACATTGCTAGCACCAAGCGCGAAGCGAAGTGGGGTGTTCGGCGAGTCGCATTAAGGGTGAGCTGCATCCTACTAAGAACCTCTTTTGAGGCGGGCGGGCGGGCGGGCTGGGGGGGGGGGGGGGGGGGGGGGGTGTACTCATGTTGTGCACGGCCGTAGTCATATGACCATAGACCCTCGCATCCCTACAATGCCGGGACGGAGCGCGTTGGGTTTTCACCAACCAGGCAGACATTGCTTGCACCAAGCGCGAAACGCCGTGAGGTATTGGGCGGGGGGGGCGTACTCATTTGTTGCTTGCCTTAGTCATTTGACCATTGACCACGCATCCCTTTCGACGCGGGCTGGGGGGGGTATATCTCACTCCCCAGTAGGACCAAGTGATGCGCGCTGGCGTGCGGTACGGTGCACGATGCGCTACAGAGAAGGGCCAGCGTGCTGACAACAAAGCGTGATTCCAGTAACGGCTCTCTGAACCAAATGTCATATCTGAACTAATGCCTTGCTCCTAGAACCGAGTACATTTCAGATGAATGCAGCTGTGACTTCCTTGTTTCGTTGCTGCTTCCTTGTTGTAGTTCCGATGGCCATCTCAAACGTCGCGTTCTTCAGGTGATATGTAGTAATGCTGCTGTCTCTTCGGCAACAACATTATCACTGCATATTTTCATTTTTCCCAAGGCTGTTTGTCACCAGCTGCGGCATCGAGTTCACTTTAGACGAGCCGCCGTTTCATACCGTCAACGCGCCCAACCGAAGAGGGGCAAAACCTGCTCTTCCTATCGCCCGGCCTACCTCAACCTCTCCCTCCTATTATTTCAATGCGTCCGGATGAACACTCTCTCCACTCATCGGCCTTCGTCGAGTTACGCCTGCTCTAGTTACGCGCCTCCCACGCAATTCTTCCACAACTCCTGGCGTGAGGCGTCAAGAGACACACACATCGGGCCTGAATACCCCCCTTCCCACAAGGGCCACCTAAACGTCTCCCCTCAGAGCTTTATACCACACGGGTTGCCCCGTACACTCGATAGACGTACGTAGCCTCTTGATGAACTGGCGCACAGTTCGACACGAGTCGGCGGGGGGAGAAAGGGCTGAAGTCTTCTCGCGATAGAAAGCAAAGGCACGACGAAAATGAATGCTACGGTAAAGGTGCACCTGCATACAGGCCATGATTCTTCTGGGGGTGGTCACTTTAGGAAGCTCTATACCTGCAGTAGCCTGCACACTGGTTTTGGAGGGAGTTAAAAGTGCTACCCGATGAGCATTATCATGGCCTAATTTAAAAATGAAAACATATTTCAACACAAAAAAATGAAATTCCGACGATTTTTGGTTAAGGAGCCTTTATAAGTCATTCAGAAAACGCTTCAGCCAAAAAACGGTATATCTTATACCTCTATCGTCGTGCGGAGGAGGCGAAAAGAGCCCTCTATGTCGACTCCAGTATCCGAGTTACGACTACGTGCCATAGGAGGGAGAGAGAGGGAACAAACGAAAAAAGGGCGAAGACAACTCAGCTAGCAAAGATGAGTTTCGACGAAACCCTCGAGCTCACAGCTGTTGTTTTTTTTTTTTAATTTAATAAATGGGATGGAAAAAAAGAAAGAAAAACAAAATTGAACAATACAAGATTTCACCCCGGTGGGATGGGGACGGAGAAAGAGTTCACTCGCCTTATCGCTGTCGGTGTACTTGTTCTTCGTGTGTCGGATGTGGAACAGCTCCTCCCTCAGGGTCGTGTGCTCAGCTCGCAGCGGACCCACGGCTTGCGAAACGTGACGCAAGCGCTTGGAAACCTTCTCCGCGTTCACGGACAGCTCGTCTAGCTTCAGCTTTTATGGCGAACACAGAACAAACGTAAACGAAATTACAGGGCAAGGGGATGGTTTGGACAACAAAAGCTTGAGGAGTTTTCCGCGGCACCTTGCCGGGTGTTATGGTTAGGTTGGGTGGGCGCGGTGTTTCCGGTAGCCCTTGTTGTGTATAAAAATGAACGAACATAATGGCAGAGAGGAAAGCGGGAGAGGGACAACGAAGTCAATGTAGACATCGAGCAAATACGATCTGGTATTTTACTGTACGTAACCTTGTCAGACACGGAGACAGGACACAGGTACATGGGGCGCCTGCTGCCGGCGATGACGCAAATGCTGACGCTCTGGCCTGCCGTAAGGGCTCGAGAGCGTGGGCATACTGTGGCGGGTTTTTTGTTCGGAGAGAAATGTCACGGGACGCCTCCGACTAACAACCAACAAGCTGCCGAATATGCCGCTCCAACAAGTTTGAACAAGTAAGGCAGGGATCCAACAGCTGGAGCAAAAAACATTTCATAGTCTCACCAAGAGTGGTCGCGCTTGATCTTCCAGCGCTCGCAGGTGCTGCTTACACTCGAACCTCTCCCTCCCCTGGCAGTCGGCGGACAAAGAACGCTCTCAGAGTCACCCGATCAAGCCGTAGGCTAAGTAGGGTGATCGCACTTACACTACGAGTATAAATACTGGAATGTGCTGGCACGTATTCTTATTATTTTGGGGTTCGATCTTAAGGGAAATATTTCGACGAATGAAGGTGATCGGAGATGCACACATCTCCCGTTAACGTTTCAAGCGCTGCCCTGACGAACATTCGAGAAAAGTAGACAAAAGATGAAAGATAACACGCCAACAAGGACTCAACTGAAAAAATCGGGTTTCCCCGCTTTACTATTCACCACACGCCTCGTTTTTGTAGAGGCAGATGATAAGCAGAAATAACGACCAAGTATTTTCGCCGAAGCGTTCAAGCAAGGTTCGGCTCGATCAAAGACACCGTAAACCACTCCGACCACGAGCAATGCATGGCATACAATATCGTGCGTATATCCAACAAATGACCCCCTAGCAGTAGGCTACTGATCAGATGGTCTGCATCGTCGGCCGAGTGCAGAGACGCGTGTATATCATAGACGAAAAACGCAAACGCTGTTGAAACCTCTTAGACAGACACTGTACGCCCTTCGTGTTGAAACAATGCTTCAGAAAAAACAGCGTCCGGCTTGGCTAGGCTTGGCTCGGCTCGGTTAGGCTTGGCTTACCTTGTGTCCGCGGAAGATTCTCTCGATTGTCATGGCCGCCGCTTCTCTCCCCAGGTCCGACTTGAAAACGTTCTTGCGCGCCTTGGCGCGCAGCCTCCCCTTGAACCCGCGGTACACGCGCTGGATTTCTGTTCCAGCAGCAGCAGCAGCAGCAGCAGCAGCAGCAGCAGCAGCGTGCGGCATGCGTTTCGGTTTTTTAAGTCCTCGCGTGTAGTAGCGCGTGGCTGATTCGTGGCGACTAAAAAACTCATTTTTCCCGCCGAAGATCTATGGTAGAGCGATTGCATGACTTCCAACAGCAGACGGTGATTCGTCGTATTAACTGGCCTGGCGCAACGCTGATGTGAAGATGGTGAGCTCCATGCTGTGCTATTTCAATCGTGACGGCATGGCCATGCTCTGTATATATGCGTTCTGCGCTGAAAATCACGTCGTCGCCACCTCTTTCCAACACTCCTACAGAAGTGGCAGGAACACCGGCTAGAATAGGAGGACCCGGAAATTGCCTGCAAGACACCCCACGTTTGTGCTATGCTTGCTGCAGAGGGTCTTGCGCCTGGGCCAGGCTACGACGAACGATAAGTTGAGGGTACGTTTTAACTTAAAAAAATATGGTCGGGGGGGCTCATTTAACTGAGAAACTACAGGAAGCCAACATATGTTGTGTCTGTGCCTCATTGATGTGTTTACTATTTAATATTTCGAAAGGTATGTACGTATCAAGCGCATGGGGTTATTCGTCAGGGTTGCTCGTACATTTTGTTTTCCTCGAAGTAAAAAATATATCTGGGGGGGGGGGGGGTTCATGGAGCTCCTCATAAGAGGATCCTCGGGGAAACAGAATACCACTGGGAGCCCCACCGAAGCACGCGCGCCGCCTGTCGTTCATAATTTTCTTCAGAATTTCCTTCAGAATTTTCGATTGGCTCACCTTTCGATGCCCCGGCCTGCATCTGCCGGACCTTGAACATCGCCCGCTGGATCTTGGTCAGATGCACGGCGCGTGTCGCTCGCCAGAAGGACTGGATCGTTGTTGCCGCCGCTCTCTGCAGCTCGATTTCCTGCGAACGCACGGAATTATGTTGTTTGCGAGAGGGGTGGGTTAACCCTTCCAGAACTGCAAAACTCATCCCACACTAATTCCAAGTAGTTTGTCCCCAAAATCGTGGAACCAGTTCTTAAGGGGTTAAGCCTCACAACCACTCACGCGAAAAACAATCAGGGAAAAAAAAAATGTGCTCCGTACGGACTGTATCATTACAATATCACCGTACGAGCTATCGAAACCGTACAACATATTTCAGGCACGTTCTACTGTCGATTGCCGTGCAATGGTGTGGATTACAAGGTAGCTTCTGTAAAAACATCCCCGGGGTCAGTGTTTCGACTGGTTGAAGCTTCTCCTGAATAAGATGGGCCCTTGCTATCACTACCGGGAGGGGGAGAAGCGCTGTCTAGTGGGCGCGAGGAGAAAACATGCGGACGCCAACTCTTAGCCCTGCAAAACTATAGAACTATACCCACTTTGTCGGGGACGTTACGTAGTGTGAGGCGCGGTTTTGCAAAAGAAGTACAGGGATCAACGGACCCTTCGCCTTTTATTGTCTCGTGTGACTTCCCCCGGGCGTTTTGTTTTTCTTACTTTGGAGGTGACGCGCCTCGTTCGGAGGGGGGTTTCCTAGGCGTATATCCTCCCTGCCTACACCAATCCCCTATTCTGCAATGGAAACCCTTGGGCGGTATATTACGGCCGGGAAACACCCCCAACGAAGAACCAACGCACCCAACATGGTTCGTGCAGTATTCGGGGTCCCAAACAGTTAGGACTTTCGCGCCGAATCGGGGCCGGGTGGGGGTAAGAAGCTGACACTCACCCGCACGATACGCAGTGCCGAGACGATAATCTTGGCCGTCTTGCCTCGCCAGGCTGCTTGTACTCTCAGTGCCATCTCCCACTCCAGTATCTTCCTGTCTCTTGCCGCTTTCAAAGACTTTAGGACAGCTCTGGGGAAGTAAAAAACCAAACGAGTGAATCCCATTTAAGTGACACCTGGTAAAGGCCTGTTGGGTTTTTTTCCCTGGGCATTATTTTAGCGCAAGGTTCTCTCTACTACTGCTGTGGGGTTAATCCAAGGGCTGGGTTCAACGACGTCTGTCGCCCATCACTACTGTGTCAAGAATAAACGCGGTTTGTGCGTGCCTCCGTCACGCACCCGTTTGTCACGCATAAGCACGGTATTGGGTGCTTCTCGGGGAGGGGCCTGAAGGGGCGTTCACCTTTTGGTTGCCTTGAAGGGGCGTTCACCTTTTGATTGCCTCGACAGGGTCTGCATGCGGTACAGTATCTACTCAGGTAGAAGCGTTGATCTCAACCATTTAACAATTGAAAAAAGAATCCCCTAATATTTTCCAAGAAGCTATTGTAGTGCTACAGAAAGTAAATATGATGGTCCTGGATCAGTTAACACCGAAGGGATCACCGCCATAAAGAGGTTCAAAGCCGCACGGATTTGTTCGCGTGGCCACGCTGAAAACCATCATCCTCACCGTCCCGTTCGCATCCTCGCAACGCTCTGAATGAGGACTGCCGCGGCCTGTCTCTTCGCCTCTCGCTCCAACGCCTCGTCTCGCCTTCCTTTCAGCCTACGCAGCTCGTTTTGCGCGAACAAGCGCCGCGTGTTGCTTTGGATCACGATTGAGCATAGCTCCCGTCTAGCCTGGTAAACACGAACAAAGCACACAAAACAAAACGTAAACCGAACAAAAACAAGCGTGTGTGTGTTTTGTTGCGGCGAGAGGACAGAGAGAGGGTTTTGTCTGGTGCTTCGATCGAAGTAAGCCAGTCTCCAGCCCCGAGGGTGCGATTTTCTTGAATGTGTCAGTGAAGGTGTCCGGCACGGGGGGTGGGGCTGTAGAGTTGGCCGAAGGGTGGGAAGGGGGCGGCTCTGCTGCTACGAAGTCCGCCGCTTTGTTCGAGATTCTGGGTGGTTCTCTTGCGGTCATGTCTCACTCATGACTTCTGGTTTTTAGCTATACTGCTGTAGCTGCGTCGGAGAGTGCGCTATGCTGAACCCAGCAAAGCATAGAGTTCACACCCACCTTACGCTGCCACAACACGAGGGCAGCGACGGAGGGGCTGGAGGCTAGTGTTTATGAAAGCCGCTACAGGTAGACTAGGCAAAATGGAACAAGGGAGGGAGGGAGGGATGGAACCCGAGCGCAGTGGATAATGCCTTTAACACGCTTAGAGTGTGGCGTGACACCACGATCGTAGGACTGTCGATGCGTTTATTCTCCATACCATTGCTGTTCGTGGTATTAACAGGCAACAAAAAACTAGAACGGTTCTGAGATGACCCGCAGGCTGAAAATTCCGACACCTATGCACCGGAATGGTGTGGCCGTCTTCCGGGGCCATCGCTCACCTCAACGCGAGCCTCCAGCAGCAAACGCCTGGCTCGCACGGCTCTAATCTCCTTCATTCGAACTCGGCCTCTGCATGTCAGGTTTACACCCGCACGACATGATGGAAAACAAACAGTTGGGAGCATGAGCGCATCGGCTGTTAAAGTAGGAGCTTTATTGGAATGCTGGATTCGACGCCGCGAGCGGCAGGGCTGTTTTCGAAATCGAACGTATTTATTATGGAAGCGTACGGTACCTATGTCTCTTCCACCATGTCTTCAGTCCAGTTTTGCATCACCGGTGTGATTCACAGCGTCGCCTATTTTCCTCCCGACTATTGGGGCATTTTATGACATTATGCCAGGTACCCGTTGACGGGTGAAAATACTGGGCTACTGACTGCATGGAATTTGTGGGGATTCTTTTCAAGGCAGTGTTGTACTACAGGCACGTCCCGAAATATACAGGCCGCTTGAATATAACTTTTCCCCCCCCACAAACTGTCCATACGTTTCGAGATAGAATGGCATGTACGTAGTGAAAGTGTTTATAGCATGTACCTCTTCATGGGGCAACGAGGGTTGAGTGCCCAGTGACGCCACTGGGCATGCTCACGGCAGGTTTTGGGTTAGAACCGCGCTACGGCTGGTACCGGGGTACGAAATTTGAAGCCTGAACGTTTCACAACCAGCGGAGCTTTTTCAACCGGGAAGGTGCCCCCTGTTACCTTTCGAGGGTCCGATGTTGCTGTTCACGACAGGTTTCGTTGAACAACCTTACCCATAGTACTGTGTAGCACAATCAGGCGTACCTTACACTATTTATCTGAATCGGTTGTTATGGGTGGGGTGTACTTCATTTTCATAGGGGGGGGGGGGGGGGGTGTACTCATGTCGTGCACGGCCGTAGTCGTATGACCATAGACCCTCGCATCCCTACAATGCCGGGACGGAGCACGTTGGGCTTTCACCAACCAGGCAGACATTGCTTGCACCAAGCGCGAAGCGCCGTGAGGTATTGGGCGAGTCGCATGGAGGGTGAGCTGCATCCTGCTAAGAACCGCCTCTGAGGCGGACTTGCATATGGACGACAGCTTCAATGAGTTAATTTAATTTCTGGTGTGGCCACTTCCGGAGACAGCAATGGGTTTTACTATGTAACTGCCTCGCGGACGCCTTACCATATTAACACTACGTGGTACGACCATTCCCCTTGTGCGGAGCAAAGGTTCTCCACCCCGCACAAATGATCTACTCGACCGCCAGCTTTGGTGACCGCCAAAAAAAAAAACAAAAAAAACGGCACCCTGGTTGTCTAGCTCACGCAGCGAGTGGCGTGTTTTACAGCGTCGTTGCCAACCGACGCCAACCCAACCTATAAATATATAATATATTTATAGGGGGGGGGGGGTGTACTCATGTTGTGCACGGCCGTAGTCATATGACCATAGACCCTCGCATCCCTACAATGCCGGGACGGAGCGCGTTGGGTTTTCACCAACCAGGCAGACATTGCTTGCACCAAGCGCGAAACGCCGTGAGGTATTGGGCGAGTCGCATGGAGGGTGAGCTGCATCCTGCTAAGAACCGCCTCTGAGGCGGACTTGCATATGGACGACAGCTTCAATGAGTTAATTTAATTTCTGGTGTGGCCACTTCCGGAGACAGCAATGGGTTTTACTATGTAACTGCCTCGCGGACGCCTTACCATATTAACACTACGTGATACGACCATTCCCCTTGTGCGGAGCAAAGGTTCTCCACCCCGCACAAATGATCTACTCGACCGCCAGCTTTGGTGACCGCCAAAACAAAATAACAAAAAAAAACGGCACCCTGGTTGTCTAGCTCACGCAGCGAGTGGCGTGTTTTACAGCGTCGTTGCCAACCGACGCCAACCCAACCTATAAATATATCCTATATGTATAGGACATATTTATAGGGGGGGTATTTATAAAAGTCTTCAAGGGCAGAGCCTCTTATAGTTTTGATGCTACCCCTACTTGCTACCCCAGCATGCGTCGGTAATTTTCAACTTAAGACCTGTTCAAGGAGCAGCAAACAACCGCCACGGTCCCCCAAAATATACCTGGAGCCCAGATCACCTGTATCCCCACCACCCGGCTTGAATGTGCGTCGCCAGAGAGTGCCCCTTCTCCCGAAAGAGCTTGTCCGCCCTCCGGCGCTCCACCGTACGCCGATCGCCCAGCATTCGCCACGTCGCTTGGATGGCCGCGGCCGCTCTCTGCTCTCGTACCTTCGGTGACACACGAGGTGAGGGGGCATCCATAACAGACGTTACGAAGCGGGTTCAGCTCGCAAGACGTTCAGTGGTCTACTCGCACAGCGGTGTATTCCGACACTAGTCTCCACGTCTGACGACACCCGCGGGAAGTGAGTATTGTGGGGGGGGTCCGTGGATAGACGTGCCGGGGGTTGGGTTATCTACTGCCTTGATAGAATGTAACCTGAACGCACCTGAGCTCGCCATGCGCGATACCACTTCCGAGCGAAGTAGCCTCGAATTATGGCTTGTGCACGCGACAAACGTGTTTTGACGATCCAGTTCCTGGCAACAGCAGGGGGGCGCAAAAGAGTTCGTGGTGGGGGCGATGATGCTCGTCCTGCTGCTGGGGTGGCTCTACATCGTTGGATGAGTACTTCGTAAACATCAGTACAAGCTGGAGTTTTCTCTGCCTCACTCTGCTTTCGTCGTGAAAAACGAGTGATAAATGTTGAGGTTTCATACGTAGAGTCTCACACGGAGCACGACGACAGCTCAGAAGAGGTACGCCAGTACCTGATAGCAGGCGTTATTTACACAAGAAACGGCATTCGCAATGTGCACTGTTGCTGTCCGCCCGAGTGGAACCATTGCCTTTGTCCAGCAAAGGTGGGTAATATCAATTTTGCCACTACGCTTATGCATCAACTCTGAATTCCAAGATCTAGATTTTGTTTTCCAAAACGTAGGTGAAATATTAAAAATGGTTTAACCCCCATAGAGCTGCACACAGTTTCGGAATCAGTGTGATATAATGTTTTCGGCATGTAGTGTACACTATTAAAAAAATATCGTTTAACGCTTACACGACTGCACTAATCACCTGGGTCTACACTCAAGTACTGTCCGCAGTTTACCCCCCCCTCAACGAGGGCGGAGTGGCTAAAGGAGCACAAGTATACAACTTGATACCTTCGCACGATGGTGGTGCGCCCACGCGCCAAGCGCCCGCGCATGTGAGCCTGGACGCGCACCGCAGCGTACATCCGCCGCTTCCTCTCGTCGGCCTTGGCAAGCAGCTCCTTCGCATTTTTGCGTGGCTGTCCATCGTGTTAGCCGGGTTTCCACCAAACGACGGAAGGCCATAGGAGATAGGGTTTGAGTTCGGGTTTCTGCTGCGTTGAGTGTACCAGAGCTCTTGACCCTTCGACGTAAGGCATGCCTAGAGTGTAAGGCAGGTTGAAGCGGAGGGTCTGATCCCTGGAGAACTGCATCCAAGTGTTGGGGGCGCACTAATTGGAAAGTAGAGACAGGAAACATATGTTTTGAAGCGGTAGGTTTCATGCGTCTGCCGCGGTGGTTGTAGGTAATTTGTTTTTCTCGTGATCGAAGGCTGTGAGCGGGATCTGCGTCGTGGATAGACCCGGATAGTTGTTTCGTCTCGTCGGCCAGGGAGGGCTTGGAGGCGCAATAGAGCACGAGGTCGACCACTTTAGTACCATCCATCGCGCGAAACAGTGAGTTTCTCCCCGCACCTCTAGAAGTTTTCCATCTCTACGTCGGTGGCTTTTCTCCGTCCATTCGGTTTGTACAACGAACGTTACTAAGGTTCTGGTGATTATCGTTAAAGCTCCCGCAAAACACACACCTGAAAACCAAAGTAGGCCTGCGCCGGCTCGGACAGCTGCATGCTGTGGCAAAGCTCCGCCATGAAACGCCTTCCTATCCCTGGGCACCCCGTAACGTTCAGGCTGGATAAGGCTGTGCAGTTCATCGCGATGCCGGCCACGCCGGCCTCTGTGATCGCCGCGCATCCGGACAGGTTCAGAAACTGCGCGTTCATGCTGCAGAGAGCGCGCAGAGCCGAATCATCGACACGCTCGCACCCGCCCACGTCGAGCTCGGTCAAGCTTTTCAGCCCGCTCGCCAGTCCTGCAAGCCCGTGTGCGTTAACCTTTATGGAGAGCATTTTTCCAGGGGTTTGCACAAAACGGGACGGTGTTCGTGCTGAGATACTTTGAGTCGCCGACCGAAACCTTGAGCAAAAAATTCGCGGTCGCCACTTGTGCGGGACTGTTTGTCAGGTCGCTTGAAGGTACTCCCACTATCGCCATCGCATTGCAGTACTTGAAACAGCCTCCCTGTGTTTACTTTTGAAAACAAATCGACGGGCGCAAATCACACCAGCATTTTACCACTTTTCATGCCGGCTGTGAGCGGCCGGAGTAAGACCTGCATGCCCTGTTTTTATTAGTGCTGAAATTGCCTATCAGCCAGAAAGTCGGACGGAAGGTTCGAACCTTTCACCTGCCACACACCCCTTGGGCTGAAAACCCCTACTGCACCTGAGCGCACTCCGCTATATTCAGGTGCCGCAGTCCCTTGCAGCCCTTGGCCAGCTCCCTAAGGTCGCCGTTGCCCACCCCTCCGCAGCCCGAAAGACTCAGGTCCCGTAACGACATACACCCGCGAGCCAACGCGCGAACGCTCTTGCCGGTGATAGAGCCGCACCCTGTCAACATCAGCTTTTCCAGCTTGGGGCAGCCCCGCGCCACTGCCAGCAGCCCAGGGTCCTTTCAAGAGCACACGAAATCAAGCGGAGGCAATCGGAGCAAGTATAAATCCCCAGCCCAGGATGTTTCATTGGGCAGGAGGGGAGAAACCGCAGATGGTTTGGAACGTAGCGGTGGTAGAGGTATACAACACAGGAAGAGCTCGTGCGTATGCTACGCCCCCCTTAAAGCAATACTCCATGTCAGAAAAAAAAACGATGAAAAACATATCTGACTTCCCACACGACGCCAAGTGCTACGCAAGGTGCGTGTAACCGATTCGTATATCAACCGGCAACTAGCACGTCACCCGGTGGCTCCCTCCATTTATCTCGCCGCACCTGTGCGTGGGAGCAGCCGAAGGCATCGAGTCCCTTCAGCTGGTGACAGCTCCGGCCCAGCTGGATCAAAGCCCGATCGCCGTACTCTCCCAATCGTTCGCAGCGGCTGATGTTCAGGTACGTCAGCCCGGTGCACATTTTCGCCAGCTCGGCCACCCCTGTGTCACTCACGTGCGGGCAGCTCTCCAGCGACAGCGATTTGAGGTCCCTACGAGGGTTTCCAAAACGAACGGGTGGTATAGACGGGAGAGGGGGGGTACTAATTTGTTGCTTGCCTTAGTCGTTTGACCGTTGACCATGCATCCCTTTCGAGACGGAGGGGGTGAGAGTCGAACGGCCTCCGGTGCCGATCGTGGTTGTCAGGTTGCGATGTAGCTGTGGCGACAAGGATACTCACACGCACTTCGTGCATCAATAGGCAGCACGAAACTCCAAGGGTTGTGATAGTAGGATCATGGGGGTGCGCCGTCGGATGCCCTCACGCACGAAGATTTCCCTGAGTTTAATCATTTATTATTGCTATTGTACAGCGGTGGTTTCCCTTACTTCAGGCGTTCCTGGTTGCTGTTACCCGAGAGGGGAGTTTCCTCGTTTCCTCGAGTCCAGGCATTCTTTGTTGCAATTTTCCGGGGGCGGTTGTCGGCTTACCAGCAGCCTCCGCCAATGACTCGAAGGCCGACATCGGTCAGGCGGGTGCAGCCCGTGAAATCAAGCTGCTCCATCTTGTCACAGCAGATGGCCAAGGATCTCAGCCCGATGTTCGTGATGCTGTTGCACCCACTCACGTTGAGCTCGCGCAGGGCCGTTGTGTGTCTCGCCACACACCACAGCCCCACGTCTGTAACCTGCGGAAATTGCAAGCAAAGGGAGGACCCGAACGGTGGGGGTGGTGATGCCCACGTGTTAGGATGGCCCGAACTGAGCTCAGACAAAGACACGGAAGGCGCTTCCCTCACGACTCCACCTGTGTTCCGTTGTTGGTTGCCGCACTACAGTTACAGTAGTCCCTCCGCAAGGTGTAGGTACACTAGTAGTAAGCAATGCTCTGTCTATGCCTTGGCCCCCTCGCCCCCTCCCCCATCGACCTGTATGGTGCGTAAATTGCGGGCCAGATACCGACGACATGGGCCCACCTCTACACAATCGCGTAGGCTGAGTCCGATCATGTCGGGCCTGAGCTTGCAGACTTCCTGCACCACTGCGTCTGTCACAGCCCGCCCCGTCTCGGTCTGGTGTACGCATAAGTCCTGCACACCGTAGGCGGAGGGATGCGCGTAGACATGTTGGCTTCGCAGACCGGTAATCGTGGACGTTTGGAATCGTGGATCGGCGTGCTCGTTCGTGAAACTGCGTTGACACAGGGAGGAGGCACCGCAGGCGTCAAGTGCACCGCACACCGACGGATACGCGTCTGTCTGCATTTCGCACCCCGACAACAGCACCATAATGGCGGCCTGCTATTCAAGGTGGGGTGCGTAAGGGCGTGGCTGGTAAAAATTAACGTAAAAGTTGTTGTGCTTTACACTGATACGTCGGGGAGCTGCCGTTCTGTGCTACCATATGTAAAAAGAACGGAGTAAAACCCGGTAATTGTTTTAGTATCTCCGTGCAAAGCGGTCAGCTGTGGGTTCGGCCAAACTGGCTACGAATGAGTTGCTACACAGATCTGCAAACTGCGTGACACATGGGCCGCTCGTACTCTACGTACGAAGTCGTAAATGCGTGGTGCACCAAAATCAGGAGTAAGCTCGACTGCGGGATAATCATACATAACCACGAAAAAAAACGCACCAAGCGCTTCTTGATTGAGCAATCTCTCTCCTCGAGGAAGTTCAGCAAGAACGACCGGATCGAGGCCACCTTCTTTCTGTCCTCCTCCATGAGCTTCGCCGACTTGCTCAACTGCGCTCCGTCTGAACCTCCGGCCTTACCCTCTCCTTCCGAACTGCTGCAGTCTCCAGCCCACGCGAGTCTATCTGCGACGTGTTTTTTGCCGGACCTGTGATTCGCAACCATCGCGTCCTTATAATGCGATGCTTTCTCTCCAGCATGAATGTAAGGTAGCTGGGTACCACGAGATGGCCCAGATGTTCTGGGCCGGAATGTGGTTTGTGGCCGAGTTAGACCGAGCTCGACGGTGGCTGTGCTCCTCAAGTCGTCGTCGGTGCCGTTGCCGTTGCCGTTGTCGTTGATATTCTTGCTGTTTGGAGGGTATGGCGGGAGAATAGACCGCGCGGCTGTGAACGACCGTGATGTTGACGACGATAACGACGATGTTCTCGGTCTCTTTCGCGAATTCGACTCGATCGGCGTGAGCGGAGGAGACCAAGGACTGCAGTTGAGCTCATTTCGTTCGTCTTCCGGGCGGGCTAGATCCACAGCGGTCATTGCACGGTGGACTCTGCGCTTTGAGCTCAGCGCTCTGAGGTGCTGGCGTGCTGGCGTGCGGCGAGTTGGCTGCCGACGCGGCGGCTTTGACGTGGAATATCTAAAGCGGTAAAAATCTCGCCGCGCTGGGTTTCCATGAATATGAGAGGCTATCTTCAAGCGGGGCAAATGTTCACGTGTCCCCTCATGAAATGAACTAACACACTGCACTCACTAGCTGCTGTTGTACCTTCCTCTGCTTCGCCGCGTACACGCCCGATGGCGCACAGACCAACACGAACAGCTGCACCTTTGGCGTTGCTTGCCCTTTTATCGGCTGGATGCCTGCACCAGGCAAAGTCTTGGGGTGTGCCTTTTGGCTTTCCCAGCGGGTCATCGTGGAGTAGGACTTTCTCGTCTTCGTCAGGTATGTATGTGATACACGTACAGAGAGGAGCAGCAGCACGAGCACGAGCACTTCTTCATACCTGGTAGTTGACACACGACTGCGTGTGCCTGATTCCTGCGATAGCACGCGCATTGCAGAGGGAAAACCATGCACTCGTTGGACTCGGTTTGTCGCGAGACCATTCCGCAGCAGCAGCAGCAGGTTTGTCTCTAAAGCGGGACCAAGTGATTGCACTCAACTGAGAATGAACAAGACAAGTTCTTGCAAGCAGTGGTAGTACTCGTACGAGCTGACTGCTGACTGTTCCTGAGTCTTGAGTGCCTTCGTACTTCGTCACCTGGCCGTTTCTGATGAGTACGTACACCAAAAATCACATCGCTGATCGACATGACTGCTGCTCTTTCTCGTAGATACCCGTGAGATATCGAGTACAGAGTACATATACACAATATGCCATACCGTAGATATCGTCACCACGTACTTTTGGTACAGAGTATCATACCAGTATTTTACCTGTTCATAGTATGCAGCTCTTCATAGGCGGGGGGCCCGGTGGAGCGCTTGTCCGCGGAAGCTTGCATGCCCCAACCGTTTAGGTTTTGAGATTTTCATAAATTGCAGATTCGGGGGAGGAGGAGGGGGCGCGGAAGTGCTGCCTGCGGGCCTCCAGGTTGGCAAGGTCACCTTGTGTCGAGTCGTGCCTCGCGCAATGTTTTGAAGACGACAGTTGTAATGCTGCGATGCAAATGAGCACGTAGCTTTGTTCTTCGTTGGTTGAAACTACTTTGATTTATAGATAGACCAGCCGGCAGGCAGGCAAGCAGGCAGACAGACAAAAAGGCAGTCAAGCAAACAGAAAGACAGACAGACAGACAGACAGACAGACAGACAGACAGACAGACAGACAGACAGACAGACAGACAGACAGACAGACAGACAGACAGACAGACAGACAGACAGACAGACAGACAGACAGACAGACAGACAGACAGACAGACAGACAGACAGACAGACAGACAGACAGACAGACAGACAGACAGACAGACAGACAGACAGACAGACAGACAGACAGACAGACAGACAGACAGACAGACAGACAGACAGACAGACAGACAGACAGACAGACAGACAGACAGACAGACAGACAGACAGACAGACAGACAGACAGACAGACAGACAGACAGACAGACAGACAGACAGACCGACGAAAGACAAACAAACAGACCGACAGACAGAAAAACATACCAGTACAAAACAGGCAGATGGATTTAGACAGACAGGCGGATGTATGCAGGCAGACAGGCAAATAGACAGGCAGGCAGACACAGGCAGACAAACAGGTAGCCAGGCAGACAACCAACCAAGCGAGCGAAAGCACAATCAAACAAACATCTACCCGGTCGCGCCCTCTCTATTTGTGGGCTGCTTGTCTTGCTTACCTCGCTTACCTTGCTTCCCAGCAGTAGGGGGGAATGGGGGGGGGGGGGAGGAGGATGGCACCAGGAACAGCAGCCGCAGCAGCTTCAACAACGATGTCGCCCCGGCGTGCGAGGTCGTGGTGACAGTGCTTGCTCTCGGCTGGAGATGGTCGCGGCGGGTCGGCGCGTGCAGCCGGGGGCAGGGGGGTCTGGAGGGCTGGCTGTGTACGAGGATGCCACCGATGACGGAGAGGAACTAGAGGTATGCGGCGGGTTTTTGTGTGAAACGTTACGTGTCCGTGACGGTTGTTGTTGTGTCACCACAGGTTTGAACCCGTGCCTAAGGTGTACCTAGTACAGCCCTTGCGGCCTTGCGCCGTTGCACGTGATGGCTTCCGTCGCTGTGGCTGCTGTTGCTGCTTGCGACGCTGCCGCTGCCGTTTCTGAGCCTGGATTTGTTTGATACGCCCGCGACTCCCGCTCTCCCTGCTGTTTTTTCTATTGGTGGTGTTGTTGTGGTGTTGCAGTAGTCGTTGTTGCTGCTGCTGCTGCTGCTGCTGTTGTTGATGTTGCTGTTGTTGTTGCTGCTGTTGTTGCAGCAGCACTCACTAAATGAGAAGTTTACGCACAGCAGGTTATCGCTGACGTACATCGATGTTTTTGGTGTTGAGGGCATTGTAGTAGCGATGCAGGGGCAACCACGACCGGGGCGCGATCAATCAGAGACAATGTGACCCCCCCCCGCACTTCCCTCGCCTCCCCTCCCGCCCCTTCAATTCCACCTACATGATCTCATGGATCGGTGTTCGTCCTATCCGCTGTTGTTAGGAACCCTGGCCGATCAAGTCGTACGACGGTGATCGCATCGAGGACTACTATGGCCGAAAACCTTTGTCGGTGAGCCGCCCTCGACAAGCCAAACAAGCGCGACTTTTCGGCGCATCCAGCAGGACTCTACCTCGATGCATATGCTCGTGGCCTAGCTGATTTGAGACCGGCGAGCGGCGTCGTAGCCTTGCCCCAGCAGCGTCGATGTTGTTTTGTTGTTGTTGTTGTTGTTGTTGTTGTTATTATTGGTCGTGGCGGTGGTGGCGGTGTTGTTGTTGCAACTGTTGTAGTGGCAGGTGTTGTTATTGTTGGAGTCGCTGGTGATGTTGGTGTTGTTGCTTTCTACTGTATGTCGCCTTCGCGCGAGTATCGACACGCGCTCGTCCACAGCGAGGCGTTACTCTTCGCAAAACAATTCAAGGGCAAGGGACGAGAGGGCGACCACTAGACGACACCCTTTTCTGCCATCTGCCTTGCGTTTTGAGACACGTTACACAAACTTTACACCTCTCCAGCAGGAACAATGACCTCCACGCGGACACGTGAGTGTGCTGAATGAATGCTGTTGGGTAAAAAAAAACGGTTTAATGTTAACCCACATTTAGGACTGCAGTCCCGATGTGGGGACAAAACACTTGGAATTAGACTGAAATAGTTATTTCTAGACAGTGCAGTTCTAAAGGCCAACAAAGGCTCAGGTCAAAGCAATGGCAACAGAAACATCACAACATGAGTGTTTACTGTTGTGGCCCTGCCCCCATTGCTAGTAGACGCTCTACGATTGCGCAGCTTGCGTGCACACAGCGGATGCCGACCGAGCCGCGGTCAGCGATTACCAACAAACATACATCACCCTGGTTATCTAGCTCACGCAGTGACAGGCGTGTTTTTTCAGCGTCGTCGCCAACCGATGCCAACCCAGCCTATATATAGAGGGGGGGGGGGTAGCGCCTTCTTTATTAGGGAGGGGGGGGGGGTAAGGCTGGGCTGGCAGGGGGGGCGAAGAGATTCGTATTTTCCCCCCACCGTTCTTATGCCCGCCGTACATTTTCATTCGTTTTTTCCTCGCTTTTTTTTATTGTTGTTATCGTCGCCTGTGTTTCAGGTGTTGGAGCGGTTTTTCCGCATTGGGCCGCCGATCACGGCGTGGTATCTGCGGCAGAAGCTGGACAAAAAGACGGCAACTTTCCTGCCGGAGGTAAGATGACGACAGAACGGTTACGTAAATTTTGTTTATATTTACTTTTACTTTTTGTTTTTCTTGTGTTATGTAGTCTCTCTCACACCCACCTTCGAGATGTCTGGCGAGCGGGGAGATGCTTTTGTAAGGATACTGAATGACCCCATGGGCCACCACGCCGCATTGTCATTGAAACCCCTACTATAGTCGGCTCTCAACCCTTGTGCTCCAACCCAGGGAACACGAACTAGATCATGCAGATCATGCAGCTCATACAGCTCTCACCCGGAAACATGGTCTAGATCATGCAGATCGTATTATTCAGGAATATATTATTGCTCGGAACGATTATTGGAGCATGTGTTTTGCATTATCCGAGAGGGGGTGGGGGGGGCTAGAGGGGGGAGGGGAGGGGTGGGGGATGGGAGCGAGTAGACAAGACACATTTGGATGATGCCCGCTTATGTGAAGCGCGTTTGAGGGCAACGGCAACGGTAACGGCTATCGCCCCCGTCTCGAAAGGGATGCGTGATCAATGGTCAAATTTCTAAGGCAAGCAACAAATGAGTACCCCCCCCCCCCCCCCCCCCCCCCCCCCCCCCCCCCCCCCCCCCCCCCCCCACCCCACCCTGCAACGAAAAAGAAAAACACAAGAAACACCCCAATTAAACACTTACTCATTCACTCACCTCGATTTCAAGGCTATTTCACAACACTAGGAACACCCCATCAATCCTCTTTCATCCCGACCTAAGGCCCACACCCCCCGCCCTCCCCTGACCCTCTCGATTGCCTCGCGCCGATAACCCCCCCCCCCCCCCATCTTGTTTTTCTGGTTTTCCCATGGTGATAGCATTTGCCCCTGTGACCCTCTCGATCGCCCCTCCCCGACACTTGTTTTGTTTTGTGTGTCCCCTCTTGTGGTGACATGACAGAATGTGGCGGCAGCGATGAACGAGGACCGCGCCCAAGAGCTGCGGAGCATCCTGGCGCGCTCCGGCAGCGTGACTTTCATCAAGAGCGGGCAGGCGTTATCGCTGAGGGGAGACCTGGTCAAGAACCGGGAGTACGTTCGGGAGCTGACAAAACTGCAGGTATCATAAATATACGTGAAGCAGCACCATACTATCAGTAGCGATACATAACGCTTGTATCATAGCCAGAAACACTGTGAATAGCGTGATGTCGAGGAGGGAACTGACGAATGCTGAAATTCAGCCTGCTCTACGAAGCTACTGTAAGGTGCGTACCTTATTTCCAAGGCTCTTCACGGATCAGGAAGTTCTTTAATCTCACGGGTCGGGTCGGGTCGGGTCGGGTCGGGCCGGGCCGGGGCGGGGCGGGGCCGGTCTGGTGCGGGTGGGGCGGGGGGGGGGCGGGGCGGGTCGGGCGCGGGGGGGCGCGGCGCGGGGGGGGGCGGGGGGGGGGCGGGGCGGGTCGGGCGCGGGGGGGCGCGGCGCGGGGGGGGGCGGGGGGGGGGCGGGGCGGGTCGGGCGCGGGGGGGCGCGGCGCGGGGGGGGGCGGGGGGGGGGCGGGGCGGGTCGGGCGCGGGGGGGCGCGGCGCGGGGGGGGGCGGGGGGGGGGCGGGGCGGGTCGGGCGCGGGGGGGCGCGGCGCGGGGGGGGGCGGGTCGGGTCGGGTCCGGTCTGGTCCGGTTGGGTCGGGTCGGGTCGGGTCGGGTTTGGTTCAGTCCGGTCCGGTCGGGTCGGATCGGGTCGGGTCGGGTCGGGAGGTTTTTTTAAACTGTCACGGGTCAGGTCGGGTCGGGAAAGGATGATCCGACTCGACCCGACCTGTCCCGCGAGATTTGACCCGATCTGTGAACAACCCTGCTATTTTATTTCTCGTGGTACTACCGTGATGAGCTCTATGCCTTCACTAAGGACCCCCGAGTGTTTAGAGAACTGCGCGACCCCCCGAATATTTCCATTGGCTTTGTTATACTTCGTTTCGCTTTGAGCTTTTGCTCTGACTGTAACTTTGCCCTCGACTCCGTTCGCCATAAACAATGGAAAACCGCTCTTGAAAATCATTTTTCTCTCTGGTTCGTGTTGCTTCTTTGCCTTGGCCCGCTTTTGCTTCGCTGGGCTTTTGCCTTGCTTCTCTTTCCGCCTCGCTTTGCCTCGCTCTGGTTCGATTTGCTTGGCGTTGCTTCGCTTGCCGCTTCATTTCCGCTTCGCTTTCGTTTGACGTATTTTAATCGTCTATGTTTTCCACCACGCTTTGGTTCGCGTAACCCCCCCCCCCCCCCGTCTTCTCCGCTCTGCTTGGTTTGCTTCGCGTCGCTTCCCCAGGACGAGGTGGGCACGTTCCCGAACTCGGTCGCGTTCCGTATCATGGAGGAGGACCTGGGGGTGCCGCCGCAGCAAATTTTCGACTTTGTATTCCCCGACCCGGTCGCCTCCGCATCGATCGGCCAGGTAAGGGGTATAGCTGAAAGTGGGTGAGTTTCTCTCGAAGGGATCGTTAACCCATTCAGAACTGAAAAACGCACCCCACACTAATTCCAAGTAATTTGTCCTCAAACACGTGGGACCAATTCTTAAGGGGTTAAAAGCACGCCTTTTTTATATTGGAGAATGGAACTAGGACGTAGGCTTTAGGCATGGAGATGCAGTGGGCGCGGCGTGTTATAGGTGCGTGAAATCGGCTAGGTAAGGGGTAGCTGGCGGAGGTGCGTTTCTCTCAAAGCGGTTGTTACAAACACGCCTTTTTTTTCTCTGGGAAAATAGATAATAAGCATCGACTGACCGACCGAGTGCCAGTCGACTGGCTGAAATGACCTACAACCATAGTTTAGTCGACCGGCTTGTCTGGCCAATCGACTGGCCGGTCGACCGTGTGTATTGCTGAATTAACGACTGATCCGTTGGTTTTAATGATCGGTCGGTCGATCTACCGACCACTCGACTGACCAATCAATTGGCGGTCTGATAGACTGACCGACCAATCAACTGATGGGGCTGATCGAATGACCGACCATTCGATTAACTGACCGACCGACCTACCGACCGACTTACCGACGGATTTTCCCGGTCTTCAACCTCGACAGGTGTATAAGGCCCGAGTGCGGAAGACGGGGGCAGTGGTGGCCGTTAAGGTGCAGCGACCGGACGCTTTCCGATCAGCGGCGGTAGATATGTACTTGCTTCGGTAAGTCACTCACACTGGTTGTTTTTTTGGGGGGGAGGGGTGCCGGTGGTGGTGGTTGTGTTGTTGGTGATGTTATTGTCGGTGTAGTTGATGTTGGGGATGTTGATGGTGGTGGTGGTCTGCTGCTGTTGTTGCTGTTGGAGGTGGTGGTGGTGGTGGTTGTGTTGGTGGTGATGTTATTGTTGGCGTAGTTGGTGTTGGTGTTGGCGGTACCGGAGTTGTTGGAGGTGTTGGTGTTGGTATTGTTGTTGAGGGATGTTGGCGTTGTTGTTGATGTTGACATTGACATCGGTATCGGTGCTGTTGGTGTCGTTGTTGTTAGTGCTGGTGTTGGTGGGGGTGGGGGTGTTGGTAGCGGTGGTGCTGTTTGAGGATTCTTGGTGTTGGTGTGGTTGTTGTTGAAGGTTTTGTGTGTTCTAGGTGTTGGTATAGGTGTTGGTGGTGTTGGTGGTGGTGTTGGTGCTGATGTTGGCGCGATCGTTGGGTGTGTTGTGTATTGCATGGCATGTCGGTGTTCAGACAGGCGTTGGTGTTAGTGTTAGTAGTGGCGGTGTCGGCCAGCCGGCGCCCTATCGAAAACCTTCCAGTCAGCGCGGGCAGGCACGCGCTGTACAAACTGTTTACCCTGCAGCTTGACACGTGTTCTCGTGGTGTTCAGCTTCGTTTGGGTACCTTACGGGTCGGGCGTATGATAGCCTTGAGTGCTGCTCCGATAGCAATCTCCCCCTTTTCCCCCCGAGGTTTTATGGTCATACGACTACGGCCATGCACGATATGAGTACACCCCCCCCTCGACCTGCGCATATAAAAACTTGTTGACGGGTGGTGTCTTATGCGGGAGAAGTCGACAGGGTGGGAACATTTGTCACGGAGGCAGTGGACGTTACAGCACGTCGACGCTTGGCATGCTGATGCCTGCATGTTGTATTCCCGTGGTGTGCTATTCCCACCAACACTGTACAAATCTGGATGGAAATTATTAGCACCGCTGGGGTACATATATGAATACCCAACGTTCCTTATATGCCCGTCTACCAATATCATAGTACCACTATATATAGAAGTTTTACTTCGTCTCTGACCGACTGCGTCTCGTCTCCCCCCCCCCCCCCCCCCCCCCCCCCCCCCCCCCCCCCTCCCGGCATCCGCCTCCGTATGTACGTGTACCGAACTCGAAAAAAAACAACCACACGGGGGGGACTAACAGGCAGGGAGCCCGATGGTTCAAGAAGGCGAAGAAGCTTCGCTCGGATATGGTGGGAGTGGCGGACGAGTTCGGCAAGCAGCTGTTCAACGAGCTCGACTACGTCAAAGAGGCGTACAACTGCATCCGATTCAAGGTTCGTAAAGCATGCACCTTTCCTTAGGCCAAGGGCCGCGCACCTGCGTCCAGTTCAAGGTTTAACACATGCAGCCTTTTTTATACGGAAGGTTGTTTACGGCCACCATTTTTTGGTGGTGGTAGGGATCAGGGTGGTGATGGCTGGGGGTAAGGGGGGGGGCGTGGGGGGCAGGTTTGGAGGTGAGAGGGGGGGATGTGGGGTGGGGGAGTCGGCGGTAGAGGTGGATAGGAGGGAGGCGGTGGGGGGGGGGCAGGAATTGTGGCCCAATGGGTGCTTTGTCGCGTTCGGTGGTGGAGTAGAAATTGTGCAGCAGCTGCAGTAGCCCGATATGCCCTATATACCCCCAGTTTTGTGTTGTTTCTGTCGGGGTTAGCCACTTGAGGGAAAGTTCACGCTTGGTTTGGACCAATGGGGCTACGTTACGAGGCGGTGCCGATGCGGGTACCCACCGGCCCCCCCCCCCCCCCCCCCCCCCCCCCCCCCCGCCACGACACGCCTCAATGTAGACTCGAAACATGCTGTTACTTTTGGCGTTGAACTTGCTTTGGAAGCCTCCACGAGGAACAACATAAAAGGGCGAAAACGACATCGCTCTTGCGCCACTGTGTCACCTTTCAATCTTCTCTTAACGGTCAAGGCTCCTGACTGGTCACATTGCACCGCTAAAACCGTCGAAGCCGTTAAATTTCCCTTCCTACCCCCCCTCCCCTGCGCACACGCCTCCTTCCCCGGCGGACATGAAACGGCCGGCATTTGCGAACGAATTTTCGAGCAGGAGCTGTACGGGGACATTCCGGGGATTTATGTGCCAGGAGTGGACCTTTCCCTAACAACCAGGTGAGTTCGGTCGAGTGATCGAGAGCGGCTGCTGTTGTCAGCAACGTTTACGGGTTGGCGCAGGTTCCATAACACGCCTCTTGAGTCTATTACGAAACGCTAAGCACTGTATAAATGGGTAATGAGTGAACGGAATTATTGTCGTAATTGCTTCGAGATAGTGCGAATTGCTTATTTCTTGTTGTTGAAGAGACCGTATATGGTTGAAAGTCCACGCAAATGCCTCCTTACATCTTCGTTCCCAGAAATCGCGCCCA
The DNA here is from genome assembly GCA_008828725.1 of Saccharina japonica. Taxonomy (NCBI): domain Eukaryota; class Phaeophyceae; order Laminariales; family Laminariaceae; genus Saccharina; species Saccharina japonica. The sequence continues at coordinate 228,572 of MEHQ01001392.1, forward strand.
CTCGGATGCGCCTATGTACGCGTACACGCATGGGTGCTGTTTGTGGCGTGTTGTTGTTGCGGTTGCCGTTTTTGATGTCGTTGCTGTTTTTCTTTTTCTTTTGCGATTGTTGCTATCGTTGTTATCGCTCTTGTCGTCGTCGTCGTCGTCGTGGTTGTTCTTGTTGCTGTTACGGCCATTGCTGCTATCGTTGTTATCGCTCTTGTCGTCGTCGTCGTCGTCGTTGTTCTTGTCGCTGTTACGGCCATTGCTGCTATCGTTGTTGTTGTTGTTGTTGTTATTGTTGTTGCTGTTGTTATGTTGAAACCCCAATCGTGGCGCCATTTCGCTGTATTTGGCCAGGCGGGTGCTCGTCCAGGAGTGGGTGGAGGGGGAGAAGGGGCCCTGGAAGGAGGACGGAGAGAAGCTGCTGACGATAGGTCTGCAGTGCTCGGTGCTCCAGGTCTTGGATTCAGGTATTGATGTTAGGCGCTGTCGCTTTGTCGCGTTGTTGTTATCCTTGTGGACAAGGCGCCGAGAGGGGGATGGAACGCGCTGTTGCGCTCCTTCTTGCGACACCGCAACACCAGAAAGAAACGGAGGGGGGGGAGGGGGGGGGGTGCACAGTTCTCCATTGTTTCTTGCCTTAGCCATTTGAGCATTGACCACGCGTCCCTTTTCAAGACGGAGGAAGAGAGGGGGGAAGATAGATAGAGAGATGGATAGAGAAAGCGAGAGAGGGGCAGGGAGATAAGGTGGAAGACAGACAGACAGACAGACAGACAGACAGACAGACAGACAGACAGACAGACAGACAGACGCACATTGACAGGTAGACAGGGAGCGCGGAAGGCATGCAGTCATGCAGACATACAAGGGCAGGTGCACAGCGACCGATGGAGACAAAAGTTACGGGCGGGACTGTCGCCCGCGCTGTTTTGTTTTTCATCAAATGCAGTAGTAATGTACTATGTGTTATTGTCCAATACCCCCATCCCGCGGTGGGCGCCTTGGCGGTTTCGTCTACAAATAACCCACGCACTAGTGCCTTTTGATTTTAAGGCCAACACTACTCGCATGGCGAGGCATGTCGACTGAGGCACCGGAATCGAGGTGAACACGTATCTTCTCCAACTGTTCCCCCGCCACACGCCCTCGCTTCCCCCGTGCCTCGGGTTGGCGCTTTGCTGCCTCACTTGGTCGAGGAATCTATTAATAGTACCTTTTTTGTTCGCGGTTTTCTCCCCCGCCCTCAATTTATCTCCCGTGCCTGTCGCTTGCCATCCTAATTTGCACTGTCCTCAGGCGTTATACAAAATCAGACCGTACCCCCCCCCCCCCTCCTCCCCCCCCCCCCTCCCTACCTCCTCCCTCATCCCTCCTGCCGCTCCTCCCCCCTTCCCTGCCTACCCCGTCCACTTTGCGCGCTCTCTCGGTTTTCTCCTCCCGCTTTGACTGTGCGCGCCCGGCGTCATGACGTTGGAAGGCTTTTTTCACGCCGACCCCCACCGGGGAAATTTGCTTCGCACCCCCGAGGGAAACCTGGCCTACCTGGACTTCGGGATGATGGCGAACGTTACGTCCGAAAAGAGGTGATTTGGCGGCCGCATTGAAGAAACGCCCCTTTTTTATTTTGCCACGCCTGGCTCACTACATATACCAGATTGAGCTTGGGGAAAACATATAGTATAATGGTACGGTTTTGTTTTTCGTGAGGACCCTCGTTGGCGAAGCGAGTTCGGAACGGGAGAATGCATGCCCTGATGGCCACCCCCCACCAGAAGCTCTGGAAGTGGCCACACCAGAAATGAAACCAATTCATTGGAGGCTGTCGTCCATTTGCAAGTCCGCCTCACAGGCGGTTCTTAGCAGGATACAGCTCGCCCTCCACGCGACTCGCCCAATACCTCACGTTCCGCTTCGCGCTTGGTGCAAGCAATGTGTGCCTGGTTGGTGAAAACCCAACGTGCTCCGTCCCGGCATTGTAGGGATGCGAGGGTCTATGGTCGCACGACTACGGCCATGCATGAATACGAAATTCACCTCCACTAGCAGCACCGACTACACCCCCACCAGCAACACCAACACCAATGCCAACACCGACACCGACGCCAACATCAACACCACTATCAACAACAACAACAACAACAACAACAACAACAACAACAGCAACAACAACAATACTTTCGTGGCTGTGTGTTGCTTTCGTTATGGACTATCCCGGTGGAAAGCAAAGTAGTCGTCTCGAACGGCTTTACTTTCTTAAATGCTGTAGAAGTTGAACATCGAGAATAGTTTGCGGCAGAAGCGGAGCCTCCCGAGCTCCCGCCCAGACTGCCCTTCCTTGATCGCTGGAGCTGAGGCTGCTGGTGCTGGTGCTGGTGCTGCATGAACCGGCACCCTCCCCACCACCGACGCTCCGACCCCGTTGCCCAGCAGCCCGACCATCCCCCCCACCCTGCCCGCCCCATCGGGAGCCGACCTCCGGGCCCTCATACTCCAACGCGAGCGAGACACCATCTTGCTCCTCCGCCAGCTCGAAGGCATCGAGCAACAATAATCGGAAGACCTCGACAAGAGGATCGCCCAGGCGGAGCAGGATCTGGCCGCCCGGTGGCTGAAGCGAACCAGGCAGTGCAAGCAACTTCGTTTTCCCCGGCCCACCACCCACCAGCAGCTTCCTCCTCCACCTGCGCCCCACCCCACGAGCAACGCCTCAACCCGCCCCCATCTCCGGCCCCAACTCTCCTGTACCGCCACCCACTCCCATGTTCCGCTCTCCCGTTGCTGCATGACGATATACACAGGTGCAAAGCTCTGATCCGAAAAGCGCTTTGCACCTGATCGTAAAGCTGCTTTGCAACCTGTGTTATATCTTATGGCACCACGGAGACATGAAGGGGGGGGGGGGTGGCGGTACAGAGAGTTGGGGTGGAGGGTCGAGGCGTTGCTCGTGGGGGTGGGGCGGGGGAGGAGGAAGGCGTTGCTGGTGGTGGTGGGGCGGGAAACGGGTGTTTTCTGTCTGGTACGCTCAGCCACCAGGGCGGCCAGATCCTGCTCCGTCTGGGCGATCCTCTTGTCGAGGTCTTCCGATTCTTGTTGCTCGGTGCCTTCGAGCTGGCGGAGGGGCAAGATGGTGTCTCGCTCGCGTTGGACATAATATGGCTTGGAGGTCGGCTCCCGATGGGACGGGCAGGGAGGGGGGAATGGTCTGGCTGCTGGGCAACGGGGTCGGGGCGTCGGTAGTGGGGGGAGGTACCGGTTTCGTTGGAGTGATCGTATCACGTACTGGTAGTGTTTTATGGTAAGCCACCCACGAGGCAGTTACATAGAGTACTCCCATTGCTGTCTCTGGAAGTGGCCACACCGAAAATCAAATTAACTCATTGAAGCTGTCATCCATATGTAAGAAGAAAGTCCGCCCCCGCAAGCGGTCTGTACTCGTGGTAGGATGCAGCTCACCCTTCATGCGACTCGCCGAACACCTCTCGGCGCTTTACGCTCGGTTCTAGCAATATCTGCCTGGTCGGTTAAAACCCGACATGCTCCGTCCCGGCATTGTCCGAGGGATACGAGGATCTATGGGCATACGACTACGGCCATGCATAACTATCGAGTACACCCTCGCCCCCCCCCCCCTCCCCCGTCCTGGCAGTGTAGGGATGCGAGAGTCTATGGCCACACGACTACGGCCATGCATGACATGACATGAGTACACCCCTCCCCTTCGCGCCCATCCCATCTTTCTCCGTGTGTTCTTGTTTTTTCGTTCGTACTGCTGACGTTGCGCTGCCGCCGTCGACGACGAAGGTACGCTCTTATCGGGGCGACCATGGGGCTGCAGAACCGAGACATGCGCCTCATCGCCAGCAACCTCGTCACCATGGGGTGAGACGGAGAATTTGCCCTCTCGCGCTCGTCGCGCACACGGCCAATCATAACTCGAGTGACTCGGCTGGCCAATCGAGGTTTTACCGTTTTTAACCTCCCCTTTGGTGCTCCGTCTCGAAAGAGATGCGTGGTCAGTGGTCCAATGGCTAAGACAACCAACAAATGAGCCCCCCCCGCCCCCCCTCCATCCGCCATCTGTCATCTACCATTCACCCACGTACCGCTGTATTTTGTACCGTGATTTTCTGTATTTCGGATTAAAAAGAACGCCGGCTTACAGTAGAGCGCAGTAAAAGCGTTGAAAGAAGAAGCGGCATCGGTGGTGGCATGTCTGGCTCGAGATATAATCGCGGCAGCTTGCGAATGGTCGATTTATCCATCCGGACCTCAACCAAGCTCTGCTCTATATGCCAGTCGTGTGGTGTTTGCCTATGTCCGCCTGGCCTCACCCTGCCTCCCCCCCACCCCCCCCCGCCTCTGTGGTCAACCAAACCCGACCGAAAAGGTTTTTGCCCGATGAGACGGATGTGGGCACTCTTGCGCCGGCCCTAGAGAACGCGATAATCGACGCTTCAGATGGAGAGGGTGCCAGCAAGCTCAACTTCACTCGGCTCAACGAGAACATCGGGGCTCTCTCTGAGGTGGGTTTTCCGGTTGAAAACGGGGGGGTGCAGGATGGGGGGAGGGGGGGGCGGGGGGGTGGG
>MEHQ01001392.1:236679-271063 GCA_008828725.1 Saccharina japonica
TTGAATTTTGTTTTATAGTCAGAACCGACCCTTATAAATTTGGGTAGGCTGGATTGTGTTGGCAGGGGCAGCAACGAATTCAAAGCCGCTTCATGCTTGCCTTGTGTCTCGATGGACACACCACGCCTAGCCACGAAGAAGGCAACCGCGTTCCTTCCGCCCCCCCCTCTACTGGCCAGCGCCCTCCCATACCCGCGATGGCTCCGAGCTCGACCGCGCGGCCGTGCTCTGGGTACACGTACGAACACAACACCAAAAAGGCTCTCGCGAAAAAACATGTAGGAAGCATAGAAAGGCTAGAAAGTAGAGAGAGGTCCGGCAAGCAATCGAAGGAGGCGACAGCAACAACAGCAGCAGTCCAGAAAGTAGCAGCACGTACTCGTACGTACGTAGCGCGGACACAAACAAAACGCCGGCATGGATGCGCAGCCCTTGTACGTACAGCAGTGGCCCTTTTTTTTTCAGTCGAAAAAAACTTCTGAGTTTTTAATTTGAAATTAGTGCAAAAACCGCAAACTCGCGATCTTATGGGCCGATTTCGTTTCTGACCGCAGTTCTGGAGATCCATATTTTCACATCTGGGGGACTCTTTAAAAATATATTTACTTGATTTTAGTATGGCGAAAAAGTTACTTGATTTTAGTATGGAGTTTTTATCTTGAAATTAGTGTGGATAGTGTGGATATTAGACTTGATTTTAGTGTGGGTGTTATTAGACCCCGGGCGGGAAAGCCCTCCGAATACGCTGGGAACCCCTCCCGTCCCCCGGAAAGCCCGGAAAGTAGAGAGAGGTCCGGCAAGAAATAGAAGGAGGCGGTGTCGAAGTGGGAGGCCTGAGAGGCCAGGGATGGGTCAACCCAGCGATTTCAGAAGAAAGACAAAAGTAAGTATGTCTATATGTCTATATATACCTGGTATATATCAAATCGGAAATCGGGTACGCCAAATGAAAATCTGGTTGGTGTGTGTTTGTGGAGGAATATCGCGTGGGATCGCCTGAAGCAGCTCGTGAGTGTGAATGGCGTATGGGTATTGTGACTGGTGTGCTTAGTTGGTGTGTAACCGCCCCCTATATATTAATTCCGTGGGTGAAACGAAAAAAAAACAAAATATCAGGTACGTACCTGTTATGAAACTGTTATGAAATGATATAGTACCTGGGGTAAAATGGTGAAAAAAGCCGCTCGGACCTAAATGCAACAACCCACATTTTAAAAAGCAAAAATATATATTTTCGGTGACCCGTTCCCGACTGCACTCGGAACAAGAACTGGGTCGTTTTTCCTGCGGCCGGAAAAATAAACGTCGTAGGTGCTTCAATGTTTTACCGTTTCTGCCGTACCTCGGGAAAACGGAGGCCACGGGTCTTGAACCTCTTTTCGGTGCTGCAGTTTCCAGAAAATATATGTCTGACTCTAATTCCAAGTAATTTGCCCCCAATTGTCCCCAAAACGAAACTGTGGCCCTGAAGGGATTGAAAAGTTAAGGTTCCACCCCCACCACCGTAGCCTCATATCAGTCACAGGCATTTCAACTAAAAACGCAAAATGGCCTTGGTGTCGAAAACCCCTGCTGCTGCCGCCGCGATGACCTGCAGGTAACGATATCGGGGGCTGCCAAGGTCGCGACAACGAAGAAGGAGTTCGAAGAGCTGAAGGCGGCTCAGGCTAAGTCCGACATCAGAGAGAAATTCGCCGGCGGCTTGGGCGAGGTCGATCCGGAGGTGGGCCTCTCTTTTTCCCGTTGTTTTTTTTTGTGCGTTTTTATCCGTTGGAGAACTCCGTTGAGTTTGACTTTTGTTGGGCAAACTCCGGTCGGGGGTTCCGTTGGATTTTTTTTGTTTTGTGGCCGTTGGAAGTCCGTTGGGTTTAGGATTTCATGTGGGGAAGTGGGTTCGGTTTTTCGTCCGTTGGGGGCTTTTCCGTTGCATTTTTCATATGTTGGAATACCATTCTCTTTTATTTTTTGTTTTTGGTGTGAAGTCCAATGGGTTTTTCATCCATTGGAAGGGTTATGTTTGTGTGCCGCCCTACCCGCATGCTGTACAGTTATATTTTATCTTCGTTTACGTCGAGGTAGGTGTCTCGCGTTCAGTTTCTCGAGACTCGAGCCTCGCCGCGCGCAGCAATTTTACCCCCCCACACCCCATGTTTTTTCTCCCGTCTGCCCCGCGCCGTTAAGTTGTAGGGTGGCTTCCTGAGTACCCGTTGCTTATTTCTGGTGTAGCTATGTGAAGGGTATTGATTGGCCGTTCACTCCCCGCCCCGCTTGTCCAGCTTACGAATATTACAATTGTCAGGAGTCGAGAGCGAAATGTAATTCTTAGTTTTTCGTGTTTTTGTTTGGGCTCATTTTCGCAGGTGGACCTCGATCTGACGATCTCGGTGCTGAGCTTTTTACTTTCGGACAACGCGCTCTTCTTGAGAGAGCCGCTCATCAACGAGCTCCTCGACACCATGGACGAGGTGGGTCCATGTTGCTGTCTCTGCCGCTGTGCCTGTAGGTCGGCTGTGTACCTCTTCGTCTCTTTTCTCTCTGGCTGTGGCTCTTGCTCTTTCCCTTTCGTGTTTTCTCTGTTGTCGTATGTCCCGTACCTCCATGAGTACCTCTATCATACTATATGTATTTGGCTGCTCTCTGTCCTCTACCCTCTGTCCCGTATCCCCCACCCGATGTCCCTCCCCTGTCTCCTGCTCCCTGTCCCACGCCCCCTTGCCCGCTCATATCGCCTACCCCCTCTCCCTATTCCCATACCCCCTGGTAGGCATATTATTTGAAACACTGCTATCCCTTGTCCCCCTATCCCCTACCAACATACCGCCTACCCCCTACGTACCCCCCGTCCCCGATACCCCTTTTCCCCTATCCCTTGCCCCATTGTCCCCTACCTCTTACCCACGTCCCCTATCTCAACCCCATGTCCCCATATCCCCTGTCCTCTTATCTCCGGTTGCCGGGAGGAGCAGTTAAGCGCCGCCTCGTACAACTTCGCATCGGCGGCGACGAGGGGTCTCCTGCCTAAAAGCAAGGAGGAGTCTACCCAGAAGAAGCTCGACGCTGTGTGGGGCGTGGTTCAACAGGTGGTCGAGGTGCGTGGGCGGGTGGCCGGGTGGGTGGGTGGGTGGGTGGGTGGGCGGGTGCTGCCGCTGCCGCCTCCGCCTTACGCCCCTTTAACCACTTCAAAAAATGAGCCCTCACTAATTCCAAGTAGTGGTAGTAGTAGTGGTAGTAGTAGTAGTAGTAGTAGTAGTAGTAGTAGTAGTAGTAGTAGTAGTAGTAGTAGTAGTAGGAGTAGAAGTGGCAGTAGGAGTAGTAGTGGGAGTAGTAGTAGTAGTAGTAGGAGTAGAAGTGGCAGTAGGAGTAGTAGTGGGAGTAGTAGTAGTAGTAGTAGGAGTAGAAGTGGCAGTAGGAGTAGTAGTGGGAGTAGTAGTAGTAGTAGTAGGAGTAGAAGTGGCAGTAGGAGTAGTAGTGGGAGTAGTAGTAGTAGTAGTAGGAGTAGAAGTGGCAGTAGGAGTAGTAGTGGGAGTAGTAGTAGTAGTAGTAGGAGTAGAAGTGGCAGTAGGAGTAGTAGTGGGAGTAGTAGTAGTAGTAGTAGGAGTAGAAGTGGCAGTAGGAGTAGTAGTGGGAGTAGTAGTAGTAGTAGTAGTAGTAGTAGTAGTAGTAGTAGTAGTAGTAGTAGTAGTAGTAGTAGTAGTAGTAGTTTATTGTCATAAACATGGGTGCAGTTCTGGAGGGGGGTTTTGAGAAAGCCACCTGACCCGGCGGGTGGATGAAATATATAGCAAAACCCTGCCACGCTTTCTTTCTTCCTTGCTTGTGTTACTGCCGCCCGTTCTCGCGCGTCATGCCGTTTCTTCGACGATGACTATTGGTAGCGATCGGTATGAACAGTCTCCTGTGCGCCGCCGCCGCCGCCACCATATATCCCGTTTCGTTTAAAAGTTGCTTAGGATTTGGAGGTAGGGCCCTTTTGTAACGGGGAAAGGGATCAAGTAGGCTGCCGACCCCCAGCGTTTGGGTGGAGTGAAGCTTCCCCGCGGTGTTGTCCTGTCTTTGGTTTTTGTCTTATCTTGCGGCGGTCCCTTTTCAGCGCGTCGAGTCGTTTATTTGGTCGTGCGCACGATTTTCGATTGGCGTAACGCACGTAGCAACATTGTATGATCGGAGGACCAGACGAAGCGTGCAAAGCTGATGTGAGAGGGGAAAATCGATGTCACAGGTTTTTATATTATTTTATTTCATTTTTTTCAAATGGGGTGTGAAGAGGTTTTTACTGTAGTGGGCGCGTTAGGGCGGCACTGATTCTTCCCCCCCCTCCCCCCTCTCTGCTTGCCTGCCCGCCCGCGTGCTTCCCCCCCTCTCCCTCAGAGTAACGCTGCGAAGGAGCAACAAGGGGGCGGGAGAGGCGGATTAAGCCCGGGGTACCCCCAGCTTCGAAGCTTGTTCACCTTTATGTCTGAGGTGCGAACACTTGTCTTGCTATTATCACGATAAGTAGTAGACACATGGGCGATCGGCCATATAAACTAGAAAAACTTCCGCCTGCTTTCGTTGGCTTGAATTTACATCATAGACAGCTGGCTAGCTGCCTGTTCTGTTTCTACGCAATACGATTTGGTGTTTCAACGTGCCGTCACCTGCGTGGTCGTTGTTTTTTTATTTACCAAGTTTTGAATCCAGTATTTTTGGTGCGGATTATTTTTATGAATAGCTTGGACCTGCAGATTGTTGTGGGAGGTGAAATGTTTTTTCCCGAGAGAGGGAGGCTCGCGTTCGACCGGTCGATGTGAGTGTCCCCTCGGGCGGCAGACATTAGCTTGGCGTGAACTCCTTCTCTACTCCATGGTACAAAAAAAAAACGTGTCTTGAGCAAAATTGCAAGAAGCCATTAGTCCCCGAAACGGGGCTGCACATCTGCTTTTATGCAGGCCAGGAAATACAAAAAACGAATCAAAGAAAGAAAACATGAAAACATGAACGAAAAACGTCACACTGAGGACTGGGAAGGCAAAATATATATACGCAATGCTAACAGTCGCGAGCAAAAACAGAAACTGAAATATTTTCGGGCATTATGTCGCCCCGATAACCATCGCTCTCGCTTTGGACGGTGTAGGTGTTGAGCGACCCGAAGACAAGGCAGCAGCTCGGGCCCGTCCTGGACCAGCTGGGGGAGTTTGGCCGAGAGGTAAGAAGCCAGTCGGGGAAAAGACGTGTACGAAGATCTTGCCATTCGCTCGTGTCCATCTCTCCCTTGTAGAAATGTACCAGGTAGTTTTTTGTTTGGGTTGCCGCAGTATTGGCGAGGGGTCATCGAAATGTTACAGTCGCCAATCAATCCATCAATCGATCCAACACATGAATCAATCGCTCAATAACAAGGCATCTACCGTAGTCAGTCAATACACCGAGCACTCTAATCACCCAACCGCTCGATCGATCATGCTCATCTACTGTGAAACATGTGTACTTCGTATGGTATCGATGTAGGTTGTTACATGGACGTCTTTGGTCTGCTCTTGTTGTGGAGAGAGAGTCCTTAAAATGCTCAGGATTACGTTTCGGGCCATGAACTGTGTTTCAAGGGACGAACCATGAAACAAGGCAGTGCCTTGCACGTTTTTTTCGTGCTACTGTATGCATGGAATGGAGCAAGTAGGGTACGTGTTAGGTCACAGAAGAAGGTAACAAGAGCGTGGCTGCCGTTTTCTTGTCGTTTGAGGATAGCGAGAAAACCCCTTTTGAGTCATCCCACGGTAGGGGCGCAGCAGAATTTCCTGAGCTCCTCGCATGAGGAGCTCAATATCTCACCCGAAGCATGACTGACTTCGGAAACATTCGTTCGCGCGACCCGACGAAACCTTCCAATGCGGTAGTAGTCCAAAAACAAATATATACAAGTAAATGATTAATAGTATCCGGTGGTTACTCACGTTCGAGGAGCACAACCGGTCAAGAATATTGAGCTTAAAAGTGGTACCCCTACCGTGGGATTGCTGTTTTACCTGCCCGTGGTGCGGAGTAGCGTAACGGGTATCGAGTGTAGGGATGTCCTACGAAGGTGTTTGCGGCGCGATAGGCGTCGTATGTATATGAACTTTCTCCAGGGTGACCGTTTTTGGGAGTCTCACGAAGGTGTTTGCGGCGCGATAGGCGTCGTACTGAACTTTCTCCAGGGTGATCGTTTTTGGGAGGGTGGTAATGATAGGGATGATGCTGATGACGAAGATGATGATGTTGCTGTAGGCTCTCACTATAATGGGAGGCTTGAACCGTTTTTTAATGTGTACTCATTCCTTCTAAACCCTCCTCAAGTCGATTCGTCTAGGTACAGTTCACCGTTATAACGCCTCATTACCCCCCCCCCCCCCCCACCAGAAATTAAATTAACTCATTGAAGCTGTCGTCCATATGCAAGTCCGCCTCAGAGGCGGTTCTTAGCAGGATGCAGCTCACCCTCCATGCGACTAGCCCAATACCTCACGGCGTTTCGCGCTTGGTGCAAGCAATGTCTGCCTGGTTGGTGAAAACCCGACGCGCTCCGTCCCGGCATTGTAGGGATGCGAGGGTCTATGGTCATATGACTACGGCCGTGCACGACATGAGTACACCCCCCCGCTCCGTCTCGAAAGGGATGCGTGGTCAATGGTCAAATGACTAAGGCAAGCAACAAATGAGTCCGGCCCCCCCCCCCCCGCCCCCCCCCCCCCCCCCCCTTTCGCCACCCCCCCCGGGGTTCCGGCCTGGTGCAAGCAATGTCTGCCTGGTTGGTGAAAACCCGACGCGCTCCGCCCCGGCATTGTAGGGATGCGAGGGTCTATGGTCATATGACTACGGCGGTGCCCGACATGAGTACACCCCCCCGCTCCGTCTCGAAAGGGATGCGTGGTCAATGGTCAAATGACTAAGGCAAGCAACAAATGAGTACGCCCCCCGCCCCCCGCCCCCCCCGCCCTACCCCTCTCTTACTCGCCCACCCGGGGTACTCTGTAATCGTCCGATTGTGTGTTTGTGTGTGTTTGCACTTTTTTGCATTTCTGTGGGTTTATTTGTGTGAATTTGTATCAGGTTTTTGCCCGAATCGTAGAGCGACAGGCGACAAACGTCGTCCGTGGCGGATTCGGTTTACTCAACATTGGTCAGGCGTTTCCTGCCCTCGCCGACGTCTTGGACGCCGTGTCTCCCCCCAGCCAAAGGTAAGCGTGCACAGGCACGTTGTCTTGTGTGCGAGCTAGCGTTTGCGGTGTCGCGGTCTCGAGAGACTCGCGTTCTCGGACAGCGACACGGAGGCCCGAGGCGATAAGAAACGTGTTGGTTTGCGGCGTGCGCTATCAGGACCACCAGTAGCTGTGAATTCACTTGTATACACGATAACAGGTGCGAATATCGGTTAGCTATGCGTTTGAACTAAGAGACGTGTATATTATTGTAAGAGGAGGAACACTTCCAGGGTCAGCCGTATACCTGGTACTCCCATGGTAGGACTTTATTTTTTATTTTTGTGGAATTGCATCTGTTAATCGTCTCGAGCTTCCCCACGCGACTTTGGCCAAAAAAAATGCTTTGCCTCGTGACCTTGTAGTATCGTCCGTTATATCGTTCAAGCCTATACCTGGTACTTCATACCAGGTGCTCCTGCAATGCAACGCTGCACGAAAGTGGGAGCCACTGCACGTATATACGTTGGTTGGTAGTTTGAAACTGACGGAGTTTTTTTATTTGCGCCGCTTGTGGCGACGTTACCGACGGCAGGTCGGGAGGTCGACAAGGAAGGTCGACGAATTGACGGCACGGTGGAGGACTGGAATAAAGGAGGGGAGGAAGGAAGGGAGGGAGGTTGCGCGTGTTGCAGCACCTGTCATATATTTATGATGATCTGTACCATCCGCGACACAACCCTAACAAGCGAGCGTTCAGCATCTTTCGCATTTATGACACTAGAGACACCACGAGCCCTTCTTGAGGTAGCGTAAAGATGACTGGCTGGGTAATCGTTTTGGTGTTGTCTACGCCCGGGCCGGGGCCGGAGGGGAGGATTCGCACCCGGCAACGGCCTTGGGGCGAGGCGGAGGTATAGGGGCTTGGGGGCTAGGATGACTCAAGACTTTTGTGATTTGGACTACGAGGTAGAGGGTTTTGTTTACGCCGGAGTGCTTATCATTTTTTTACTCCTGAGGTCCAAGGGGCGGGCGGGGGGGGGGGGGGGGGGGGGTAAAACGGGGCGCGGAAACTATTACTATAATAATACAGTACGAGTACATTGTATTATGGAGTATAGTGCTACTGCTGTCATACGTAGTGTTCTTTTTCCTTGTTTCGTTTGCTTTGGGTAGATAACCCAAAGGAATAGAGTGTGAGGAAGGGGATCGAGAGGCGCAGTTGAAAGCTAAAGCTATGCACCGCTACTCGTAGGCCTTACCTTGCGACTTCAAGGCCTTTGCGGCACCTTCCTTCTTGTCCAGGCAGGCGGAAGCAAAGCGTTGAGAGACACGCAGGGCGTGAGAAAAAATCGCTGCATGCGTCAGGGGCATTGTTTGTTGTACGGAGCGTGGGCGGGCAGGGCTGTACTTGGTATTCTATCATTGCATGTATATATAGTCTATGCAGGCCGAGCGTCGCGGTAGGTAGCTTTCGAAAATCTCGAGACAGTCAGTAGTTGGAATGTGGGGCGTGGGTTCAAGACGTGGGCCTCGTGTACAACCGTACGGGGCACGGAAAAACTATGAATTATTACCTGGTACACATGAACCAGTACGTAGATAGAGCACATAATCACATACGACTTGTGGGCCCGCAAGATAATAAGCACTCTACCACACTATGGTACTGGTACCTCATTGTGTTTATATACGACGGTATCATGGTCGCACGACAGCATCGTATGACCGTTGAACAGCACCATGGCCGTGTGACAGCATGGTCACCATATGACAGTGTCATTACCGACCGAACGCCAGCGTAGTGACCGACCATTGGACAGCATCATGACCGGCATCATCAACACATACTGACCACGTGGCATGGCCATAGCAGTTCAATACATACCGAGCGCATGGCATGGCCATAACAGACCGCGAGACAGCAACATGACCACCACCCGATTGACATAATCTTGAACAGCCGCACAGCAGTGTCATCTCGACCGTACGACATCATCAAACGACCGACCGCACTTTTTTTTTGTTTCTTCGAACGCACACGGCCTGCTGCAAGCTGCAAGTATGACACCGCCTTACCCCATTTACTTATTTTACATACTACAGGGGGTGCTATGATAGGAAGGATAATGTGTGTCATACGTAGATAATAATAGAACTCACCGATACCAGTATGGGCTACGACCTATAATATGACAGTAGAAAAGAGGAGGGTGAAAAAGGAATCCCTTTTAGTCTCTCCTGCTTTTTACGCACCTCCTCCTATGACTGTCACATATCCCATATTCGACCCGACGCTCCGAGAACATCGGCGCACGCGCATAAATACGCACGCAAACCTTGCCGTTCAGAGGTGTGGGAGTGGGGTTTTGAGGAGCCGCATCTTCGATTCATGTTATATATAGGTCGTGGAATCGGGGTTTCCATGAATTTATCATATTTCTGCGTATTATACGGCTCATCAGTGTGGGCTAGTGTAATGGGACTGATTTGATTTGAATTATTATGTGGAAATGCCGATAATTGCCTGCTGGATACCAGGTATTATCATTTGTAGTACTTGGGAGGCGATTCTTAGATGGAAACCAGGGGTTTCCAGCGAGGCAAACCATCTCCCGTCAGTCTGCAGTCATCACGCGAAAAGAAATAAAAAGTTGTGCTCTTTTATATCTCTACGTAAGCAAATGACACACGGGAGTAACAACGAGTACCTGATCATTAGGCAAACCTGGCAAGGGATACTTTGGGCCTGTACACTGGTTCTCACTATACACATACATGCACGAGAGTATCAACGAATATATAACTACAAGCTTGTTCGGGCATTCCACCATACATATTTTTGAAACAGGAAGCTCACGCCGTTTATCCAAGTTAGACCTTTTGACACTTCGCACACACCTTCCGAGGGGTGTATACATGGACGGGGTGAAAGTATTACTTCAGTATGTAAGTTTTCCGCCAGTCATTATGAGGGCATTACCTGCTGACAACACGGGGAGGGGTAAATGATCGATCGATTTCCCAGTCCAGGTTAATCCTTTCAACGCCCCCCCCCCCTTCTGAAAACGGAAGCAGTAAGGAAACTGAAGTACATGTATGCGCAGCGGACGTAGGAACTACGGATCACTGCCTAATATGGACAGACAGCCAGCAGACGAGAGTTATCAAAAATAGGCGCGGTAGGAAATTGTACAGATGGCGAATAGATAAACTAGAAGTAAAGGAAAAACGGGAAGAGTTCCAAGAAGAGATGACTAAAAATGCAGAGCATTTTTCCGATCTGCTGGAAAGCATAGGTACGACAAAGAACAATATAGAGAGAGATAATGCAGGAGCGAGGATAATAGAAGGATGGGAGAAATTGGTCAAGACCACAGCAAGTAAAGTAATAGGAAAGAAGTTGATAATATGCAATAGAGCAGTAAAATGGTGGGATGACGAAGTAAAAGAGGCTATAGGAGTAAGGAGAAAGGCACACGCAAGATACGCATCGAGCAAAACTACGTCAGGATGGGAGGAGTATGGTATTGCTAGAAATAAAGTAAAAAAGGTGGTTGAGAAGAAGAAGAAAGGGGTATGGAAAGACGTAGTTACTAAAACGAATGAAGACTTTGATGGCGGGATGAAGCAGATGTGGGTAGGGATAAAAGGGATACTAGGCAAACAAGCAGGAGAGGCAGATACGGGGATAGCTACATTAAGAGCACAGAACGGTAAAATGGTTAGTAGTTCGAAGGGGAAAAGGGAAGTACTTGTAGAGCATTACCGCAAGCTAGGGACGCCCACAACCAACGAAACGTTCGACAAAGAATTTGAGAAAGATATCAACGCGTGGGCGGAGGCGAACGTCGATGCATCAGAAAGGGAAGACAGTGGTTCAGAAGGGTTACAGGGAGAGTTCACAAGAGAAGAAGTTAAGAAGTGTGTAGCTAAACTTAAGAATAGAAAGGCAGCAGGGGCAGACCAAATAGTTAATGAATTTATGAAGTACGGGGGAGAAGGAATGCTTACCATGATGGTTAAGTTGTATAACTGGATATGGAAAAACGAGTACGCACCTAAGAGATGGAGAGAAGGAGTAGTAGTAAACTTGTTTAAGAAAGGAGACAAGGCTGACCCGGGTAACTATAGGGGAATAACGCTACTAAGCACTGTAGGTAAAACGTTCTGTAAGATTTTGAACGATAGAATGGGAACAATGATGGAGAAGGAAGAAAAGATTAGCGAAGGGCAAGCAGGATTTAGGCCAAACCGTAGCTGCGTCGACCATGTGTACACATTAGGTAAGATAATCCAAGGCAGGAAAGACGCGGGGCTAACAACGTACTGTTTCTTTTTAGATGTACAGAAGGCCTACGATACAGTATGGAGAAATGGGCTGTGGAAAAAGTTGTGGGAAATAGGGATAAGAGGAAAGATGTGGAGAATGATGAAGAAGATGACGGAATGTGCGAGAAGTGCTGTGATGTTGGACGGGGAAATATCGAAGTACGTTGATATCCTACAGGGAGTTGCCCAGTGATGTACGCTATCACCTAACCTATTCAAGGTATACATTAATGACATGATAGTAGCAGTAGAAGCAGCATCGCAGGGAGTCACGGTGGGGGAAGATACGGTGTCGGGATTGATGTTTGCTGATGATTTCGTTTGCATATCAGAAACACCCGAAGGACTGCAGAAACAAATAGAGAAGGCAATCGAGTACACCAGGAAGTGGAGAGTGACGGCGAACGTAAAAAAGTGCGCAGTAGTTGTATGTAACGAAGATAAGGAGAGTCCGGTAACTTGTAAGTGGAAGTGGGGAGAAGATGAATTACCGATCGTAGACCAGTATACGTACCTTGGCGTAGAAATCTCAAAAGATTGCTCTTGGGATGCACACATAAATAAAATAATAGGCAAGGGTAAGGCACACGTAGGCAAGATGGAAGCAGTCCTAACAGAC
The DNA here is from genome assembly GCA_008828725.1 of Saccharina japonica. Lineage (NCBI taxonomy): Eukaryota > Phaeophyceae > Laminariales > Laminariaceae > Saccharina > Saccharina japonica. The sequence continues at coordinate 248,788 of MEHQ01001392.1, forward strand.
TCGCACCTTGACACTAGAATTAAGAGATGTATACTGATGAATGTGATTGTACCAAAGCTAGAATATGCAGGAGAAGTATGGGAAGGGAACGCGAAGCTCGTAAAACAGCTGGAAACAGTACAGATGACAGCAGCTAAAAAAGTACTAGGATGCTCAAGTACGACGAGTAATACAGTATTGAGAGCAGAACTGGGAATGTACCCACTTAAGACAAATAGAGACGTGCGTAAGTTGAAATGGCAATATAAAGTAAAGAACATGCCAAATAAGAGGTTGCCAGCCATAGCCGATAAAGCTGTATGGGAGAAAGTAACCAAAGGGCGAGCTGGAATAAGGTGGGATAGCGTAGTCGAGAAAGTATGGAAGGAAATAGGAAACCAAAAAGAGACGCTGGCCATAGAGAAATTTAGCGGATACAAGACAGAAGTGAAAGAAAGGATAGAAAGAAGGGAAAGGCTAGCACTGAGAAAGAAGGTGGAAGGGGAAGAACACTTAGAGATGTACGGGGGGTTGAGAGAAGGAATAGGAATGAAAAGGTATCTGCACGGCCCAATGGACTTCGCGAAAAAGCTGAAACTGCGATTTCGTGTAGGGGACCTGGACCTGCCAGAAAGAAGAAGGAGGTATACCAGTAGCCGGGAGGAGGAGGAAGTAGAGGCACAGATGTGCCCATGTGGCAAAGCCATAGAGAGTAGAGTTCACATAGTGGGAGAATGTGAAAGGTACAAGGAGGAAAGGGATGTGCTAGAGGAGGAGATGAGGAAAATAGACGAGTGTGACATGGAGCAGTTTGGTACACTAAATAGTAGCGAGAAAACGATCGCTATCTTAGGAGATAGATGGTGGCCACAGGCGGCGAAGCAGGAAGGGGATAAGATTAGCAAAAGGTTTCTCTGTAATATATGGAAACAACGTAATGAGCGCCCAAGTGTTGGAGGTGTCTCTATTAGGAGTAGGAACGGTGCTCCGTCTCGAAAGGGATCCGTGGTCAATGGTCAAATGACTAAGGCAAGCAACAAATGAGTACGCCCCCCCCCCCCCCCCCCCCCCCCCCCCGCTAGGAACGGTGCTCCGTCTCGAAAGGGATCCGTGGTCAATGGTCAAATGACTAAGGCAAAGCAACAAATGAGTACGCCCCCCCCCCCCCTTCTGAACATGAAAATGAAGCACACCCCTCTGAACGGCGGGATATTTCGGACGTCGGTATCATACCGTATATACGGCCGTAAAATGACCTACCCGTTTCGTTTCAATACCTGGGGAACCAGGGAGACGTGATTTTCAGGGATGCACGCGCAAGCATTTCTATAAAAGATCGGTGTGAGATTCGAATCCTTGCCCTGCCGTCGACGCCAAATGTAAAGATATGCCACGGTCTTACGGCCGTGGTGTCAGCATTAAGGCAGTATGGGGCAAGCCCGACTACTGCGCAGGTTCACTCTACAAGTTACTCTTATCAGCGGTTCCTTGCCTCTCCAGGAGCTCTGAGCAGGAGGGCAAGTATTCCTCTTCTCAGAGGAATATATACATAGTAAAGCCTCCACAACAATAGAGGGGAAACGGGGATACCATGCCATTATATCTGGGGTCTTCGAGCTTTTCTGAGTATTGAGCTTTCTTGGTCCTCAGATATCTACTCGTAGCGAATAAAATGAACATAAAAAATACCTGCATCCGCCTCTGTAACCCCCTCTCAGCATAATGGCACGGGATGGGTGTGTGTACTCTATCATTGCGTGCAGCATTAATGGTTGACGCAATTTGGGGCTTTTTCGCTTGAACCACGTACGTACCCAAAAAACTTTCATTTACCAGTGTCCATTTAATTGTTTGTTCTCGTGCCCGGTACGTTGGCATTGCACTTGCTTCACCCATTCATATCAATTTGCGTTTATTTTGGCATGATTTTTCTCTGTCTCGCAGAGTCTGTGACCACAGAATGTGTACGTATATCTCTGGGACTAGGAATCAAGACAGACACTGGGTGTACTGATGATGTGGGTGGGTAGAAAGAACGGGTTTAATGTGAAGACACCACACACACCATTTCAGCGGCTGTATCCCACCGGGGACTTAAAATGACACTTTGTGCTTGTAACGAGATTTTTGTAATTTTTCCGAGAGCGTTTCAATGCAGTTGGTGGTGCATATACAGGAAGTATGTATGATGGTTTCGGACATTTTTTATGAGGAATTAAGATTTCGGAAAAAACCCAAAGAAAAAGTTGGTCCACAAAAAAAACCGGGAGGCCTTCCAATAATCTCGTAAAAAAAATGGGCCAATTTTTGGAAGCAGCTTTGCGAAATCTTGCTCCCTCGTAAAATATTCGTAGCCATGCCCCGCATGAACTGCCAACAGCATTGATTGCTTGGTAAATATCTCTCGAAAACAACCGAATAGTCCTAGGGTAACAGAAAGTATCATTATAGTTCCTACCGTCCCCCGCGAGATAAAAGCCGCTGAAATGTCTGCTAAAAAACAACATTTCACAGATGCTCCGAGTACCTTGGAGTAAAGTAAGGAGTATTGGAGATACAATACTTCAGGTACTTCGTGTACTCGGAGTATTTCGGGGTTCGATACTCCGGGATATACTGCTGGTACTCGGAGTATTTCGGGCATGAACACTCTTGATACTGCTTGTACTCGGAGTATTTCGGGGTCCGATACTGCGTGTATTCCGTGTACTCGCAGTATTTGGGGCTTTAGTACTGTTCATACTCCACGTACTCCGAGTATTCAGCCCGCCAGTACTCTAATACTCGAAGTGCTCGGAGTACGAAATGCACTCGATACTCGGAGTATACTGGGAGCGTGAAGTATGTTAGGAGCATATTTGCACCATTTTAAAGATTCGGCCGTCATTCGTCCCAGGTTCTGGGAACATGTGACTGGCGTTCATAGCATTTCAAAATTCAGAGATGCTCCCAGTACCTGAAGGTATAATTAGAGAATTTTAGATAAAAAATACTTCAAGTACTTTGGGTACTCGCAGTATTTCGGTGTTCACAATACTCTCGATACTCGGAGTACTCCGAGTAGTTTAGATGTTTGTACTTCGGGTATACTGCTTGTTGTACTCGTGGACAAGTACTGCTCATACTCCTAGAACTCGGAGTATTTGGGCCTTCAGTACTCCTGATACTCCAAGTACTCCGAGTGTTTAGGCTACCAGTACTCTAATACTCTCAGTACTCGGAGTATGAAAAATACTCGATACTCCGACGCTCGGAGTATTGAGTATGCTCGGAGCATGTGTGCAACATTTAAGAAAATTAGGATCTCGTTCGCATTGGAATTGGTTTTATGAAGCCATAATTTTATTATTGTTCAAGTCCGTGTGGCCCAATGGATAAGGCGTCTGCCTACGAAGCAGAAGATTCCGGGTTCGAGCCCCGGCATGGATTTTGCTTTCTTTTTTTTTCCCACACTTTTTTTTTTCTCCTCGACGTATCGTATACCTGGTATATGATATACACAGCAGTACAGGACACCTAATAAGAAACAGGAAATCTGGTCCAAGCTGGATTTTTTATTCGAGAGAGGGTGATTTCTACACTAATCTCAAGATTAACGACTCCCGATTTTCTTTTTTCTCTCTAAATCCCAGCCTGGCTTTTTCTTGTAAGCCTGCTTCTTATTATTATAGGTGTCCTGTACTGACCTGGTAATATATACGTAGTACCTGTTGCTTTGTTTTGTTCCTACTTTTTGGCGGCTTTTCCCAATAATCCCATTTCGTTTTCCAATTTTGCACTCCTGCCCAAACTACATCTGTTGTTCTTCCTGTCCTACAATTTTTATACGCTTAGTACAATTCTTGTTTCTTGGCGGCTTTTCTAAACCTAAATTTATACAAGAAATTTCCATCCCTCCGTCCAACCTTATCAAAGTCTTTAACACCTAGAGAACAGCAGGGCAACGATTGCCCTGCTCTACAGTATAGTAACAATATTAATATTAATAGCATACTTTCTCAGCCTAGAAATAAATGTCGTTTGCCTGGACACAAGAGAGTGTGATATGACTGGGTGAGACACAGAGAATGCCAAAGACGCCACGTGTGATATGACTGGGTGAGACACAGAGTATCCCCTTGCAGGTTTGTCTATTAAACATCCTTGGTGTTACTCACTTTCCGTAGAGTCAAGCGTAGAAGAGAAGCAGCTTTTATTAANTGACGCCCCCCCCGCCATCGCCAGAAGCGTTGACGCCCCCCCCGCCATCTCCAGAAGCGGCGGCGGGGGTTGGCGCCCGCTCGGGTAAGACGGCCTCTCCCCCGAACAACAGCCCCATTCGTGCGAAGCAGGAGTTTTGCCGGAGCGACGAGGAGGACGAGGACGGAACCGATTCCGCATAGTAAAAAAGGGGTGGTCTCGCGTGCCATGTGTATGGCAAGAGGGCGACAAAACCGCCGCTGCTACCGCTGCTGCTGCTGCTGCTACCGCTGCTGCTGCTACCGCTGCTGCTGCTGCTGCTGCTCCTGCTGCTGCTACTTTTGCTTGCCCTTGGCCTCTAAGCAATGTAAAAACTATGTTTCGCGCTGTGTGTATATACAGATACAAGTGGGGGTCCCCCAATAAGTCGGTCTGAGTGGGGCGGTATATCCCGATACAAGGCGGTCGAAATCGCGTGGCGCGACTGGGGAATCGCTCTCATAACCTGGAATGAATAAGGCGCCTTCCCTCTATAAGGCGGTCATATTGCTTATCTGGCACACCACCGCCCTATCGGGGGACCCCTGCTGTACCTGGAAATTATATGTTATACTTTGAAGTATAGGTCTAGTGGTACAGGCTGTAAGCCTGTTAATAATAAGCGTGTCAAACCCATTTTCTCCCTCTCCCCCGTTATGTTTTTTTTTAGCGCTCAGCCCTAGTCTGTGCTCTGTAGCCTCTCTTTTTTGTCGACACTCGAAACTCCGGGGTCTCAAAAGTAGGCCCCCCGCCCCCACCCCCGCTAGGGCACGCCTCTTGTTTTCTTTTTCGCAGTGAATGGGGTAGGGGAGCTTCCATCTCAAAATCTCGGCTCGCGTCGGTTTTTGCTTACTCGCGCTTTACGTCGTGAGTGAAATGACACAAATAACCGCGTACGGTTTCTGCTCGGCAGTTACTGTAGTAGCGCAGTGTCCACTCGAATAAGAGAAAAATTACCAATGTATGTAGTATTAATGGTGGGGGCCGTTTTTTTTTACGAATTCGAGGGTGACTGCAAGTCCGTTCTTGGTGTGGAAGTGATTTTATGTTTTTTTATTGGTTGTGTTACTTTTTTTGTCTCTGGTGTTGGGTATTCACCGTACACATGGTAGATACAGGAAGCAGTAAGGCTTCGTGCATAGATAGGTTCCCTCGTTGTTTCGGGCTTCCTTGGTTTTCTTCTCTCAGGGAATGTTTCTGAGTGAGCAGCGTCTACGCTGCCGTAGTCGAATAGGCTACGCTACGACGTACTACTGCAGTAAAACAGGCTACCTCGTACTGTGTAGTCCAATAGGCTACTGTAGTCCAATAGGCTAATAGGCTACTGTGGTCCAATAGGCTAATAGGCTACTGCTGTAGTCCAATTGGCTGCTGTAGTCCAATAGAAAGGTTTCTTTTTTGTTTTTTTTCCTTGGTTTTCTTCTCTCAGGGAATGTTTATGAGTGATCAACGCTGAAGCTACACTGTATGTAGTCCAATAGGCTACTATTAATACTGTAGCAAAAATAGGTCGCTGTAGTCCAATAGATACGTTTCCCTTTCGTTTCCGTTTTCCTTGGTTTTCTTCTCTCAGGGAATGTTTGTGGGTGATCGGCGTTGAAGCTACTGTAGTCCAGTAGGCTACTGTAGTCCAATAGGCGACTGCAGTCCAATAGGCTACTGCAGTCCAATAGGTAGCATTTTTGGTTTCCCTCGCTTTTTTGTTATTTCGGGGAAATCATTTAAAATGTTCTGAGTGATCAGCGTTTTATTCCTAGCTCGTGCTGCACATCATTGTCGGATGGCAAACGCCCTGTAAATAGCAATACGATAGGATAGGTACGCGTATTGTCGTGAACTACTCGTAAGCGAATTAACTTTGTGCGCTGGTGTAAGGTTTTCTGCATTTAATAAGCATCGGAGGTTTTTGGTCTGGCGGTGAAGATCTCCGGATTCCGGTGTTCTGAAGGCCCCGGTGGAATAACAGGTGAATCTCGTCCCTGTCAGAGTCAAGGTCGGGGGTTCGAACGCCCCAGAGTGCATGCTCGTAGGGACTTTTTCTTGCCAAAAATATCTTGATTAGCGGAGAGCGCGAGGGCGTGAGTTAGCAAAATTCGATGAAAATCGACGAGCGTTGGGAATGCTGAACCCTCTGCGCGATAAAAATCAAGGCATGAACCGTAGTGGGGAGGAGGGAGAAGACCCTGCTTTGTGACCCCGGATCTGAGTTACGACTCATGAGGGAGAGGGATAGAAGTGCGAAGATAATAAATGGGATGGAAAAAATGAAGGATCTCCGGCTTTCTCCCAGCCCAATAGTAATATGGCGTGCCCTATGTTGTAGGCGGCGGTGCAAAAAGTTGTCACGTGGTTCGCTCGTAATTTACCCAGTGGTGCACTGGGAATCTCTACCAGCATTAACAACAACCTGTCCGTCATACCTTTTCACAACTCGTTCAATCGGTTGAACTCACAGCTGACGTATTTATAATATTTTTATTTAACTCGTAGGAGAGGGCCAGACATGACTCTGTTAAAAAAAACGCAACTTACTTGAAGTTTCTGGTGGCGGGCACAGCTGCCCCCTCTGCGGCACCGACTATCGATGTATAGCCGATAGCCCTCACGGAGGCGCTCGGCCTGGGCCAAAGCCTCGCCTCGTAAGGAGCTGTCTGTGTGAAGTTACCAGATTCGACGGCCAGTTCCTTCGATTTTTTTGGGTAAGTTAGCCAGTGACTACGGGAATCGACCGTGTCAAGTGTTGGATTAGTACGGACAGATGGAGGTACTGGATAGAGAGACCGGCACGGTTTTTAATGTGAAGACAACAACAAACAACAGTCAACAACACAAACAAGAATCAACGAACGACCCCCCCCCTCCCCCCCAGCCCCGGCCTTCAAGGCGCTTTACCTCGTACGCGTATGTATGCGACCCCTGTTTTTTTTTTTCACTTTCCGCATACATAACTTGCTTGCTCGCCGGATGCCTTCTCCGCGAAAGGGCGAGAAAATCATCATCCACGGGCAGGCGATAACGCCTGTGCCAGGTATAGGTGTGATGAGGGGACACTTTTGCTACAAATAATTCATAACGCTGCAACGGAGGGGACAGGGGGTACCATAACACTACAACATCAGCAGTATACCCAAAACAAAATGAGAGTTTGGTCTGCATACTACATACTATACGTAGTGTGAATGCACAGCAGTAGTAGTAGTACAAGTAACACGTGCTGCGCCCGCGTTGACAGCGTCGTGGACTGGAGGGAGAGGACATAACAGAGTCGCAGGATGATGATAGGAGATAAGAATGAGAATATAGATGATATTAGGATGATATAGGAATAGTAGTATAGATAAGGATAAGTGAGTAGAATAAATTCCAGGGCCACCGACAATGTGGACAAGCTCCGGAGCGCAAGCATACCATAAGGCTACAGCGCGTGACGGAGGTGGTACAAGCGCTACGCAATTAAGTGGGGGGACAACAGTAACTGGAAGAGTAAAATCGAGGCCGTGGGCCCGGAGGCTGTGAACAAACCCCCCCCACGTGTAACGTTACAACCAGGCCGCGGACAGTGGCAAGCATAAGTTATAGAAAAAAATACTATGCAACGCGAAATATACAAGAATCGACGCTGGTGCTGCTGCAGCCTAGCCTCGCGTGGCCGCCTCCGCCGGGTGGGGGTGGGAGGAAAGAGATGCAGCAGCACAGCAGTACGATTATTACGTATATTTAGCGTTGAATAGTATTTTTTTATTATAACTATGCTTGCCATCCGACAATGTGTACGTAGTGTTCCGAAAACGACTCAGGGAACAAAAGTGAATAGTTTTAATATTACACCAATACCACTGTAGTACAAAACAAAATTATTGCAGTAAAGAGCTGTACAACAACACAGTAAAGAGCTGTGCAATATATGGTATGATTGAGATAAGAGCTGCACATTGTCAGGTGGCAAATGGAATAATAATAATAATAATAATAATAATAACAATAATAATAATAATAATACATGAAAGATCTGTATGTACTACAACATACAGTAAAGAGCTGTACAACGCGGGCGCAGCACGATGTTACTTGTACTACTACTACTGCTGTGCATTCACACTACGTATAGTATGTAGTATGCAGACCAAACTCTCATTTTGTTTTGGGTATACTGCTGATGTTGTAGTGTTATGGTACCCCCTGTCCCCTCCGTTGCAGCGTTATGAATTATTTGTAGCAAAAGTGTCCCCTCATCACACCTATACCTGGCACAGGCGTTATCGCCTGCCCGTGGATGATGATTTTCTCGCCCTTTCGCGGAGAAGGCATCCGGCGAGCAAGCAAGTTATGTATGCGGAAAGTGAAAAAAAAAAACAGGGGTCGCATACATACGCGTACGAGGTAAAGCGCCTTGAAGGCCGGGGCTGGGGGGGAGGGGGGGGGTCGTTCGTTGATTCTTGTTTGTGTTGTTGACTGTTGTTTGTTGTTGTCTTCACATTAAAAACCGTGCCGGTCTCTCTATCCAGTACCTCCATCTGTCCGTACTAATCCAACACTTGACACGGTCGATTCCCGTAGTCACTGGCTAACTTACCCAAAAAAATCGAAGGAACTGGCCGTCGAATCTGGTAACTTCACACAGACAGCTCCTTACGAGGCGAGGCTTTGGCCCAGGCCGAGCGCCTCCGTGAGGGCTATCGGCTATACATCGATAGTCGGTGCCGCAGAGGGGGCAGCTGTGCCCGCCACCAGAAACTTCAAGTAAGTTGCGTTTTTTTTAACAGAGTCATGTCTGGCCCTCTCCTACGAGTTAAATAAAAATATTATAAATACGTCAGCTGTGAGTTCAACCGATTGAACGAGTTGTGAAAAGGTATGACGGACAGGTTGTTGTTAATGCTGGTAGAGATTCCCAGTGCACCACTGGGTAAATTACGAGCGAACCACGTGACAACTTTTTGCACCGCCGCCTACAACATAGGGCACGCCATATTACTATTGGGCTGGGAGAAAGCCGGAGATCCTTCATTTTTTCCATCCCATTTATTATCTTCGCACTTCTATCCCTCTCCCTCATGAGTCGTAACTCAGATCCGGGGTCACAAAGCAGGGTCTTCTCCCTCCTCCCCACTACGGTTCATGCCTTGATTTTTATCGCGCAGAGGGTTCAGCATTCCCAACGCTCGTCGATTTTCATCGAATTTTGCTAACTCACGCCCTCGCGCTCTCCGCTAATCAAGATATTTTTGGCAAGAAAAAGTCCCTACGAGCATGCACTCTGGGGCGTTCGAACCCCCGACCTTGACTCTGACAGGGACGAGATTCACCTGTTATTCCACCGGGGCCTTCAGAACACCGGAATCCGGAGATCTTCACCGCCAGACCAAAAACCTCCGATGCTTATTAAATGCAGAAAACCTTACACCAGCGCACAAAGTTAATTCGCTTACGAGTAGTTCACGACAATACGCGTACCTATCCTATCGTATTGCTATTTACAGGGCGTTTGCCATCCGACAATGATGTGCAGCACGAGCTAGGAATAAAACGCTGATCACTCAGAACATTTTAAATGATTTCCCCGAAATAACAAAAAAGCGAGGGAAACCAAAAATGCTACCTATTGGACTGCAGTAGCCTATTGGACTGCAGTCGCCTATTGGACTACAGTAGCCTACTGGACTACAGTAGCTTCAACGCCGATCACCCACAAACATTCCCTGAGAGAAGAAAACCAAGGAAAACGGAAACGAAAGGGAAACGTATCTATTGGACTACAGCGACCTATTTTTGCTACAGTATTAATAGTAGCCTATTGGACTACATACAGTGTAGCTTCAGCGTTGATCACTCATAAACATTCCCTGAGAGAAGAAAACCAAGGAAAAAAAACAAAAAAGAAACCTTTCTATTGGACTACAGCAGCCAATTGGACTACAGCAGTAGCCTATTAGCCTATTGGACCACAGTAGCCTATTAGCCTATTGGACTACAGTAGCCTATTGGACTACACAGTACGAGGTAGCCTGTTTTACTGCAGTAGTACGTCGTAGCGTAGCCTATTCGACTACGGCAGCGTAGACGCTGCTCACTCAGAAACATTCCCTGAGAGAAGAAAACCAAGGAAGCCCGAAACAACGAGGGAACCTATCTATGCACGAAGCCTTACTGCTTCCTGTATCTACCATGTGTACGGTGAATACCCAACACCAGAGACAAAAAAAGTAACACAACCAATAAAAAAACATAAAATCACTTCCACACCAAGAACGGACTTGCAGTCACCCTCGAATTCGTAAAAAAAAACGGCCCCCACCATTAATACTACATACATTGGTAATTTTTCTCTTATTCGAGTGGACACTGCGCTACTACAGTAACTGCCGAGCAGAAACCGTACGCGGTTATTTGTGTCATTTCACTCACGACGTAAAGCGCGAGTAAGCAAAAACCGACGCGAGCCGAGATTTTGAGATGGAAGCTCCCCTACCCCATTCACTGCGAAAAAGAAAACAAGAGGCGTGCCCTAGCGGGGGTGGGGGCGGGGGGCCTACTTTTGAGACCCCGGAGTTTCGAGTGTCGACAAAAAAGAGAGGCTACAGAGCACAGACTAGGGCTGAGCGCTAAAAAAAAACATAACGGGGGAGAGGGAGAAAATGGGTTTGACACGCTTATTATTAACAGGCTTACAGCCTGTACCACTAGACCTATACTTCAAAGTATAACATATAATTTCCAGGTACAGCAGGGGTCCCCCGATAGGGCGGTGGTGTGCCAGATAAGCAATATGACCGCCTTATAGAGGGAAGGCGCCTTATTCATTCCAGGTTATGAGAGCGATTCCCCAGTCGCGCCACGCGATTTCGACCGCCTTGTATCGGGATATACCGCCCCACTCAGACCGACTTATTGGGGGACCCCCACTTGTATCTGTATATACACACAGCGCGAAACATAGTTTTTACATTGCTTAGAGGCCAAGGGCAAGCAAAAGTAGCAGCAGCAGGAGCAGCAGCAGCAGCAGCAGCGGTAGCAGCAGCAGCGGTAGCAGCAGCAGCAGCAGCGGTAGCAGCGGCGGTTTTGTCGCCCTCTTGCCATACACATGGCACGCGAGACCACCCCTTTTTTACTATGCGGAATCGGTTCCGTCCTCGTCCTCCTCGTCGCTCCGGCAAAACTCCTGCTTCGCACGAATGGGGCTGTTGTTCGGGGGAGAGGCCGTCTTACCCGAGCGGGCGCCAACCCCCGCCGCCGCTTCTGGAGATGGCGGGGGGGGCGTCAACGCTTCTGGCGATGGCGGGGGGGGCGTCAACGCTTCTGGCGGTGGCGGTGGCGGTGGCGGGGGGGGCGTCAACATTCTAGCCCACAGCCCCATTTTAGATGCCTCGCTGCACAGAGTGTCGAGTCGGTCAGACAACTCGGACGATTTGGACGGATCGGCGACTAGTGCGATCAGTGAGCGACCTTCCCGGAGTGCGATGCGCGAAAGCTCTCCGTCCCTCTCGGCCGCGGTAGTCAGAACGGCGTCACCGGCGTCAGAGAACCTGAACAAAAAAATATTCAGATGAGAAAACAAAAAAAACGGAGCAAAACAGTATCAGGTTGTGAATATGAATGTACCAGGTACATACTATTAGTACTACCCCAACAAGAGATCATGATGTGCACCGCGAGCGTTCGATTTGTAGCTGCTGGAGTACACGTTTTTGCGCTGTGCAATGCCGTGCTTGTGTATGAATACGACACTCGAAACGAAACCAAAACACTACTGTTACGAAGGACCATAGTCAATAGAAATAGAAATAGGGGACCTACGGTATATACACAAAAACCTATATATTCATATATTCCAGTATTTGCACTAAGCGTATTTGGTATTTGGTCCTGATTATTTTGTTCCGCCCCTAATAATAACTGCATTTGCAATCAAAATGAACAGAACAACCTAAGGCCGGGTTGGTCCGGCCAATATTTCCCATTGGGTCTGACAAAAACAATTCAACCATGAAAATACCACACACTACGAGGTATTCGACCCCAGTTTGTGTAGTATTGATGAAATGTAAAAAAAAATGCTGCTCATCTGCTCCTAAATAAACGTATATATGCGTTTCAGAAGAGTTGATCATCGTGTCTCCAGCGCCAAACAGCTCGAAACTATGTCGCATCGTATATATGTAAAAAGCAGGAGTCGTCAACAACTGCGTGTAACTACTATAATAATACTCATCATGTTCACATACGAAGTACGCTTGTAACTACAATTAGGTCATTTTCAAACTAGAAAATGCAGTACACAGCCTTTACCGTGTTTTTGACCCACTAATCGTACCAGATAAAGTACCATATATTATTAGTAGTATTATCTTTGCCATCCGACAATGTGCAGCATGATTTTCAGCGTTATCACTCATAAAATTCCCAAAAGCAGAAAACCACGGAAACCAAGGAAACCTATGCGTACAGTCTGATATATAGTACGACGTTTGTGGTCCGCCTACCCGTAATTTTTTCAGATTGCTCAAAACGGGCGGCGAAGCCGGGCACGGATCGAGCCTTACCCCTCAGCCTTAGCCTGGACTAGGGTTACTGTTAGGGTCACAGGGTTGTGGGTCGGGTCGACCGACGCCTTCTCGTGATTTGTGAAAAACAAAACATCCAAAAACACGTAAAACCAGCTAAAAACAAAATCGTAACATATGTGTTGGGTATTTCTTTTATCCGGTACGATTTGTGGGTCAAGACGAGGTGAAGGCGCCTCAGAAAATGGGGTTTCCTAATACTTCCAGTCACTACTCGTACTCGTAAGAAAAATAAAATAAAATTCACCTACCGGCGATGTCTTACCTCAAAACCCCGATCACTTACATGAACCAGTACAGTACGTATAATAGGATAGGAAGAAGAAAACCCCCCGAAAAAAAAAACACACACACACATGATACACGATACCGTAAAAACCGTAGGTTGTTGTGACTCGGCCCGGAACACGTCGCTCAAAGCTTCGACACCACGTTGTCTGTAACTTCGTGTTTCTTCCCCCCCAAGAAACGAAGAAACAAAAAGGAACCCAGCAGCAATGACATAAAAAAAATAAACCCCCAACAAAAAACAAAAACACCGGGCGCAAGCAAAATAAGGAAAGCTGGCCACCAGACCCGGCTGTTGGCTCACCGCTTCACGAGGAGATCGGCCACAGACGACGCGAGGAAGGTGCCGGAGGGGGGGTGGCACTCCGACACCACGGCCCCGATAAGGTCGAGTTCGGGCGTCCGCGGCGGCGGCGGCCGCGTTGTTGTCGCCGGCAGTCCCCTGGAGGACGCCCTCGTCTTGGTCAGCCTAGCGCCGCCGCCATTGCACACGAAGTCGCGGGTCTTGTGAGCCAAGACGGTTACGGATCCCTGAGAGGGGTAGGTTAGTCGCTTCTCGTCGGAGACGCGGCCGCTTTTTCCGCCGAGATAGAGCGAAACCACCGGCGAGTCCTCGAGCACGAGGCCGGCCGAGGCCATCAAACCTGTGTACAGTACACGTCGTCGTATCGGGTGTATATAATCCCCAAAGACCAGGTGTGTATGCGTACACAGCAGTAGTACACGGGGGCAGCGGAGAACAGGAGAGTTACATATACTATATATATGAAGAACAGGAAACAATGTCTACTATTGATAGGAGTAGAAGCTGACCGAAACGTAAGAAACGCGTTGTTTCGCTTTGGAATTTTGTGTATATAAGGCACACCCTGCCCCACGTAACAATAGGAGTCTGGGACAAAATCAAGAGTTTCCTCGTACCTGGTACGTGGCATCGCGTACCCTGGCACTAAATAACGTAAGCGTGTGTACAAGCTGTTGAAAAAAAGACAGATGTCAAAGGGCACGGATACGATTTCAAGAAGACAAAAAGGCGGATGGACGGGTAAATACATGAGCCCCCCCGAGTCAACAGAGCAAGGGGGGGGGATCACGGGGAGAAGGTCCATGCCGCGTCGGGAATAGATAACGAAGGGAGCTATATAAGTAGACTGGTACAGTATGCTTCCTTGCTTGATTTCACTGGATTCGCTGTCTAACAACCAGTCGACGTTAAGCAGTCGACGTTAACGTTATATGGTTTACTTTGGCGGAATGCAAAACAAAACCAATACCTGGTATGTATACGCAAATATATATACAATAAGGTTCTCCTTCAGGTTTGTGGTTGGCTGCAAATCCCGGGGGAGGGGGGGGGGGGGGTTCGCAAGCTGAAAATGGAGAACACAGCAGGCGTTCGTTCCTGGTACATAGCCACCGGGCGAGAACGAAGAACATTTTTAATATGTTGAAAGCTACAAAACAATACATCGCCACACCGGGTAAGTAATCGGGCGAGTTACACCGACCAGGCTAAACGACTTTATAAGTTACTTCCAAATACCTGGGAGATACATATGCGGACTGTGAAATGCACCACGAGATTGTAGAAGTAGTAGGTTAAGGCACACCTACGATTCATAGTAAATAGGACTTAACGGTACAGAGAAATAGCCTGCATGTTTCCCTATTTTTACTAACAACATTTGGTCCTATTTACTATGGCCCTCCTTCATACTGTATAGTATTGAAGATTGTGGATATTACGGGGGGGGGCATAGTAAACACTAGTAAATAGGACTTACGGTACGGTACAGACAAAACCCTGCATGTTGCCCTGTTTTTACCAAAAATATTTGGTCCTATTTCCTATGGTCCTCCGTAATAATATATATTTTGTTTTCTTCAAGCATCAGCTGTGTGATATCGCGGTTGAGGAACGCCTGATAATTTATACAAGGTATATACCACCTCACAGCTCGCGCGTGGTGAATGACACGCCTACCGTCTACGTACCGTGCGCTTGTCCTGGTTACATACAGCCCGAAGGAGGGGGGAAAGACTAACGTTGCGGCGCACAAACAAAATACGTTCCTGTTATCATTATGAAATTTAATTGCACTTCGTGACACGATTCTTTACCAAGTTCTAGCGTCCCAACGCGATCCTCTGCTGAGAGCTGCACATCGCATCCTTGTTTTTTTTTATTTGTAACTTCGTTTTTTTGTTCAGTCTGAGAATGCTGAGTGATCGACGTTGAAGCTACTGTAGTCCAATAGGCTACTGCAGTTCAATAGTCTACTGTAGTCCAGTAGGCTACTGTATTCCAATAGTCTACTGCAGTCCAATAGTCTACTGCAGTCCAATAGTCTACCGTAGTCCAGTAGGATACTGTAGTCCAATAGTCTACTGTATAGTCTACTGCAGTCCAATAGTCTACTGTAGTCCAGTAGTATACTGTAGTGCAATAGTCTACTGCAGTCCAATAGGCTACTGTAGTCCAGTAGGCTACTGAATTCCAATAGTCTTCTGTAGTCCGGTCGGCTCCTGTAGTCCAATAGTCTACTGTAGTCCAGTAAGCTACCGTAAAGAAGAAAAAAAAGGTTACGTACTGTAGTCCAATACGTAGATATCCTTGTTTTGTTTATCTCCTGGTTTTGTTCTTCTGTCTGAGAATGTTTCTGAGTGATCAACGTTGTAATTCATACTGCCTAGTGCCGGATGGTAAACATAACAGCAATTAAAAACGGTTTGTGGGGATGTTTCTGAGTGATCGAAGTTGAAGCTGTGTACTGTAATGCTGCACATTGTACAAAGGCAAACATACAGATCATACTCATAATAATAATAATAATAATAATAATAATAATAATAATAATAATCTTAATAATGATCATAATAATAATCATAACAATAATCATAACAGTAATACGGCTACCAGTCTGACCGTTAATATAAGCAACTTCCTGACATAGCAAAACACATACCAGGTACTAATTACAACAATACTGATGATAACAAATCGTAATAATAGCAATAATACAAAGCTCAAGTCGGAAGTACAGCAGGTACGTAAGGAGAGTAGAATTTGTGCATACCAGGGCTCTGTTCGTTTCCGTGGTTCTGCTCTTTCGGGGTGCTTGTGAGTGATCAATGTTGAAGCTCACTCATGCTACACATTGATAAAAAATGGCAACAAAAATAAAAACACCAATACTACAGGTGCATACCTATCGCATAACAATATCTACTAAAAGCGCCCCTAAGACCACAACAAGGACGCACCTCTCAGGTGATCTCGTTCGAACTCCCAGTCGGGGAGGGCCATGACCAAAGTCCCCCTGTCGTCCAGGTTGTTGGCGAGGAAGCACAGGGCGTTCCTCAAGGTGCGAGAAGAACCCTTGACGATGAAAGGGTCGGAGGCGACGTTGAGGAAGGCCAGCATGAACCGCTTCCCCTCCGGGTGCAGGACCTCCGTCTCTGCCTCGAATGAGCCGAGCACGTCCATCTCCACCATCTTCGTCATGATCGATCTACGATGATACAAGTCACGTACACATAATATAGCATACGTAAACCTATGTAGGCAGACTAAACGACGGGGCGTGCCAAACAGCAGTACAGAGAACATCTGTAAATACTACCAGATATTAAACAGAATTAGCACCACAGCACAAAAAAGGGGGTATGCCGAAAAAGAAAAGAAAAAATGACACACCGCAAAATTTATTTTGGCTGGACAGACGGAGGGGGGGGGGGTGTACTCATGTTGTGCACGGCCGTAGTCGTATGACCATAGACCCTCGCATCCCTACATTGTCGGGACGGAGCCCGTTGGGTTTTCACCAACGAGGCAGACATTGCTTGCACCAAGCGCGAAGAACCGTGAGGGATTGGGCGAGTCGTGTGGAGGGTGAGCTGCATCCTGCTAAGAACCGCCTGTGAGGCGGACTTGCCTATGGATGACAGCTTCAATGAGGGGCGATGCGACAATAAGAGGTTCACCCAGATTTGTTTTTAAGCGGTAGAAAGGGGCGACGGGAAAAATACATCGAACTTAGGCTGGAGGCAGGTGTCTTGAGTCAATGGAAACACTATACACATTACTGTAGATCAATCTTCTTCCCTATCGTGCGTACATATAAAATAAATAAAAAAAAACAGCTGTGAGATCGAGGATTTTGTCGAAAGCTCATATTTACTATTAATAGCTGAGTGTGATACTTCGATCGCACGTACTTACGTTTTTTTGTTATGTCATCATGCCCTTAATGTACATCCTGTATACGAGGAGAACGACATCTGAAGCTGCAAAAACCGTACGCTGTCTGCGAGGGATCGACGTTTGAGCTGGAACATTGTCCGACGACAAAAGGTAACGAGAATAATCAAACAGCTTGGACGTATGATAGATATGGTGTACTGCCACTGTAAGTTGAAACGAAAAAGTGTACGTATAACTTTGCAAGTGGCGACGGCAACTGCTGCCCACCTTGATTGCGCCCTTGTGGCCTCGGCGTCGTTGCTGCCCTCGACCCTCTTCCGCTTACCTGCTACAGTTGCGACAAACGGGGAGGGATCTGTGGGGGGGGGGGGGCTCCTTTGTTGCTTGCCTTAGTCATTAGGCCATTGACCACGCATCCGTTACGAGACGGAGCAAGAACCCTTCATACTCCTGATAGAGGCACCTCCAACAGTTGGGGCGCTCGCCACGTTGTTTCTATCAAAAACTTGGGAGGGGGGGGGGGGTGAGGGGGTATTTGGATTTGTTAGATAGTAGGAAGGGGCCATAGTAAATAGGGGACCAAGTGCTGTTGGAAGAAAATAGGAAAATATATACCTGGTAGCTTAAAATATATACCGTAGGTTCTGTTTACTATGGTCTCCTGCAATAGTGACTGTTAGTGACTAACTGTTACTGACTACTGACTATCAGTGGATACTATTCAATAGTGACTATTAGTGACTGTCGTTGACTATTATTAATAGCGACTATTAGTGACTAATACTGACTTTTACAGACTATCAGTGACTGTTACAGACGGTTAGTGACTATTGCCGAATGATACTGACTATTAGTGACTATTAGTGACTATTAGTGACTCATACTGACTCGTATTACTAAACATTAGTGACTATTGCCGACTATTAGTGAGTATAAGTTACTATTTCTGTAGTGACTCATACTGACTCATATTACTGAATATTACTGACTATTACTGACTATTACTGACAATTGATGTACCCAACGTCGCCTTAACACCATTGCATGGTTAAACCATGTTTCTTTCTCGGGGTTGAATGTTCTACTTTCTCGAGGGCACATAGCTCCAATACTATACTCAAGTGAGCCTCAGTAATCATTAAACGCCTCCCTACCCTCAAGGGAGCATGCTACGGCAGAAGGTGCACCATGTTGCAGACTTTTATGAGCCCCATTTGAGGAGCTGTATACTAACAATAAGCCACCAACCTTTGGAGGACAATAGCAGTTCTACCCGACGAGCAATCCCCATGACCTACTCGTAAGCACACAATGAAAAATGTTGCAACACAAAAACGAAAATCCGACTCCGACCATTTTGGGGTTAAGGAGCCCGATCGTCCAGAAAACGCTTTAGCCAAAAAAAGGTATACCCTACACCGTTTCAGCCAAAAAAAGGTACCAGAAAACGTTTCAGCTAAAACAAGGTATACCTCTACACCTCTATCGTGGGACGCGTCCACCCCCCTACCTCTAGCGTACCATCCATCCACCCCTCATCCATCCACCCCTACCTTAAGGAACCATCCACCCACCCCTACCTTAAGGAACCATCCATCCACCCCTACCTTAAATAATCATCCATCCACCCCTACCTTGAGGAACCATCCACTCACCCCTACCTTAAGGAACCATCCATCCACCCCTACCTTAAATAATCATCCATCCACCCCTACCTTAAGGAACCATCAATCCACCCCTACCTTAAGGAACCCCTACCTCAAGGAACCATCCACCCACCCCTACCTTAAGGAACCATCCACCCACCCGTACCTTAAGGAACCATCCACCCACCCCTCCCTTAAGGAACCATCCACCCCCCCGTACCCTGAGGAACCAGCCACCCCCCCCCTCCCTTAAGGAACCATCCACCCCCCCGTACCCTGAGGAACCAGCCACCCCCCCCCTCCCTTAAGGAACCATCCACCCCCCCGTACCTTGAGGAACCATCCCCCCACCCCCTACCTTAAGGAACCATCCACCCACCCCTACCTTAAGGAACCATCCACCCACCCGTACCTTGAGGAACCATCCACCCACCCCCTACCTTAAGGAACCATCCATCCACCCCCTACCTCAAGGAACCATCCATCCCTCCGTCCACACACACACGCACACACCTTGCTGCTTGTGAGAGCTCGGGGATCTCCTTTCCGAAGAAGGCGCGGCTTGGCCGTTCTTCTCCGCGGCGGTGGTAGCCGCAGCAGCCCTCCCCTTCGGATGATGACTCCCCGAAGCGGCCGCAGACACGCCGCCGCTAACCTTCATGTTCACGGACTCGGTGACCTTCGCCGTCGCCGTCGCCGCCGCTTTTTCGGCCGCCGCCGAGGCGGCACGGGCGGCCTGGAGGAGCGCCTTCGCGGCGGACGCGGCGGTAGCGGCGGCGGCGGCGGCGGCGGCCTCCTTCTGGCGGTCGGCGACCTTCTGCTTGAACGCGCCCACCGCCGCCTCGGCCGTGAGGCGACACTCCTTCTTCTTCGCCGCGTAGGCCTCGTACAGGGGAGCCATCTCTTCGTCCGCCTTCATTTCCTGCAACAACAACAACAACAACAACAAAAACGTGCGACGGAAAAAAGAAGGGGGGTGAAAAACAGGTTGTTCTCAACCCCCTTGTGAAACTGCAGCCACGTTTTTGAGGACGAATTACTTGGAATTCGTATAGGATATTGTTTTGCAGCGCGGAGCTTATGCCACCTTATAGGGGTGGTGGCTTATTTTATGAGCTCCTCACATGTTCGAGGAAGCTCAATATCTCACCGTTTTTAACGAACGACCACTTTTGGAATCAGCTCCACTATTTTTCCTAATCGAAACGAATCCGATAATGTATACGTTCCATTTTTCTTTATAATCCAAATTAATTGTAATACATACTGTTTTTTTAGTAGAAACAAAAATGCTTGTGGACCCCCTCCCCCTATCAGGAGTTGTGCGTTATGCTCTAAATAAACTTAACCGGAAAAAAGGGTCAGCGGCACACCCCTTGGCAACCAACGGGGCGGAGCGATGGCACGCGAGCCCTCCCCGGATCGCAACCGCCGGGGACTCATTTTGTTTTTCTGCCGGCACCGGTGACCGAGCCTACCCATCGCTCTTGGGATGGATCTGTTGAGTGGGTGGGTTGACGCAGCCCTAAATCCCCACGCCCGGGGGAGGAGCGAGGGCAATGCAGCTACCGAATGTTGTTCTGAGGGAACTCGTGATGTTGGTTGGTGGTCGCTCGAGGGGTCTTTGGGAGGTGAGGCGCGACGAAAAAGTGGGCTTGCAGCGACCTTCAGTTATTTTAGGCGCCACAGACGGACGGTCTATATAGGCTGTGTTTATGGGCTTTCTCCCTCACGATGGTGGCTGCTCGGGGTCTCTGAAGCAGCCGACAAAACCCGGGCGAATTTCGCGCGACATGATTCGGTTATATATATATTTACGTGGAACATGCCTCGTCGAGGCGGACCAAAACTTCTCAAATTGCATTCCCTTTCGATCTATTCAATTCAATCATTCTTCTAGAATAAGCATTTTGGGGACTTTTTTTTTTGTATTCTTGTTTTTTTTTGTCAATTTCGTTGAATCGAATTATCTGCCAGTATTGCCCCAAAAATGGAAATTCCCTTCTTGGGTGATTCAAGCTTTTTGGACCAACCAGAAAAAAAAAAAAAAAACTGTCGGTCGTGTCAGCCGTCTCGAACGGGGTACGTAGTCCCTATAATTTTGGCCGTCGTAAAAAAAAAAATGAAAAAATCGTGTTCGTTTCGAAAAAAATAAGTGGCTTTGTTGGAATGCTTACCATGATCAGCGGCGGCCATGGCTGACCCAGGAGGGAGTCAACGAGCGCCTGCACCACCGGCATGCCTGCGGGCAGACGTTTCGTGTAGCTCTCCACTTCGAAGTCCTGCTGGCTGTGATGGGTGATGAACTTGGTGCACGCGTCGTACGTACGAGCCTTGTGCACGGCTCTGCAGAGAGGGGCGGGCGTGGAGGGGCGGTCGCGGGGAGACTCAGCCGGCACTATATAGAGGGACCAATGCTGCTGCTGTGCTTCGCATGATACATACGAGTCCGAACATTCAACCGGCACTATAGAGGGACCAATGCTGCTGCTGTACTTCGAGTGGTACGAGTCCGTCCATTCAACCGACAATGGTTTACAACGTACCACTCTGTCCCGAAATATAAGCACCCTTTTATTGAATGTTAATGTATAAACGGTGCATGTATTTCGGGACAGAGTGGTACGAAGTAGATGCTACCTTGAGGTATAGAGGTGAACCATTTTGTTTCTGAGGTTTTTCCCCTGAGGGGCCTCCATACCTCATCTAAAACTGATTTTCGAAGGGGAAACAAAGCGCTATCATCATTCCATGGCCCTAAGTACACAAAACGAAAAATATTACAACGGAGGATTCTAGTCAACAGGACCAAATACTGCTATTAATTTATTATATTATTTGCCTTCCGACAATGTGCAGGGCGTTATTCATTCAGAATGAAAAAGCTGTAGTAAGAAAAGGCGAATATATAGGTTTTTATGTGTACCGTAGGTCCCCTATTTAATAAGGAAATTCCGGCAATTTTGGGTTTAAACTTCCCCGTTATTCAGGAAGAATTCAGCCAAAAAGGGCCACCTCACCTCCATCGTAGCACGCGTCGGCATGCCAAACGAAACACTGACAAGCGCACACTCACTGAACATGGTCGGATGGCAACTGAAGCAAAACAAAATTACCACGTATATTAGGTAGGTTGGTTTTATGTGGGAGGCTAATGCTATATACGCTGTGCATTGTTGTGACCGTGCTTGTCGGCAACGTGCAGCATAGTGAACGTCGACCACTCGCAATCAATCAGCCTTACTGTAAAAAAAACACAACTTAAGGGAAGCAAACGACGTTCACTCTAGTTTGGTCGTCTATAGTGGGAGCCGATCCACCCACACACATATCCCCTCCTTCAGATCTTGCCGCCCGGTAATCCAACCCAATCCGACCCA
>MEHQ01003003.1:0-28767 GCA_008828725.1 Saccharina japonica
AGACCGCACCCCCCACGATATCGGCAGAATTGCGGATGAATAACACAGATGGCGACTTAAAGGCAACAGACAACATCCCGTTCAATGCTAAGCCGCCGCCGGTTGCTCCGGCTGTGTTGTTAGCAAAACTCGTGGATCCAATGATGATGAGGCTCGAACTAACGGCGTTGTTCCTCTGGTTGAGAAACGAGGACCCGACTGCCCCTCCAGAGAAAACAGCTGTATTCGAGGAAAAAATCGTCTGCCCGCTCCACTCCGCCACTGATCCATTTGCGACGTAGAGAGCGCCTCCAAATAATGCAGCACAGCCGGAGAATGTTGTATCTCCGCTCCAGTGAACAGATGCATTCCGTAGAAGATATACCGCCCCACCCAATACACCAGCCGAATTGTTGAGGAACATAGCCCGCCCGCTCCAAGAAACCGTTGAGTCTTTGCCCACCGACAAGCCACCGCCAGACCCAGAATTGTTTCTAGATGCACGGTTATGCACTAGTGTCACGTTTCCACTCCACGAAACATGAGAGTCTTCCAAAACAGCAAGACCCCCACCTACAAAAGCCGAATTATTAAAAAATTCCGCGTCTCCACCCCACACAACTCTAGATTCGTATACACTCACAGCCCCCCCACCCGCTGCGGTGTTGCCATGGTAAGTGGAGTTTCCTTCAAAACCAACACTCGAGGAAACAAAAGACAAAGCTCCACCAAAGTATTTACACGAGTTGTTGAAAAATGACGCCCTCCCTGTCCATAAGATACTAGTTTTACCCGCAGAGACAGCACCACCAAATTTCGAAGCTTGGTTGTCGATAAACGTTGCCTCTCCGCTTACTACAATGTTGGAATACCGCAAGGCAAGAGCACCACCTGAGCGAATAATGCCAATGGGCCTCTCCTCACTACCAGCGGCATTCCCATAAAAGGTAGTCTTCCCGCCGAATACGACGCCGGAGTTGACGTCTGCGAAGACGGCACCTCCATCTCCCGCCAAGTTCTTTGAGAATGTCGTATCTTCGTCCCATTCGACTCTTGCGTTGTCAACATACGCAGCCCCCCCCCAAGTGCTGGCGGTGTTGGCGGTAAATGTTGTATTTCCGCCCGAGAAAGCAGTGGAGTCTGTTACTATCGCCAGTGCACCGCCGTGTATGCCGCTGTTGCTAGTGTATATTGTGTTCCCTCGCCAGGAAGCACTAGAGCTACTGGATACCCGCATGGCGCCCCCGGTGAAGCCAGCTGTGTTACTGTTGAAGAGGGTGGTCCCATTCCACCAAGCCTGAGAAGAATCTAGTACATGGAGCGCCCCCGCGTGTTGCAGTGCCGTATTATTGTCAAATATGGTCTCCCCGTACCATAATAAACTAGAGCCGCTCTGGAGTTGGAGAGCTCCTGCGGTACCCTCTGCGCTATTCGATTGAAAAATCGCCGCGCTGCTGGTGCTCCCAACTACGCTCGACCCGTGTTGTGCGAATACGGCACCCCCAGCACCCCCGGCTCGGTTTGCACGATAGATCGCCGTTTCGCTCCAGAACAAGATGGAGCGCTCAGTAGCCATCACAGCGCCTCCATCGTCGCCGGCCGTGTTGTTGAAGAACGTTACATTTTCCCCAGTACACAAGCTGTCGAATATAAATACCGCACCACCATCCATGGATGCCGTGTTCTCCGAAAACCAGCTATGCCCAATGAAGGACACCGCCGAGTTATCGGACGCATATACGGCACCCCCGCGGCCGGCAGCAGCATTGCCGAAGAAATTTGTATCGCTAAATGTCAAACTAGATCGCACCGCAGCGATTGCCCCGCCGACGATGCCAGCTCCATAGCTCATGTTTACGCCGGTCACGTGCACCGAAGCATTCACGACAGTTAACAGCCGAGTCGTATAACGTCCGTCCATACGAGCGATCGAACCGGTGCCCGTCACATTCAATACAGTCCCATCAACGACGTAAATCGCCTTTTCGACGACGATATCTCCTCTCCACAACACCTCGAATGACCCACCAGAGCAATTCACTGCTTCGGCTAGAGCCCTGGCTTGTGCCGAAGTTTCCACCACCCACACACGTTGAACGTCAGCTGAGCAAGGTACGGAGGTAGGTGGTGGTGGCGTGCAGTCGTAGATTTCGTCGCCAGCGCTAGGATCCAAGCAGTCAAACTCATTGATGGCACAAGCACTGCCGTTGCAGGTACACAAGCAGCAGTCCCCTCCATCATAGCCGCAAGCCTGATTGTTGTTTTCGGCGGTACACAACCCGTCACCTACCGATAACCAACCGTCAACGCATTCAGGATATTGGGAAAAGATGGCTAGATCTAAACAGGCTGTGTCGTCGCAATTAAAGCCGTTAGAGCCGCAAGAGTGCGTAGGACCATCCATGCAGGTACACGCGCAACAATCTCCCCCATCGTAGCCGCAAGCCGGATTGTTGGTTTCAGGGGTGTCGCACCATCCGTCGCTGAGCCAGTCGAAATTACCGGTACAGTTCGGGTACGGAGATGGATCTTCGTCAGGGCATGCCTGGTCCAAACAATTGAATCCGTTGAATCCACAATAATAGTTAAGATCGTCGACGCAAGTACACGCGCAACAGTCGCCCCCGTCGTAGCCACAAGCCGGGTTGTTGTTGTCGGAGTCGCAGTACCCGTCATTCAGACCGGCCAAATTCCCCGAGCACCTCGTGTACTGGGACATGGACTGGTCGACTGACAAAAATAAGACTCCAAAAACGGCAATGTTGTATCGGACCATGCCTGATCCTACTAGGCTTCACCGGCCGGTTCTGCGGTTCACGAAGTTCAAATAGCAGCACACGAAGGATGGTCGAGCCTGAGTCAGAGGAGTAGGATCAACACGATATGCAACCAGAAAAACTCGCGGAACAAACGGCGACATCGACTCACTGGTATGACATAAAATTGAAACAGGAGGCTCCAGATTGTGTGTTGGTTGGCTTGCTGCTTGCGAGTGTTGGCTTGCCATCCCGATGAAACCAAGGGGCAATGCCATGCCCAGCAGACCTCTTACTCGTGGTTGAGGGTCCCTTTGCAATACCAGAAATATTTTATGAATGCACGGATTGAGCTGGACTCACACCTACTGCAATGTAGACCAGTAGAACATCACCATACACAGACCGTTCTAAAACAATGCACCAAACCGTGGCAGGCATGAAACCACGGCCCTCTGTACACCCGCCACCTTTTTATCGACCCTATAGCCCTGCCGAAACCTCCCAACCGCGGGGGTAAGGTGCTGTCTAAACTACCCCATTCGACTGCGTAGGTGATATGCTGGCTGAAGATCCATATACACCGGTCATACTGAGCTTTTATTGTGCAAGCAACCAAGATATACTTATTCTGTATCATAAGTAAATCCATCTGTATGTGTTTGCAGAGGGCCTTTTCCGTGCTCGGTCATCTTTCCGTTTCATGATTGAATTTGCAGGCGTTTTTAGGGTTAAAAGCCTTGTTTCTAACATTTCTCCAATTTTCCCCGTGGGTGAACGGCGGAAACACAATCAATCGGCCCGAAAATGGCCGTATTTCGCACCTGTTATGGGGACAGAAAAAAGAAAAGAAACAGAAAAAGGGGACAAGTGGCGAAAAACACAAAAACGCTTTCACTTGTATTCCTCCTCTCGTATTGATGCTAGTTACGTCTCGTCAAAAGCCATCACTGCTCTGTGCGGCGTGAAACCGGTCAACGTTGGCCAAACTCGGCCAAACACCGCAAAACAATCCCAATCTTACACCAATTTTGACCCATGCGTTAGTAAAAAATAGACCTCAGTTGTTAGTGTTTTCTGTCAACTTCCCCTTTAGTTTATCTTCCAACAATGACAACTATGTCATAGTCAACGCCGCTCTGGTGGTGGTATGATCTGCACCCCATAAGATTACTTTAGTTATGGCACAGAGGAAGCAGGAGAATATAGGTACAAGGTTACGTTCAAAGCATGACTTGGAAGAACGAAAATAAGTATGGAAGATGGCAAGGGGGTAAGAAGCAGCGGGGGGCAAGGAAAACAAAAAAAACGCGGTGATATATCAAAACGACGTGCCTATACATGTGTGGATAGGAGGCAAAAAAACGGCCAACGAAGCATTCAAGAAGTTAGAGGGGCCGGGCTGCAGAAGCGTCCACGAAAACCAATTCGACGCAGCAACAAGACAAAGGACGGACGTTGAACGCGTAGGGAGACGACGAGAGCCACAAGACGATAAAGACGAAAGCGGATCCATCTAGTAGCGGAGAAGGCCCATGACACTCGATTGTTATAAGGATTACCCTGAGCTGGGTAATTGATCGATCTTTTACCCCCATATCTCAGCAGGTAATACCCTCACAATTGACGTCGTCGAGGACACGGGTTCGAATCTCACTTCGAACGTTTATTTTTTCAGAAACACGTGCGCGTGCGTCCCCAAATGACACGTCTCCCTGGTTCCCCAGGCATTGAAACGAAGCGGGTAGGTCAACGTACGGACGTATACGGTACCGACGTCCCAAATATCCCGCCGTTCAGAGGGGGGGAGAGTGTTATAAGGGTTACCCTGAGCTGGGTAATTGATCGATCTTTTACCCCCATAGCTCAGCAGGTAATACCCTCACACGATCCAACGGTTTAAAGCGGTAAATTCAGTGCAATGATCCACTCTCTCCACACGGTGTGGACAATTCGGTAGGGGTAGGTACGGTGTGCTACAATGTTCAATGTCCAATGTCTCTACTACGCCCACATTGTGAAGGGGGGAGGGTGCCTACCACCTGTGATGGTGTCCTGATTTCTGTAGGAAGTAGTTAAGAGCATGGTTCAAGCAAGAAATAGTTTGGTATTCTGTATATATAGCATTTAGTGAAGAACGTGCTTCATGTATTACACTCAGCTAGCAAACATGAGTTTCGACGAAATCCTCGGTCTCACAGCTGTTGTTTTTTTAATTTTTTAATACAGGAAATAGTATGGTATTATTGGTGGTTTAACATATACAGGAAATAGTATATACAGGAAATAGTATGGTATTATGGGTGGTTTAACATATACTTCTCATGTACTTTGAAGTATATCTAACATTTAGTATTGAGCATGGCTACTATAGGAAAGCGTACGGTATTCTGATTCCCACGAGTAGACTAGAGCCTTGAGTATAGAACGCGCGTCGTATAGGAAACAGTGTTGTTGTACTATTGTTTATCTAGGGTCCAAAATAGAACATGATTCATATAGGAAATAGAACGGTCTTCTGGGTTATACTTGTATAGCGTAGTATATAATAGTGTTCATGTAGGAAACAATATAGCCTAGTATACAAGGTTCCCCTTCGGGATGTTGGTCACTTGAAATCCCGGGGGTGTCGCAAGTTGAAAATAGATCGCACATGCTTCATAGTTCCCCTTTTGGAGCAAACCGTGGCATAGACTGCTGCTGTATTGTTTAAAGAAAAAAGTAGGAGCGACGGCCATTCCTACCGAAACAAAAATCGCGAGATAATATCGTATCTGAGGTACAGTGGGCTCCCGGTGTTAAGAAACTTCAGTTTGGTGTCCAGGCTCAACGACTTATTTTGTTCCCGAAGTCGATCTAACTATTTTTTGTTGGATTTAAAGTCGATCCCACAGTGGTGAGCTGTATTTCTAAACCAACGTTTTCTATTGTTCGTGCCAATCTGAGCTCATTTTTCTCATTTTTCTTGGCACACAATTTATGAAATAAATGCAGACACCCACTACTACTGTATTTATCTGTGTTGAATGGTGATTTGTTATGTCGAGAAGATTCACGAAGAACTCGTGAATCTTGACGCCATTTTGTGAATTGACCTGAAAAAAAGAGAAATCACGATATGCGACATTTATTTCGTCGTGGCTATTATATACCAGGTACTGTTTTGTAGTAAATGCGCCTGATAAAGGTACTTCGTGTGTAATCCACGCAACCCAACGGCATGTTCAGAAACCGGTATAAGGGCCTATACAGCTGACACTGCTGCGCACACCGATTGTGGCCAGCAAACGACTCCCCAAGGCATCCGCTGGGCGCTGGCGAACGAGCAGCACATGGCGACCTCGAAACCTCGAGGAGAAGGCGGCACAGCGCAAACAAAAACCCAGCAAAATATCCTGAAAATCCGGGCGAGGCCGGGCAAACGACCTGAGGTTTTGCTGGAATGGCATACATCAAACATACACACACGCATACGCAATGAGAGACAGAACACAGCAAATCAGTGCTTCGTAGCTGTCACAACTAGCCTGCTCAATCCCCCCTGTTACTCGTAGCTGTTCCGCGCATACTGCGGGGTCTGCAGCTTCTTCTGCTGTAGTACTGCTGTGCTGTGCTGTTCGACAAACGGCGCCTTGGCTGCTTCGCAGTTTGTAGCCTAGACTACTGTAGAGACATGTACCCGTAAAGGACAGCAGTAGTGCTACTGTACCAAAATACTCGTGTTCGTATGTGTGTAGATCGGCCTATCGTTGGAAAATAGAGAGAGGTCGTAGATATGATACTTCGAAGTCTGCATGCTGGTACATTCGTACTCGAAGATCTGTGTATGTGTACTCTACGTAGATTCCCAAATATTGGAACAAATTACAATTTACTAAAATGGGCTGTAAATCAAGCGTGCGTACAACTGCTGCTGCTGTACACAGCCCAGAGAGAGCAGACGCATGCAACATGGTATCAACTACTGCTGCACGACGCTTGATGTGTGCCTCGTTCAATGTCGGTGTGGTCCTTGTTGTCTCGTGCGTGGTGCGTGCTGT
This sequence comes from Saccharina japonica, assembly GCA_008828725.1. Lineage (NCBI taxonomy): Eukaryota > Phaeophyceae > Laminariales > Laminariaceae > Saccharina > Saccharina japonica. The sequence goes on from MEHQ01003003.1 coordinate 6,776, forward strand.
ATGTGTTTCGTTCATGCGACGGGTCAAAAACGAAGCATCAAAGTTCATAGGATGAAAAATCAGTCGTACGACAGGTTTTTCATAGTAGTTGCGAGGCGGTGTCAAGTCGGAACGCCTCCCCTGAGTTATTTGCCAGAATTCGCGACTTTGAAGGCCCAGAGCACGCCCCACGGGTCTCGGCCGGGACCCGCACTTGCACCGTGGTGTACACGCGGCCCCCCTGCGTGCCCCGCAGCCTATAGCGCGAGAAAAGACCCGTGGCCGGAGATGAAAAGTGAAAGTATTCCGGGAAAATGTCCATTTGGTACCTATACATATATTTTACGTATTCGCGTCTCCAATCTTAACGCAAAACGTTTGAATGTTTGAAGGTTTAAGTCCGTGCTGCGGCGTACACGGCGATGCGTGATAAGGATCGTGCGATCCATGTACTCGTACGCATTTTACCTGGCATTCACGAGACAAAGAAAGACACAGATGAAGGAGCCATGAGCCACGCCCATTTTTTTCATTAATATTCAAAATAGACCACGACGCCACACATCGCGTCATGCCATAGCCATCACATCCCGTATTCCATAATATTTCTACTATACACAAGGTACTATTAATAGCTATGATACAAGGTGTACGTCAGCTGTGCATCCCATGATACCATACAACGAAAACCAACTAAATACTAAATACTGCTGTAAATACCCACAACAGGTATACCAGCACCAATCAATGCTATCTGTACAAATCAACCAGGTAATAAATACCAGGTACGAGTACCAGGTACTATATTTTACCTCCCCAAACACCCCTGCCGTGACACAAAATCACTTGTCCTTCCTGCCGAGCGACTCCTGCGAGAGTCCGCTCGACCATGCCAATCCGTGATAAAACCCTTCAAAAAAACAAGGGCATCGACAGTGTCATCTCCCAGTCGGTTCCGCTTCTTCGTTACGACATTCCCAGCCGATGAGAAAACGCGCTCAGACGCAGCCGACGATGCAGGAATAGCTTGTCGAGGTGGTAACGTGCTCCCTACGCGCTGCTAGTTGTGGTGGGGTGTGGGGTCTGGGTGTGGGGTGCTCCTGCTGTCTGGCGCTGTGTCCCCCTGGTCCCTTGGCAGGCGTTTCGCTTTTTATCGTTTTTATCGTATCGTTATCGAATTATCGTTTATCGTTATCGTTATCGTTACCGAAATACCGAAAAAGTTTCGGCACGGTATTATCGTATCGTTACCGAACAATAATACCGAAACTTTCGATACGATATCCAACCCTACAGACAATGCGATGCCATATGCGACAGGCAAGACCTGCCCTGCTAGCAATCCAGGTGCTGCATGAAAGAGAAAAAAGAGAAAAGAGAAAAAGAAAAAAGCGAAAAGGAAAAAAATAATAAAAAGTAAACATACTAATAAAGCAAAATCAACAATCAAACAACCATACAAAAGCATGACAAAAGAAAAGAAAGAAAGTGTCGTGCTTCTCCCAGAGGAGATGCGACAGCCAAAAAAAATCAAAGGAAATGAAACGAAATGAAATGGACTGAAAAACAGCGCAAACAGAGCAAGACTAAGAACGACAGGAAAGGACAGGCAGCCGAAGCACACCAAAAGCACCTTCCAGGCAGCCGAGGCAGGTTTGTGCCCGTAGTACAGACAGGTTCTACCAGCTAGTCGGTCTGGTACCTACCCTGCCTGCCGTCTCCTTCCTGCTTTCGTCCGCCGCGGTTTATCAGCAAGTCGGACTGGGCGACGTTCGACGTCTGGTCCGAGGGCAAAAAAAGAAACTATAAGCGCAACATAAACGGCCATTAGGTAGTAGGCGTATGATGTGCTTGCTGGATAAAGTATCTACCAGGGTATGGATATGTAATTATATATATATTTTTAATATATATATACGTACATATAAAAATTTAAAAAGCACAACAACCATGTTCCAGTTGTGAGATCGAGGATTTCGTCGAAACTCATACGAGTACTATGTATATTTGCAAGCTGTGTGTGATGCTTCGATCGCGCGTACTCACGGGTGGTGTATGTCAAGATGTACATCCTGTATGTGAGGAGAGCAAAAAAGCTGAAGTTGCAGCATTCAGGGAGGGTGTGTCTATCTGTGAAAACTGTATATAAAATATATGTATGGAGAGCGGCGCCGGGGGGAAGGGGGGGGGCACGCCTTCTACTGCTTGCTGCTGAATGATGTAGTAGCACCTCCTCCGTGACGCCTCCCCCTCCTCTTTTCCCTGTAATTCCTTACAGTAGCTTATTATTTTACACGCCCGGCATCTTCCGCAGTCTGATTCGACCGGCTACTCGTACACACTACGTACAAGGATCGGCCAATGCCCTCGCTTACATGTTTTACTTCTATGGAAGTTAAAGCTAAATATACTTCCGATTCAATCACCTGGAAAAACGAAAACTACCATTTTGTTTTTTTTGTCCATCCCATTTATTATCTTCGCACTTCCGTCTTTCTCCCTCCCTAGTCGTAACTCAGATCCGGGTCACAAAGTAGGCTCCTCTCCCTCCTCCCCCACTACGGTTCTTGCTTTGCATTTTTATCGCGAGAAGATTTCAGCACTTTCTTCCCTCGTCAACTCTCGTCGAATTTCGCTTACCCACGCTATAATATGCGCTCTCGACAGTCGGTGTCATTTGAGAATAAAAACCTCCATGGGGAGAATCGAACCCTCGACATCCGGCCCAAAAGGCTTCGTGGCTACCAGTTAGACCACCGTGGACCAAAACAACTACCCGTTCGTACATGTTTGGTGTTATCAGCAGTACTAATTTTGGTGTTTTTTGTTTTGAGGGTTTTATTCTGACTTGGTGGGCAGGTCTGTAAGTGGGTGGGTGGGTATGAGGGCTGAGTGGTTGTGTCGGTTGAAGAGGGGTGGGTGGGCGTGGGTGGGTGGGCAGAATGCCGGCCCCGCCAGCGTAAAAGCGGTATTGCCGTTTCCATATTAGCATTGCAACACGATTTGTTTTACTTTTCCACGGCGGATAGAATAGTATACCCCCCCATACCACGAACAACCTCGTACCTATTATTTACCAAAGGTCCTTATACTTTCGTTCAGATTGCTACAGTACATCAATCACACTGCGAGTACTGTTGTCATAGTCGCTCGAGCATATAATTTACGTAACGCGAATTCCAGGTATAAGTCATTAAAATTACGTCACCACATTATTACAGTCGTACAGTTAGGTACGAGGTTGTTCGTGGTATGGGGGGGTATAATTAATTAATTTTGCGAATGAGGGAGAAGAATATAGTCAATGCTGGCATAGTACCTGCCAGGGCAAGCCAGGGCGTAAAATAGGTGGTGAAATGTTCCGCTGCCGCACTTTTTTCTCGCAAATTGGCAAATCCCGTATTTTTCACCACGTGCCGAAGGCATGGTGCGGCTTGCCGCACCACGCGTTTCTTGTGCCGCACCTTTTTTCGCCGGAGGCGAAAACAAATGTGCGGGTCCTTTTTCGCCGTAGGCGAAAAACAAAAGTTGGGTCTGTTTCGCCGCAGGCGAAAAAACGGGGGACCATATAGTAAATAGGACATATTAGTATTGTTACTGTTCCGCCGTAGGCGAAAAACAAAAGTTGGGTCTGTTTCGCCGCAGGCGAAAAAACGGGGGACCATAGTAAATAGGACATAGTATTGTTACTGCTGTAGTAAAAATAGGGAAATGTATAGGTTTTTGTGTGTACCGTATATAGGTCCTACTTACTATGGCCCCCCGTAATAGCTCAAATGCGCCGCGTACCGTGCGTGGACCTACCCGTTTCGTTTCAATACATGCGGGGAACCAGGGAGACAGACATGGTTTTAGGTGACGCATGCGCAAGCGTTTCTAGAAAAGAAACGTTCGAAGTGACATTCGAACGCCCGTCCGTGTGTGCCCTCGACGACGTCAAATGTGAAGTTGTTGCCTACTGAGCTATAGGGAAACAAGATCGAACAATTACCCAGCCCAGGGTATTCCTTACAACAAGAGGGTCCATCACCCCCCACAAAAGTTCAACACGCACACTTGTACAGCAGGCGCGTACCTTCCTATCGAACGTGGAACGTGGAGCAGACCCGAAATATGGACAAGCTCCTTGTTGTTGTGTCCAGCTTGTTGTGTGTCCAACGAAAATCAGTCTCCTGAATACCTCCCCACACACTATGCTGCTGACTTGGCGGCTTGGAAGCCCTTATGTACGTAGTGTCTGCTCGTCTCCGACGCCACGACCACCTGCAGGACCTGTGTCGGTACAACAGTTATTACCAGGGATGCGTATTTCCTCGCCCGGAACCCAAAAATTTCCGGGAAACAGCCTTTTTCAGCTTTTCGGAAAAATTTCCCCTATTTCCTCTCATTCGAGGGGAAAAAGGCGTGATTTTTGGGGGGGGACACAAATTATCATCCCCCGGTAGCCAATGCACTACATGAAGCACAAGTATAAGATGCGTTCAGGTCTTCGGACAGGCATTTTCGATGATTTTCACTGTACACTCTATCTGCACCAGGTACACAAGCCCCAGTATTAAATAGTAGTAGCAGTTGCGCACAATGCAAGTACTTCTTGTTGAGTAAATAAATGTGCATCGGTTTGAGTTGATTTTTCACTTGTTCGTGTCCTCGTTGATTTCGTCCTGCAGCCGCAGCCATTTGATACTGGAACAATAGGACTACTACTAGAGAATAAACCTATTATGTCGCGAGGTAAATCAGCAGCACAAGGCGCAAAGCAGGACGTGAGCATTTAAAGCAGTGCGCTGCTTCGTACGCGTATAGCGATCGCGACCTTTTCCGTGACCAAAAACTGAAAACATGGACGCTGGACGCCTCAACGAAATCCCAGCGTCCCAGCTGCATCTATCTGCGCCAAGTTTACCCTTTCCATTCGAATATGCTAGCTCATATATATTATTATATTTTATAATATTTATAGTACATTCCTTCGATGATTCCGCTCGCCATAACATCCAATTCCTCTGTATGATATCTGTGTGACATAGCAGGGGGCTGTGGGCGCCTACGTAGCGCTCTACTCTGCTGCACAGCTTACTCGTAGCAGCGTATGAAAAAAAAGTGAAAATAAATGGGAAAAAAAAACGGGGGTTTCCATTCTATATGGGGGCGCTATTTTCCCGGGGATAGGGGACGCAAAAATAATTTCCTCTGAAAAAAAGTATTACCTCGAGCAAGCTTGCCTCGAGCCCTATTAATTTCGGGTAATTACCGCTACCGGGAAATACGCATCCCTGGTTATTACTGGTTGTGCCGTACTGCTCACTTTTCATAAACACCACAGTGATCACATCCATTTGATTGGTCAACTATTATGTACGCACAAAACCCATATTCCCCCGGTTCACTGGAGCCCAAGGAAATAATCAGGGAGTTCCTCGGGTTAGTTTCCGTGGAATTTATCCCGTGCTTTTGGGCGGTATGCGGGATTCTCCCTAATTTAGGGATGACGATTGGCGTGTGTATCCGCTTGTATCTGGTGTATACGCCTAGACCCGCTCTCCGATGACTGGATAAGACAAAGCTTATACGATTTGAGAGCCAAATGAAAGTCACTACTACTGCGAGGTGAACTTTACACGAGAGCTTTGAATAAAAAGAGGGAAGAAGGTGATGTTGTTATTAATAGGCAACTCCAGGCCCCAAGTCGATTGGTTATTGTTGTTGCGCTCACAGCTCAAAACAAATAAACAAGAGGAAGACCTCCTTATTAAAATCCAAGACCATTGTTTTACAGCAGCTATTATTATCTTACAGGGTATATATACGTGCATGACCATGTTGAAGGTTGGCGATTAGCGTGTGTGTTATACGGAACAGACAACTACTACTCCTAGATGGGTGCTGCCTATACTACTGAGTGATGTAGTACGAGCTATGATATGTTGTAGCAGATAACCCTGCATTGTCCAGCAGCGACTAGATGATACTATTGCTATAATAGGTGTCATCTCTAATATACTCTCAACAACTAAATACAGTAGTATGTTACCGGTTTCCGGAGGGATGCTGAATGGTTACTGTATCCTTCTTCAATGTACACCAGTACTTGATACCAGGTAACATATACCAGACACGATAGAGCTTGTAAACTGCTGTGTGTCGAATATCAATATGTTACTTATAGAAATTCCCTTATACGAGTAGCTATATGCTGTGCTGCTATTTAGTGAATGAAGACTACTCGCTACAGAGTGCCGGCCCGCTCATAAGAAACCAGAAATCGGGCTTAGGCTGACTTTCTTATTTGAGACAGGGGTGTGTCCCACACTAACTTCAGTATAATAGCTGTCGACTTCTTATTTCCCCCGTAATGTTTAGGCTGGGTTTCTTGTGGGGCACTTTCTTATGAGTGGGCCGGTAGTGTATGTGTACGAGATGAAGACAGATCATTTTCCTGTTGCTAAAACGGTACTTGAATCCGTACATATTTAAATGTACAGAAGCATTGTTTGTATGTCCATATTATTTTCCCTCTTTCGCTAAATTAATTAGGTATACCCCCCCCGAGGGTGCACGCGGATCCGAACCCCACATACCCCACTACCCCTCCCCCCCCCCTATTATTGCTTTATTTTCACGGCTGATCTTTATTTGCCTGCGGGCAATATATACGTACTGCTGTAGTATACGTTTGTCAAGTATTCAGGTATAATTGATAGGTCTATGTGAATGGTGTGATCGAAGAAGGAGCTGCACACCGCCCCGATGGTATATGAATAGTGGTACCCACGAATGCTAATAAGAGTTGTTTTTGGGGTTCGAGTCTCACGTGGGTCGAACTTTTGAGTTTATTTGCAAAAAAAAAGGAATAAAATCGACTGCTGAGAGCGCCTAATAGCTTGGGTAGAGGCCCAATTCGATGTATTTCAACGAGGGAAGAAAGAGCTGAAGGCTTCTCGCGATAACAATGCAAGGCACGAACCGCAGTGGGGGAGGAGGGAGAAGAGCCTACTTTGTGACCCCGGATCTGAGTTAAGACTGTTAATAGGAAGGAGAGAGAGAAAAGAAGGGCGGAGATAATAAATGAGATGGGAAAAAAATAATGGCAAATGGATTAATAATAGTAAGTACAGTACTCGTCCTATTAAGACTAGGTCTATGGGGTTTGACCATACAAAATGTTTGACCATACAAAATACGAGCTGGTTCCAGCGAGAGCCATAGCATTTAGTCTTCGCTCTTTTGCACCTTGGTTTTTGAGAGTTGGAAAACGAAATTTGGCAGGGTTGTGCATCGTGACAATCCAAAACGACTCGAAGTTGGTCTCTTTTTTTATGTTTTTTTCTTTCTCCAGGTGCATTTTACCATTTTTCAGATTTGTTTGGCGACTTGGACCCTCCCTGACGAATTTATTTTTATTTTTTTCAAAAAAGAGACCAGTTTTGGGGCGGTTGGTATTGTTATGAAGCACCACCGTGCCAAATGTCGCTTTCCAACTCTCAAAAACCAAGGTGCAAAAACGATTCCCGTGAGGGGGAAATTGTGGGATTTGCTCGTGCGTAAAGTCTGATATTGTACGGAACTGTGTGATTCTTGTAACGGTATTATATCTACGTAGATTGCGGCGGGATTTGTGTTTCCCCGAGGGGTTGCACAAATTATATTTTGAATCCTTTTTGGGGTCCCGGGGAGGAAGAGGATAAGTGGCCCTCTTCCCCATAACATAATTGATACCTGGTTTCTCCTTCTTCTCCTTCGCCTCATGGCAAGCCCCACCCTCTCAACACCCAGACGCACCCGGTGCACGAGTTGACCCCTTACGCTAGCGTCCGACTTACAGTCACGGGAGCTCGGACACAGGGTGCAGCATCATGGATCTGTCAACTTTCGCAACGCTCACCGTCGAGGAGCAGCATGACATGCAACGAGCTGTCCAAGCATACGTAGCCGAGCAGCTGAAAGCAAAGGAGGAAGCAATCCCCACCAGTACACAGGAGGAAACAGGAAGGGAGGGGAATACGCAAGCCCAGGCCAGGGAGCTTAGGAGCAGCGGCAACCCCACCACCGTCGATCCAGTGCTAGAGATGGCAAGAAAAGCAGCCCAAGAGGTCCTCCAACAACAGCAGCAGGCAGCGTCTGCCGTACAGGCAGGCGCGTTTCGTGTTTTGACTAGTCATAGCGGTACTAGGCCCCGGGTTTTCGATGGTTGCTTTAAGCCGGGAGAGGACATCCAGCAGAGAGTGATGGTGTTTGTAACGAAGATGAATTCGTATTTTTGGGAGAGGGGTTGCCAAGAGGCAGTGGAGAGTAGGATACCAATCAAGGTAGGACTGAAAGAGTCGAGCCAAGCGGCATTGATAGAAGAATTTGGTAGGGAGAAGGTGGATCAGGCATCAACTGCTTGGAGTATACTGGTAAATTGCATCTCACACAGAGCCCTTGCAGAACTGGTAACAGCGACCGGTAGTCCGAGTGAGGGGTGGTCTGCTTTTAAGAAGCACTACGCACCTCAGGCTGCAGCAGAAAAGGCTAGACTTACTCAAGCATGGTACAGCCTTAGGATGAAGGACGGGGAAAGCCCCAACGAGGTTTTTTCGAGAGGTTGTGTGCTCAGGACCAGACTTAGTAACCATGGAATGGTTTTTCCTGATATCGACGCTAACCAACACTTTGCGCGTAACCTTTCCCCTGCTTTTGGAGTGCAAAAAATGAATTTTGCTCGCCAATGAAGAGTTGACGTACCAAGCCCTTGAAGATGTGGTGCTCAGCGCGTACGGGGAGATGGAGATGTGGAGGGAGGAGGAACAGAGGGACGGGACGGGACTCGCCCTCGTTGCTGCCGACGGAGATCGGGGCGATGGGGGTGTTCGGCATGGCGGGAGAGGTGACCGAGGCGGACGCGGAAGGAATCGGAGGAGCGACCCCAGGGGTGGACACCAGCATCAGCAGCAGCAGGAGCAGCAGCCGTACCAACAGCAACAGCAGCAGCAGCAGCAGCCGTATCAGCCGCAGCCGCAACAGGAGTCGTACCAGCAGCAGCCGCAGCAACAGCAGCAGCAACAGCAGCAACAGCCACAGCAGCGGCCACCGCACCCCAGCGGTCGGGGTGGTGGTGGTTGGAGCGGGGCATCACAGCAGTGGGGCCATCGCGGCAGAGGACCTGGCGGGAGGGGAGGCAGAGGAAGGTATGGGGGTGGTCGTGCGCAAGCAGTTGGGGGTAGGGGGAGAGGCAACCCTCCCCCCCCCGGCGGCTACGGAACCGCGCCACCTCGCCCGGGGGGTCCCGCTTTGAGTGGAGCCCCCCGCCCCCCGTATGCGGCACCTGGTCGACAGCAGCCGTGACCGCACTCGTACGGTCAAGAAAATATTGCTGGCACCACCGCCACCACCGTCGCCGCCGCCGCCCCCGTCGCCATCGCCGCCTATGATGACGGTCCGAGTGCTCATGGTCCTGACGCTGCCGCCGCCGCTGGGAGCGGCAGCTACTACGACGACAACTACGGAGAGTACTACTACGAGGAGGAGCAGCCGCTGGAGTACCAGCCGCCGCTTCTGCAGCAGTACCAGCCGCCGCCTCTGCAGCAGTACCAGCCGCCACCTCCGCACCAGTACCCGCCGCCGCCTGCGCAGCAGTACCAGTCGCCGCCTGTGCAGCAGTACCATCCGCCGCCTGCGCAGCAGTACCAGTCACCGCCTACACAGCAGTACCAGCCGTCTTCTGCACAGCAGTACCAGCCACCGCCTGCACCGCAGTACCAGCCACCGCCGCCGCCGGAGTATCAGCAACCGCCGCCGCCCCAGCAGCTCCAGCATCATCCCAGCCATGTCCCGCCCTCTTCCTCTGCGCCTTCTCCAGGAGTATCTACATCTCCCCGGAGCGCTCTGCATCTACTCATGACACGTTCAGTGCCACAAGGCGAGTCGGATTTGAGTGTCCATAGAGTAGGAGTGAGTGGTGTGGCGCTTGCAAGCCAGGAGGATAGTGAGACTATTGGGGAGTGTATCAGACGACCACCAGGTAGTGAGCATTGGGTTTCCGATAACGGATCCACAAACCACGTTACCAGTGACGCTCGTAACGTCAATGACTGGGTAGAGATTCCCCCTGGTAAGGAAAGGGTTCTGATTGGTGACGGTAAGGGGATGAGGGTGACAGGAGTAGGTAGTCTCAACCTAAAAATGCATTCGAAAACTGATTTCAATGTAAAGTTGACGGAAGTGTACGTGACGGAGGGTATTGGGTTCAACCTATTTTCTCTCCACCAGGCGCAAGCGCGGCAAAGCATTACTATGGACCGCGATGGTGTGCACTTGTTTGATAACCGCCTGACCTTCCCCCGTGACGAGATCGGATCATCACTGTATGCAACCAGAATGGCCCCAACCCCCACTGCAGGACTTACTGCTGTACCTGCCTTGTCTGTGGTTCCGCTTGTTGCCGCCCCGTCAACCCCTCCCCTGTTTTACGTAGATGGGGCAGGGCCCCAGGTTCTTGAATCCCACCCCCTTTCCCACCACAGTGTAACAGGGGTAGTGACTGCGGATGATGGCTTCCCGCCTGCCTATAACGGCGTAGTACCTCACGATTCGAGTTTCCAGTGTGCTCTTGAATCCCACCCCCTTTCCCACCATAGTGTAGCAGGGGTAGTGACTGCGGATGATGGCTTCCCGCCCGCCTATAACGGCGTAGTACCTCACGATTCGAGTTTCCAGTGTGCTCTTGAATCCCACCCCCTTTCCCACCATAGTGTAGCAGGGGTAGTGACTGCGGATGGTGGCTTCCCGCCCGCCTATAACGGCGTAGTACCTCACGATTCGAGTTTCCAGTGTGCTCTTGAATCCCACCCCCTTTCCCACCACAGTGTAGCAGGGGTAGTGCCTGCGGATGATGGTTTCCCTCCCGCCTGTAACGGCGTAGTACCTCAAGATTCGAGTTTCCAGTGGGCTCTTGAATCCCACTGCAGAAGGTCCGGGAATCCAAGTTTCCCCGCCGTTAGCGGTGTAGTACCCGCAGCCACTTTGCCCCTCCCCCCGGTTCCAGGTGAACCAGGTGTACAACCATTGGTGTCGCGCCCCGGAGTAGAGCATGGAGTGGCGACGTTTAAACCACTTATTGCTGCCCCCGGCGTGCAGGAAATTGATATGAGCGTGCTGACGGATGTTAGGCTGATGGATGGTCAGGATGACACTGTATACACTGAATTTTTTCCAACCCCCCTTGGTGCTGCGGCAGCTCAAGCGCTTGAAGAGTCGCATTCGAATGACCTAAAAATTGAGAACGTAGGCATGACTGCTGCGGCTGTGCTCGCTCCGAATAAGCGTCCATTCACTGTTGGGAAACCCTCCAAATCCCTGGATGTTAACCACTTTCACGTCTCCTCCCGCCACGTAAATGAACATTTGTTGAGGGAAACGGCTCGGCAGCATGGCATCACCCTTACGGGAGTTCTACAGCCGTGTGGTGGATGTTTGGAGGCGAAGGGCGTACGGGCTGGGGTACCGCGGAGGACGACATCCCGAGCGGGGAGGCCTATGGAGACGGTGCACATCGACCTGGCTGGCCCCTACGAGGCGTCCATGGGCGGGTCGAGTTATCTGATCATGTTCGTCGACAGCGCCTCGAGGTGGATGCGGCCGTACGGTATGAGGAGGAAGTCGGAGACCACCATGTACGTGAGGAAATTCATGGCGGACATGAACCCCATGGGGCAACCGCGATGCTTTCGAACGGACAACGGCGGGGAGTTTACTGGTCGCAGCTTCGTTGAACTCTGCGACTCTGCTGGGATCCGCCGTGAGTGTACGGCCCCGGGTAAGCAGCAACAGAACGCGGTTGTCGAAAGCGCAATCTGGCGAGCGATGAAGGGTGGCCATGCGGCTCGTCGCGAGATTTCGCGGCTGTTCCCGGGCGTCGACCTCGCCCGGATCCCCAACATCGGCGTCAACGGCAACCGCCTGTGGTTGCAGGCTGTCCTTTGGGCTACCGAGTGTTTCAACCGCTCCGCAACCAAGGCAAACACCGGATGGCGGTCGCCGCACGAGGTGTTCTTCTCGCGGTTGCCGGATCTGCCGGTGGTGCCGTTCTTCCATGAAGGCATGATGCGGGTGGACCGCAGCACTAAATCCGACGTCCAATCGGTGCCGTGTTTCTTTTTAAACAACGGTTACAACCATCCTGCGTCCGCTGTTAAGGTGATCAAGGCTTCAACGGGCGGCGTCTGCTACACCAGCGACGTGGTGTCGACTGTACCCCGTGGGCCCGTGGTGCCATTGCCGGCGCCGGCGATCGCGGGGGGGTCAGTGTACGACGCCGGGCCGGAAATGCCGGTGTTCAACATCAGCTACGTACCGCCGCCGCCGCCGCCGGCATCGCCGTTTCAGTTACCTCCGCCACCGCCGCCGGCACCACCGTTCCAGTCACCGCCGCCGCCGCCGACACCGCCGTTCCAGCCGCCACCGCTGCCGCCGTCACGGCCGCTCCAGCCTGTCACCGCCGCTCTGCTGGAGCCGCAGCGCATCTCCGGCCGCACGCGTTCGAGGACAGTCCAGTTGTCCGACACGCCGGACGTCCACCCCTCGGCCACCACGGAGCCTCCTTCTTTGCCAGTGAACAGCGATCAAGGTATTATCCATAACGCCGGTCTGCTCAGGATGATGGACAAAACGGCGCTGATATCGATCATCTCTACGCGTGAGGACGTCGATGGAGGTCGCCGCAAGGAGCCGCCGGGTGTTGGGGGCCGCGCGCGGCCGTCAATTTTCTCTTGGGGCCGCGAGGAGACACCACAGAAGGGGGGGCGCGGGGGGATACCGCGTACGTTGATAGCGGGGCTTGCCAGTCGGGAGGAGATCGACTCCACGCTGGGTGACCAGCGGCCGCCCTACAAGCCTCCGGATTTGCCGCACTGCTACGCCTCAGACCTCAAAGTCCCACGGAGCCACAAGGAGGCCATGCGGTCGGAGCACGCTCATCTTTGGGAGGATTCGACGGCACGGGAGTTCTATGGATTGCTGGATGCGGGGACGTTTGAACCGGTGTAGCAATCAATGGACAACTACATCAATGCAATGTGGGTTTTTAATTGGAAGGCTGATGAGTACGGTTGGCCCACGAAAACTAAGGCGAGACTTGTAGCGCGGGGGGATGAGCAGAGAGTTGACATCGATTTTGGAGAATTGTTTGCGCCCACTGTTGCTGTCTCGAGTGTACGATTATTGACAGCGATGGCGTGCGAGTTGGATCTTGACTTGTGCCATTTTGATATTGAGCAGGCTTTCGTGCAGTCTGATCTTGAGGAAAATGTATTTATGCGTTTGCCTCAGGGATGTGGTAGACTGTCGAGGAAGATAGTAAGACTGAACAAGAGCCTGTACGGTTTGAAGCAGGCATCGAGGCAGTGGCATGCTCACCTTACTAGCTGCTTATCGACTTTGGGGTTTGAGCAGTGTCTGGCTAATGCATGCGTGTTTCGTTTGATGGATGAGGGGAGAGTAGTGATGACGATAGTGGTGCATGTGGATGATATTTTTGCGGTAGGGGAGAAGGCAAGGTGTGACCAGTTTGGCAGGGACTTGAACCAGATGGTTCCAGTCAAGAACTTGGGAGAGTTGCGTTGGTATTCGGGGTGTTTCTACGAGAGGGGTTGGGAAAAGGGGGTGCTGAAGATTTCCCAGCAGACATTCGCTGAACAATTGGCGGATGATTACGGGATAGAGTTTGGTAAGAGCGTTCCGCTCCCTGTTGGCACAAAACTTGCGGAATTTGACAAGGATGAAGCGCCAGGGAGCTGGCCGTTTCGCGAGTTGGTTGGCTCACTGATGTAGCTTTCAACTCAAACTCGGCCAGACATCTCTAACGCAGTAAGAGCAGTGGCTAGGTACTGCGCTGCTCCCAAGCAAGTGCACTGGAGGGCAGCACTTGGTATTTTAGGGTATGTGAGAAGGACTAGTTATTTCGGGGTTACTTTTCAGAGAGGTACGGAAGGGGGGCTGAGCTTGCAGGTGTTTGCTGACGCTGACTACGCAAGCAAGGCGGCTGACAGAAGGTCAGTTTCAGGGGGATTGGTAATGTGTGGGGGTGCTTGCGTGTCTTGGTTTTCCAGGACTCAGAAATTCGTCACACTTTCCACGACGGAGGCAGAGTACGTGGCACTTGCAGATGTCATTAAGGAAGTGTTGTTTTTGAGGCAGGTGTGGCGTTTCATGTGGCCTGATGTAGGCATGCCGTGCATACCGGTGTTCGAGGATAATCAGCGTGCGGTGCAACTTGCGCAGAACCCTAATACCAACTCAAACTCCAAGCACATCGACGTGCGACACCATTTTCTCAGGGAACTGGTTGGGAGGAAAGAGATATCGATTATCCACGTACCGTCCCCTTATCAGCATGCGGATTTCCTGACCAAGGCCATATCGCGGGAATCCTTCGAGTTCCACCGTAGCCTTGCGATGAATTTGTGGTGACCTTATTGTTAAGGAGTTATGATAAAAATTATGGTGACTGACTTTGGGATGATTTTGTGCTCTACGGGACTTGTTTTTCTTGACCTTTTGATTCTGAGGGATTGATTGTTGGTTTTTTATCGGTTTTTCGAGATTGAATTATTGATTCTTCGGGATCGATGGTTGATTTTTATTGGTTTTTCGATATTGTTGTTTTTTATCGGTGTTTTTGAGAGTTGATTTTTCTGAGAATTTTCCGAGAGTTAATTTTTTTCCGGGTGTCGATGATCGTTTGCCATGGTCGATGCTTTAGTGACCTTCCTTCGAACTGTTTTGTTTTGAGATTTCAAGGTGTTATCACAAAAAGGCTTTTTTTTTGCATAGGTTTTATCTTTGGTATTTTGACTGGACGGAAGTTATCAGGACTGTGACACGAGCAGGGGGTGTGTGGGATTTGCTCGTGCGTAAAGTCTGATATTGTACGGATTGTGTTATTCTTGTAACGGTATTATATCTACGTAGATTGCGGCGGGGTTTGTGTTTCCCCGAGGGGTTGCACAAATTATATTTGGATTCCTTTTTGGGGTCCCGGGGAGGAAGAGGATAAGTGGCCCTCTTCCCCATAACATAATTGATACCTGCTTTCTCCTTCTTCTCCTTCGCCTCATGGCAAGCCCCACCCTCTCAACACCCAGACACACCCGGTGCACGAGTTGATCCCTTATAAATATTCCCCTAAGGTGCCAAAATTGCTCCATACATTGTTCTAGTACTTTGGGAGGCGTTTTTATAACAGCCCCTCACGGCTTGCAAATAAAAAAAGTGTCACGAACGTCGTCCTCTTGTTGATGCGATCATGTCCACATGTCTAGTGTCGAATATGTCGACGTACTGGCCGATATATGGCCTGATTTCAAATTATCTTGATTTAACTATAGGAATATCATCCCTATGTAAAAAAGCATCTCCCCAAGTAGTACGATAATGTCCATATCTCGCGAACTACAACTCGCACTACAAAAATCGCTTCACCGATGTGTTCCCCTTGTTCATGCGGGCGTGTAGATATATTTAGTGTTGCAAAAAACAGTGTATTCCGTTCGTTATTTCCCGAAGGTGGAATTTCACGCCTTTTCGTGGAACCAGCTCGTACGAGTATTATGCCGTAGGGCACCAGCCGTATAATTGCACGTACGTGCTGTGGGCTGTTAGATCTGCAAGTACTTTGGCCAGCTCACTTTTGCACCACCATTTTTGCACCATATTTACCCTTGCTCCCACCCGGACCTGATCCCACCCGGATCTGATCCCATTTGGCACCCTGCTCCCACCCACAAAGTGCAGAAATATAATCAGCCCTCCGCAGGAGCCGCCGGAGGCCAACCTGGCACCTCGATCCCATTTGGTACCCATGTAGGCCATACATATCTACAACAACTCCTGCTATACATATAACCGTATTGGATGTACGTGCAGATTCGTTAGACTCGCACGTACGTGCAAGTTCTCCGGAGCCGGCCGTAGGGTGATACCCCATAGTACCAACAGGTGCCTATGACTACAGTAGGTACTACCTGCAGTAGTATTCATCAACCCCTCCCATATATGTATATTTACGTATAAAATTGAAAAAACAACAGCTCCGATATGAGATCGAGGATTACGTCGAAACTCATCTTTGTAGCTGGGTGTGATATGTCGTACTTCGATCGCGCTTATATAACATAAATTTATAAAAGGGATTGATGCAGAATATTCTCGGAAGAATGAGAGAATGTGAGTTTTGTACGTACGAAAGAAGTTTGGCCAATCAGATGAATGCAGAAATACATGGTATGAATCGTAGCCCGTGATACACACCTGGTCCAGTTCGTAGCGGTGACCTGCACGTGATAGCGCAGTGCAGCAGAGTCAGAGCTACGGGTCCAAGGTGTGATACAGACTAGTTTTGAGTTCCCACCCACCCACCTAGATGTACATGCATTTTATGACTGAAATAAGAGCTGCACATTGTCAGATGGCAAATGGAATAATAATATATCACATATTGATATTTATAATTGTGAATTAGAACATACTCGTATAGACTATAGAACAAGTCGTATTCGAGTTTATATATATATGTGCAGCTGTGAGATCGAAGATTTCGTCGAAACTCATTATTGCAAAGCTGAGTGTGATAATACATGTACTTTATCGGGGAAGGAGTGGATGAAATTAATATTACCCAGTACGTACGAGATATAAGTTACTTTGTACCAGCGGTACAGCCACGGTTCCGCCCGTGGTGCTAGCTCTGCGTTGCACGTAGTAGTAGTAGTAGTAGTAGTAGTAGTAGTAGTAGTAGTAGTAGTAGTAGTAGTAGTAGTAGTAGTAGTAGTAGTAGTAGTAGTAGTAGTAGTAGTAGTAGTAGTAGTAGTAGTAGTAGTAGTAGTAGTAGTAGTAGTAGTAGTAGTAGCAAGTTCCTGGCATGGTACTTACTGTAGTATATACTCGCATTAATAGTGTGCTGTGATGTATCACTCTGAACCGAAACGTCAGGACCACCATGCGGGGCGGTATCGACCCGGGGGAACCCCGCGGGCTGATGTACGCTTGGCTCGCTTTCATTAAGTCGGCGCGCGACGACAGTCGCCCCTCGGGGCAACGGCGAGGTCCCGCCACACACGGGGATGATAGCGTCCCATCCCCGGATCAGAAATGTATGCGTTCATCTACAACTCCAACAACCTGGGGGCGAACACAGACATCTCCCGGGTCGATACCGCCCCGTAAGGTGTGGAAACGCCAACCCCACGGGCCTATATGCGTTTTGGGTTGGGGCTCATGGTTGATGTCCCGCCGCATCCGGTGGTGGTGAGGCCCCATCTCCGAATCACATATCCTTCAATGCATGTACACCTCCAAAAAAAACGGACCACACCTTGCGGGGCGGTTTTGACCCGGGGAGTGGCCGTTTTCGTCCGCGGGTCGCGGGTTGTTGAAGCTGTAGACGTATGGAAATATTTATCATCCGGAGATAGGACGTTATCATCCCCGTGTGCGTCGGTACCTCGCCGTTGCCGCAAGGAGGAATTCTCGCCACGCGCTGGCTGCATGAGGGCCAGCCAACCGTAAATCAGACGGTGGGGTTGGGGTTACCACACCTTGCGGGACGGCACCGATCAGGGGAGGTGTCCGTTTTCGACCCCGGGTTGCTGGAGTTGTAGGTGTATGGAGGGATTTATGACCCGGGGGTGGGACGTTACCATCCCCGGGTGCAGCGGGGCCTTGCCGTTGCCTCGATGGGAAGCTCTCGCCGCGCGCTGGCTGTATGAGCCCCAGCCAAATCAGCTATCAGTCAGTAGGGTTGGGGTTTCCACACCTTGCGAGGCGGTATCGACCCGGGAGATGTCCGTTTTCGTCCCCGGGTTGTTGGATTTGTGGATGGGTGGAAATATTCCTGATCCGGGGATGGAATCGTATCGTCCCCGGGTGCGGTGGAATTTCGCCGTTGCCAGGTAACCGTAAATCAGCCAGTAGGATTGGGGTTTACACATGTTGCGGGGCGGTATCGACCCGAGCGGTGTCCGTTTTCGTCCCCGGGTCGTTGGATTTGTAGATGTATGGAAGGATTAATGATCCTGAGGCGGGACTTTATCACCCCCGGGTGCGGCGAGACCTCACCGTTGCCGAGAAGGGAAACTCTCACCGCCCGTTGGCTCTATGAGTCCCAGCCAAATCAGCAATCAGCCAATGGGGTTGGGGTTTCCACACATTTCGGAGCGATATCGACCCGGAGGATGTCCGTTTTCGTCGCCAGGTTGTTGGAGTTGTAGATGTATGGGAGGATATATGATCCGGGGATGGTAAATTATCATCCCCGGGTGCAGCGAGACCTCGCCGTTGGCAAATCCCACCGCGCGCTGGCTCCATGAGGGTCAGGCAGCCATATATCAGCCCGTGGGGCTGGGGTTTCCACATCTTGCGGGGCGGTATCGATCCGGGGGATGTCCGTTTGCGTCCCCCGGTTTTCGGAGTTGTAGATGTATGGAAGGATCTCTGATCCGGAGATGAGATAATACTCCCCCCGGGTTCGGCGGGGCTTCGCCGTTGCCTCGAGGGGAAATTTTCGCCGCGCGCTGGCTTCATGAAGGCCAGGCAACTATATATTAGCCCGTGACGTGGGGTTGGGGTTTCCACACCTTGCGGGGCGGTATCGACCCGAGGGGTGTCCGTTTTCGTCCCCGGGTCGTTGGTGTTGTAGATGTATGGAAGGATTTACGATCCGGGGATAGGAACTTATCGTTCCCGGGTGCCGCTGGCTCCCTGAGCCTCAGCAAAAAATCAGTGATCAACTGATGGGCGTGGGGTTTCCATACCGTGCGGGGCAGTGTCGACCCAAGCAATCGCTGTTTTTGTCCCCGGTCGGTCGGAGTTGTAGATATATTGCGGGATGCTTGATCGGGGGATGAGACCCTATCCTCCCCGGGTGTGGTGACACCTCGATGGCTCTTTTTAGTTTCAGCCCCGATCTTCTAGAAAGAGCCAGCGGTCCCTGGCATGGATTTAGGCAACTAATCAGCTGCCAGAATAGTATTTCAAAAACTGTAAGTCAGCAGCTAGGCTGGCTAGATGGCTGTCAGAACTGCGTCGGGGTTGTGCCACGGCCACGGCTTGGCGCGGCATGAGACCCGCTGTTCTGCGGTTTGTGGCACCCAGCCTCCCTACCCATGGGGCACGGTGGGGCGGAACTGCTCTGGATAGCGCTACCCAATTACAGACAGACAGCATAGCAGCATTTAGTCATATAGATAGATAAATAATATGTACGACACACAGCTTCCAAATAAATATGAGTTCCATAGAAATTATCGACAGCTGCATTACTACGTGTATAGAGCTGAAGGGTGTTGATGTTTGTTTTACAAGCGAATGCGAGGTTTTAATTTCGACCTTGCTTTGCTCATGAATCTTGATTTTTAATTTGTACTATTAGTAAGTGCTGGATATTATCCACACTTCAACTAGTATATATAAAAACACACCCGATGTAGACTTCCACCTTCTACTGCAGACCCTACCGAACTTTAACCCCCCAGGGAAAGCCGCGTGGGTTCTTCTTTCAACTCTTCGACCTTCCACCCTCTGGGTTTCGACTCGATTTGGTTTACCAGGGGGAGCGGGGGGGGGGGTCGTCCAGGGTTCTCTACCCACACAGAGAGCGCCACCAAGGTATTACTATAGGTTATATTAATACTACCGAATGTCCCACGTCATCAGAAAAATTGTAAGTGTGCTGATTGGATACTTTACTTCGCAGAGGCCAAAAAACAGCACATGAAAAAAAATGTTCTTGATTTTGCACTCTCCAAGCGCCGTTCAGCCCGAGTCATTCAGGGCAGATGGAGAACTATGAGGAAGAAAGACTCTGCGGGGCTGGCTAATTTGGATAACATTTACCCCGCGTAGCTCAGCGGTATAAACGCCTTAACGTGGTTGCCTTGCTTGCTTGCCAATTTTCGGCTCTCTTTCACTCTTCCAAGTTTCCGGCATTCTCTGATACGTATCACATGAGGCAAACCAAGTATCAGTACGAGCATTGTTGTTGTTATTGCCCATCATAGTAATACAGTATCTCATTGCAATAATCTAGCCCGTGACCACAAACAAAAACGCAAGGAGCCTACGGCTAGATAGGAAAACGAACCAACTATACTCTCGGTACTCTCGGTTGGGGTCATAGGATGATCATATAACCAGTTCCACGGCCCATTGTACACACCCACGAAAAGAGACACGTGTCGATGCGGCTAATAAGTGATGCATGGCATGCCACTGCACTACGAGAGCGCGCGATAAAATTAGACAGACTACGAAAGAAAAAACATACCTCGCGTCAGCATCGCTACACTGAATGCTGCTTATATATCTACAGCGTTTCTGCCTGGAGCGTTGTATGTGTCCAACGTCACCGCTGCCGGACGTAACTCCGTTGTCAGCCCCAATCGCGCCTGTTGCCGCCCCCTCTAGGCGACGAGGCGATCACGGTGTCAAATGTCCATCCGCCTATATGCAGGTAGAAACTGCTTCAGATATCAACCAACCAAATTGACATGTCCAAGGTCAGCAGTGCAGCTGCCTATATACATACGAAGTATAATAATTGGGGGGGGATGTGGTGAGATCCTGATCTCGTACGCGAGACCGACCTCATATGGAGTACTGGTGCTGCTCCAGGCATCCTCGTTCGCCAGCCCCACTCAATTCGCTCCGCGCCTCTCGTGCTGTGATATGATGTGTCGTCGCCCCTTCCCAAGTGCCTTACTTTTTTCGTTTTGGGTGCTAACCAAGAGATACCTCCTTCAAAGCGCCTTCCCCGTTTATTGTCTTGCAAACGAAACTTTTTGCACGGGAAGGGTTCAACCAAGCCATCCCCGGCTCGTCAACGAGCGGTCTCTACTCCCTCCTCGCTGCCGAGTTCACCTTACCCTTTGGTAAGCGTCGCCTCTACCCAGGCGATATTTTATCAGGCTTCCAGAAGGGTTGTTGGTCTGCCTCCGACACAACACAAGCATCATACGAGACTGCAGGTGGCCCGTCTTGCGAACTCCCGCGGACCAGGAATCAATGCGTTGTGTCTCATGCACCGCCATTGAACAAGCCCTACCACGAACTCTGGTCGGTGTGATAGACAGGGTCAGTAACAACAAGGTGTCGCTCCTTGAGGGTGACGTCCAGCCCTTATATCGCCAGAGCGGATCCCCCCCTCATGTGCCCGCGGAGGGCAAGCGCGGGGCACGGGGGTGTTCTTTCGTAAACCGCACTACCTTATCGGAACTTTTTCAAGAGTGTTATGGTTCCTCCCGTCCACGTGTTTATAATATACGCCAGGTATGTATTCATACTATATATATATATATATATTCTACACATCGATCGATGCATCGTATATATATTTCCGCCGTTTTCTCCTCTACCACTCATCCACTCCCTTCGTAGCCCGGGACCTAAACTTGCATAGTATCTGCTGTACTGCCATCATCCATCCAACTCCACCAAAACACAGCTTACGTTATTGATAGGCGGGGCCAGTAACAGGAAGGCACCGCTCCTTGGGGGTAATTTTAGCCTTGCACCGTCGGAAAAAAAACCCACACGCACACGCTCGTCGAGGGCACACGGAGGGGACGAAAAGCAGTGCGCGCAAAGCAGTGCTAGAGATGATTGTGATGTGCTATTGCTGTCTGTCTCTGCTGTTCGCACGTTATCCCATCACGACAATGTAAGTCCGTGATCACAAACAAGACCGGCCCCATTATTTCTGGATCAAAAGAATACAATACGTCCCAATGTTATAACGATGATGTATACGCTGTACGGCTTTAAGAACAAAACCAGGAAAGTAGCCGTATAGAGAACTATTTAGAGTCTACATGTAAAATATAATCTAGGCAATGTCACACTGTTGTTGTGCAGGGGGGGGTGTACTCATGTTGTGCACGGCCGTAGTCATATGACCATAGACCCTCGCATCCCTACAATGCCGGGACGGAGCGCGTTGGGTTTTCACCAACCAGGCAGACATTGCTTGCACCAAGCGCGAA
>MEHQ01003003.1:34589-122593 GCA_008828725.1 Saccharina japonica
GGGGGGGGGGGGACATTTGCACAAAACCAATTTCCGAAATGTAGACACGCCCAAAGTGAAGAATTCGTATCGTTTACGCTCACCTGCGTATCATTTACGCGCACCTGCGAGGGGGTAGCGCATTGATATAAGTTACGCTCACCTGCAAGAGGGTGGCTCCCAGGCCTGACGACGAACAACGAGGGGAGAATACCGTACATACCACGAAAAATATCATAGAATACTCGCTGAGAAGGGAATTAAACCGCAGGCTATCGATTTAAGTAACAAGGGGACGCACACAACACCCAACAGCAATTCAAGAAAAAGGAGGGGGTGACGCCTTCAAAAGGGGAGTTTTGAACCGTTTGACCCGGAGGGGCGTACCTACACCCCAACATGTCGGCAGTTGAGGCGAGGAAATAAATTGCACCAGTAAGTTAACCTAATGGGAACAAAGTACATGAGGAAGCACGGAAACCCCTCGAGCGGGAAGACAGACGAGAAAGAGAGAGATTTAAGAAAAAAACAAGTGCGTGGTAAACCGTTACCTCGTGATCCCTGCTCGTACCCCACACCAGTCCTACTATTTTGTAATACTGCGCGGAATACTAACGTATCCTACGGCGCACCTGTGTTCGGGAGCCCAACCGACCTGGGTAGGAAAGCCATCGCCCTGGAGATTTCCCATCCTCCATAGCGTTGACTCTCAATGTCCTGCTCACTCCCAAACGTTTGCTCTAGACTGCTGGCGGGTTCCCAGATTTGGGCCCGACGGATGGCGGAGCCCGCACCGCTAGGTAGCCTAATTATGCTCTGCATGGGTTCATCCCCTTTTCCGCTGACGCTTCTGGAACTCCCGGATTTCCAGCCATTCCAGTGCACGACGCTTGTGGACGGTAGCTTTCGGTGGTGCCGAGCTACCGCCCAGTCTCTACACGGGA
This sequence comes from Saccharina japonica, assembly GCA_008828725.1. Classification (NCBI taxonomy): domain Eukaryota; class Phaeophyceae; order Laminariales; family Laminariaceae; genus Saccharina; species Saccharina japonica. Next base: position 35,513 of record MEHQ01003003.1, read on the forward strand.
AGAAACTACGGTGGGACGCCATATACCAGTCCTGGCTTCGAAGGTACAGTTGCCCAAAGAGAGTTATGCGTGCTGTTTTTTCTTCTCCTGTCCGATGTCGTGCGCCTGAAAGTGTCGTCTTCTGATGGTTGGCAAGTCTCTTGGTGACGCAACTCGTGACGCCACCCCAACCCCCACCCCCCTAACCCTCCCGCCCTGGTCCTCGTGTGCAACCTCCCCTCCCGCACTGTTGCGCTCAACCAAACAGGTAGTTCCCAGTGCGATTTCCTTAAACCCAAACGTGAATATCGATGTTCCTGTCCGTGTTGGGTGCCCCGTGTTGGTGAAAGGTGCACGCGAAAGGAGTCTGCCCTCGCCCCCCCTTGGGATTGTCTGCGCGGGCTGCCAGCGAGCGTCATCTAGCCCCCTTACCGCGTAGAAACGTGAAGCGTGTCCTCCACCACTGCATTATCATAGGTCTCGGCGAATTTGCACCTCTCGTACTGTCGCATAATCAAGCTGCCAGAAATCCATCACAATCGTCACGGACGTCGTTTTTGGAATCCGTTTCCAACCTTATTGTGTCCTACCGCCCTTCTACAACAACACGGTTGCTGGCTTGCATGCAAGGAATCGTACCTGGTCCTGCATCGCTTCTAGACGCTCTGAGGGCACACGGTGTCGGGTGCTAAGTCTCCTCACGTGAGTCCAAACCGCTGAGATGAATGAATGCCGTTGCCCACCGCTTTCCAGCCAATGTACCGGTGCCTGCAGCATTGATGTAGACCTGTCACATTGAACGGTGAGGGGGGGTGGTCATCCCGGTAGTTTATGGCATAGGATTGCTAGGTTTCCTACCATGCAATCCCACTGTTCTTCCGCTTGTCGGCCGTGCTGGACATGCTCCGTTCCGCCCTCGTCACACCGCGCTCTCCACCGTTTCCTCGTTCCAGCAGCAATACGATCAGCGGGTTGAGATTAATTCAGTCCGAGGACACACCAAATAACCACAAACTTACCCCTTCTCGACGTGTCCCCCAGCCGTCTTCGTTCGGACGCCTACTCAGCTGGCTCCAGTCGCGCCCCTTTCCCGCAGACCTTTGCGCAGTGGCGTTGGCAAGAGTCCCGCCAGGGGGGAGCAGGGGCGTATAGAGGGAGCCATGCACATAGCCGCCCCACATTTCATTTTTCTTCTCCCCTATACATCGTCGTCTCCCCTGTGCATCCGCAGCTCGCAGGGTTCCAGCCCAGTCACCTCCAAGGGGCCTTCTTGCCCGTGGGAAGAGATCTTGTATCAGCAAAGAATTGATGGAGTGGCCGGAATTTTCATCTGAAATCAGCCTTTGACCATCAATCGTGAACTACCACGGGGTGAAATTCATAGTTGAGTGACCCGTCACGGCCCAAACAGCAGCAGTCGACGCTTCTTGTGTCGAAGGGCTAGCGGCACCAGGCACTGAACCCACGTTGGGATGGGGGATAAGGAACACTGGCGAAGGCGAGAACCATTAGAGCCGTAACAGCAACAGCAACGACCGCTGGCGCCAGAAGAAGGACAGTGGTTCCCGGTACAAAGTCCATGTGGGGAAGGTGGTGTGGGAGGCCTGTGAGGGGTGCGACACCTCGCACCACAGGTACACACAAAGAAGCCATGCCATCTTGAGGGCGCACGGGTGGGGGAGGGGGGGCACAGGGCCTGTAGTATGCGGGCCGCCAAGGGAATAATTTAGCGATGAATCCCGGAAGGAATGTGTGTGTGTGTTGTCTTCACATTAAACCCGTTATTTCTACTCAACCACATCAGTACACCCAGTGCCTGTCCTGATTCCTAATCCTAGAGAGATACAAATTATGTGGTCACAGACTGTGAAACAGAGAAAAACCAAACAAAATAAACGCAAATAAAATGGTAAAGAAAGTAATATGCTAACGTACCGGGTACGAGAACACAACGATACGAGCCGAACCAAAAAATAAGCACAAAAAGACAAATAAAAAAAAGAATTCTGAAATGAAACATAATACAAATGACGCAGGGAGACAGAATCGCCCCTAGAAGAAAAGCACACGTGCCCAAGAGGAACAGGTAACTGCTGCACGGGCGAGGCAACACGAAAAAGAGGAAGACACCGGCAGAGGGTGGAAACAAAGGGAGAAAGAAGGCAAAAAAGCAAGAAAGAGGACACGAGAGAGGAAAAGAGAAAAAACGTTCTCAAGGCAAGCTCAAGGCGATGGTACTAACAAGTTCCGTCTCTGCTATAAAAACCGATACAGGGACCATGTCACACCTGCCATCTCCTTCCCACTCTAAACGAAAATTCGTGTCGAGAGCCGGTACTACCTCTGCCTCGCCCCCCCCAGTGAACAATGCAACACGAAACAAACAAACAAACAAAAAACAAGTAGAATTCAAGGGCTAGTCGAGTCGATACCTTGCCGCACGATCTACCATTTCGTTTTTGCATTCATCGACAGCTGTATCAGTACGGCCGCCCCTGCCCCCCCCCCCCTTCCTTGTCGCCTCTCTTGGCGTTCTCAGCTGCATGCCGTAGCCAGCTCCTCTCCGCTTCGGCCCTGTGCCACCTCGCCATGAAATGGTCTGCCGCCTCACCGACCCCCCGATACCACACCCCACTCTTCTTAGCCGCCCTCGGCCATAGTACCGTCTCTGCTCCGAACAGTAAAGGGGAGCTGTCTGTGGAGCCCTCTGTCGCTCGAAAAACCCTGAGGTCATCTGCTAGACATTGGGCCCAGTTATTTTCTGGTCGGCCAGGTCCCGGGTTCGTCCCACCGACGATCGTCCCAAACATCACCCGCCGGGTCAGCCGATTATTGGTCGTGCGCTGTAAGGCCCCCGCAAAGAGGAGGCGTCGTTTGCGGATGGTCGTCTCAACGCTCTCGCATTGTGCCTTCTTGAGGGCCTTGGCGTACGACATGAGATGGTCGGTGCGTTGTCGGCGCTGGAAACCAATGATCCGTAGGAGGAAGTTGTGGTGTGCCGTTCGGAGCTCAGCGAAGTGTTCCTGGCCAAGGGTCCACGTCACACATCCGTACAGCAGTGTCTCCATCACCTCGGCCTTTAGCATGCGCACCTTTAGAGTGAACGGGGCATCCTCCATATCGTACAGCTCCCGCTTGAATCGATTGTAGCATGCCCATGCGAGTTGAATGCGTCGTTTGATCTCTGGCATAATACAATGATAAAATTCCAGCTCCCAGTCGTAGGTTATCGTATCGGAACATGTACAACTGAGAGGGAGAGGTAGCTCGGTACGCGCCTTTGCTGAAGCAAGAACCAGGGCGGTCGTTTCGCGACCTAAACGGCGTGGATCTACTGCCTATGCTGTTAGTTTTCATGGACCCACATGTGGCTCACGTCGGTACCTGTGCAGGTGGTGGTGCATGTGGGGAGGCCTAGCTCTATGGCCGAGGGGAAGGGCGAGAGTGGTGGCGCGACGGAACGGGGACTCTCCCTGGAAGGTACTAAGCAGAGAAGAGGGGTGGGCGGGGTGAGACGCGGGTGTTCGAACTAATCGCGATCGTTGGGATTGATCCATCATCAAGCCATGGGGGATCGTGGCGGGGAAGGCGAATTGTTGCTTTCGCCTCAAACATGTACGGACTGAACGGCGTAACGGAGGATCTTGGGGCACCGCGTTAGTACGAAAAGTACGATAATTTCACAGCCAGCACGCAACGTACATGAGTTGGACTTTCAAAGGGAAGAATGGCCGTCAGTCCCGAGTGACAGACGGGGACGGTGCGGGAGGTATGAATCAAAACGCTAGCAAGGAACTTGCGCCATGTACCATTCGTAATCCGGCGCGGGCGGTCCTGCATCCGTAAGGTCCGGCAAAAAGGCTTTCCACGTCGTAAGGGGGCGAAGCCGACCGGTGTTGGCGGCGCGCAGGGCAAGCGCTAAAAGCGGACAAAATGATTGAGGCTCAAGGTTGTCGCGTGCATTTATGGCCAATGCTGGGTGGTGGCGGGGGCTTCCAGAAGAAGGGAGGGTACGTTGGAAAGAGGATAACACCGCCGTCGTTCACCTTAAAACAAATGTCGAGCAGGACGCAACTTTCAGGCGCACCCTTAACAGCGATAGGACAAGTGTGCATGGAAACAGGGGTGACGGAGACTCGAACTGTCGGAGGAGGTGCAGAAAGAAGCAATTGAAGGATGGCGAGGGTTACCCAACTTGATTCACAAGAATGCCGTGCCAATGATTATCACGTCGTTCGGAATGGAAACTATGACAAGACATTGGCCGCCCAGGAGGAGGTAGCCAGTTTTATGAGGGCAAGTCATTTTCAGTGTCGCCGGAAATCGCCCGAATTTGGTCAAAGATTATTTATTTATATCGACCGCCAAGCCGGTTTGGGTTGCATTTCCTTTGCCAGGCCATCTCAACGCAACATCCCGCGCGCCTAACCGCACTCACCTCTTCTCCACCGCGATGCGACGAGGTGGTAGTGAAGGGACGATTGCACGCGCCACTCCGATAGTGCTGGCCGCATCCTCTTCTGTGGGTGCACCTAAAGTTCCTTCCAAAACGACGGAGGACGCCTCGCGATGCTTGTCAAGGAATACTGGTCAAGAAGCCCCTGTCTCATTCCGCACACCATAAATGGAACGCTGCAACAGTGTATATACATATCGACCTGGGCTCTGAATATTTTGGGGGGGGGCGGCGGGTTTAGTGGGAAACTATGCAGTGCCAACTCTTCGAGAACGAGTGCGATTCCTGCCCGTACCATGGAGGGGAAACAATTGTCCCCACCACATTTCGACACTCACGCAATGGCAACCACCATCTCATCCAACGGCGCGATATGTTAAGCCTGATATAGCGCTGATGTTGCGGCCACTCGCTTTATTTTCGCGGTGGGTGCCCTTCCCGTGTTACAGCCGGCGACGTGTTCGACAGCAGTTATTTTCCAGCCGGAAAACACTGCCTCACTGGCAGCCATGCCGCGCTCCGGTCAAACCCTGAGAGTGCTCGACCCTAGGCTATACAATATATTTGAACGCGATGCCCGAAACTTCGACACAGCCTTGAGGGAATAAGAGCGCGGTGATATCGAGGTTGTCGGTTCGCCCATAACCCCTGCCATGCAGCAGCATCTCCTGACCACCGCTGGCAGGCGTCTCGCGGACGATGGCGACGGGCTTCTCGTGGAGCTGTCGCTGTATTTCCCTTCTGGCTTACGACACCAAATGGCCATACCTGGTAGGTCACTAGGAAGAGGACCAATCCCTCCCACAGTGGCCTCCGGGTCGTGGCCTCAATTTTCTGGATAATGCCTTGCAGATCGTGCCTCCTCCGCGATCATGTGCCTTCACTCCTGCGACGCTGCCCACCTTTTCTCTAGGGTACATCTACCCTCTTACAGACTATGTGTGACTGTGTGTTCGTCGCCAACCCTTCCACGCGGCGGCGACTACACGCAATAAATAGGGCAGTTGCCGCCACCCCTTCAGATCAATCCCTGGTTTCATCCAATGCGCCCCTGAACCACGACGACGAAGCCCTTGACGTTGCGGGTGCCATGAAACGCGCTGCCCCCCCCCCCTCCCCCCCCCCACCTCCGTTTAAGCAGGGTTATTGCCCAATTGGCGGCAGTACGGTGATGGATGACCCTTCGTTTACTATTGAGATCAGTACCCATACCAGCCATGCTTCTGTGTAGCTCGACTGTATCGCTCTTCAGGACACGACTTCATCGTAGACGCCAAGACACTTGGGCCAGCATGAAAGCCTGCGGTGCGGTCTCTGCCTCCTGCAAACGTCAATGCCCCCCATGATCGTGGGAATGCTTCGGCACCCTCTTCTCCCACCTGCAGACCTCCATCGCCATGCATGTGAGCGTAAACCACTTCCACGACAACCAAGCTATGATACCACTTCCCTCGTCCTCTTGATATACGTCGTCCGTCCCTAGAATGTGATAACTTAGTATACATGCCGACCGCTCGCACCACATGCTGCCCCCTCGCCTGAGCAACCACCACAACCCCGAACATAGCACAGCATTGCACCACGCCCGTGGTGACACCGTAACGTTCGTACCTGGTATATGTCTTCGCTCTCTCCGCCCGCTCTACCTGCTCTTCGCCAGAGTCACCGGTACGTAATTTCCCCGCGATAGACCAAGTCGTCAAGATCGTCTTGGCTCCGGTCCTGGTCAGCAGCCCCCTCGTGGACATGCTTCTTGGTGCGTCTAACCGTTCGCCCCCTGAAAAACGCTTTGATCACGGCTGCCAGTCAATAAAATTGAACTGCGCGGCAGAGCTGGTGCCTGATGATTTATGGGTATAGTACCCTGTTCGCCCCTCCACGTGCCCATCGAAACGATCCCTCACCACCACCACACCCCTTATTATATTCCTACGGCGCTAGCGAGCGCCCCTACGCCCTTCCCGGCCCTGTCGAGGCTTTCTCGGCTTCAAGTCTCCTGCCCCTGTTGTCGCTGCGTGTGCGACGAGGCCCTGACCCCTTTGTTCGTCATCTATTGAGATGTATCGTCTTCTCTCTCATGGTCGTTCCAATGACTCACGTTCGACGCCCGTCGATGGCACACCCGATTTTTCCTTGCTTGGCCGCTTCGGCACCAGCCAATATGCAACTTTCCCGTGACTTATCGATACCCTTCAAGTGAATCTGCACGACATCGCTATTGTGACCCACATACACATATAGCATAATCCACGGCAATTCGTAATTATATTGAAAATTCTCGTAGAGTTCGCCGTCGCGTTGTCTAGATCGTCCGCCAATGTTTGACCCTGCTCCCTGTTCCCCTTCTAGACTTCGTCTCTCCCCGACAGCCCCCCCCTACTACGTCTCGCTAAAACCTCTGCAACCCCCCGTTCGTCAAACAATTGGTTTCTCCGCGGCTGGCTTCATTAAACAAATAACGTCGCTTTAGTGGTTAAACCGAAGAAATCTGCCGGCGTGCAGGTCAAGATTAGTTCCAAGAAGCTGGACAAACCCAGTAGCACTGGCCAGCTTCCCGCCTCCCACGTGGACGAGATTATTGACATGTTGAGCACCGGACGGGCTGCCCCTCCCCTTCAACATGGCTTCATCGTTCGATCAAATCAACGCTAACCCTCTCGCGGCTTTCTGTACGCCCACATACATGTCTCCTAGAGTGGCTCGTCGTGCGCCGGGAGTGAGGAGCATGGGGCCAGGGTGGCTGATCAGCGTGAACAACGAGGTAAAAGAACGCTTGGTCGCGTAGCCACCTACCTCGACGACGCCAACGTCGTTGACCCCGACCCTGCAAACGTTATATTAAAAGAATCAACATCTACAGTACCAGCGTTTGCGAAACGACAATATTAAAATCGCCCCCGTCAAGACTGAAATCGCCGTATGGGTGCGCGCCGGCCAAGTATTTACTCGAAATCCATGTGAGTGCAAAATCCACGTGAGCATGCCTATGCCTTGCAGTCTCAACCGGCTGCGAGTCAACCGGCCGCGATACATCCTGAGCGCCCTGCTCTGATACCAGAAACTCGTGAGGGGATCGGTCAAGCGCACCCGGCCAACCCCTGCTCTCCTAAACCAGTGTGAACAATTAATATTGACGCCGACTGTTGAAAACATCGCACGACAACTGCCAGCTGAGCTGTCGGTGCCACCGGTCTGGGACGCCGCCACTGACAACTGCCGCCAATTCGTTGTTTACTCCGACGCCAGCGTCGACTCTTCGGTGCCACCTAGAGCAGGAGAAAAACGAATGGGTTGATCCGTCCTGCCGTCTACACCCACCAAAACGACCCTTGATTCAGGGCGCCATTGAACCCTCTTTGGTATGGAGACCGGCATCATACTCTGGGATGCATCAAGGGTCTACGTTGATTTGCGTAAAACCAGCTTCTGCCTTGGTTTCTGACCGTAAGAATCTAGAAAGATTCGACAAGACATATAAACACAACCCTCGAGTACAAACATAGCTCGAATTCCCCACCACCTACAACCCGATAACACCAAAAGGGCAGCAACAACAGAAACGCTAATTTTCTCTCTAGGTGTCTGCTACCTTTGACGGAGGGCGACCGAAGCAACCGCAAGCTGTCTGACTCCGCCCGACGAATAATCAATAATCAATACACCGCATCGTCCCCTGTGATCGCCTCCCTTCTGGACCCCCGACATTAGGTGTTCGCTTGGGTTGGATGGTGCCCCCTATCCATAGCGTCAGTTTGGGTGTACTCCCACCTTCTACTTCCGTGCTGCGCTACTTTTGCCGACACGAGCCACCAATCAGAATCGGCGACGTCGATACGCCATTTGGAGAGTTAGCCGACCGTGCTCCCACGTTCGTCTTCTCACGAAGCTCCAACCGGCCTTTTTCTGCCGACGAACGTGCCGCCGACGATACGCGCCTCCCCTAGGTCCCCTGGTGATTCCAGCATCAATTCGAAGACTATTTCTCCCGAGCTACTACAATAACCTCTTCCACGAACCTTCAACGAGGTCACCTTGGGTGAAATCCCTTTTTCCCTCTGCCCATGACGAATTAACCGGTGCCCGCTCGGATAACTATATGTACCCCTCCGCTCCCATTCCAACGATACCCCCTGGCGCCGTCCCGAACTTTAGTTCCGAGTTGATCCCTGCCCAGCTCGCCGTTCTGGGCGCAGCCACATTGATAGTCATCCCTCCTACCCTTCCTGTTCAAACGGCCAGTTTCCAATACTTGGCTGCGTTGTGACTGCCCCCATCTGCCCTCGCTGACCCCTTCACTCCGGCTTTGATGCGCAAGAGATTTCGGTCCTCAGGCGTCCTGTCTTCTCCCGAATTTCAACTCTCCGGCGACCTCTACTGCATAAATTGCCGGTATGGGCGCAGCCGAGTCGATAGCCATCCCTCCTACCCTTCCCGCTCCAACAGCCGCATTTTCAGACTCAGCTTCGTTGTGATTACACACCTCTGCTCTCCCTTCGCCTCTCTAACTTAGACGGACGCCTAAGTGATCTCGGTCCTCAATCACTTCCTGTCTTGACTCAGCTAGCTGCTTTGTGCACTAGCCCCAACTTTGTTTCAGCTTGGGCTGTGCTCACGGTTCAACCTCTACTACGTTCACGTTCGTGGCCGAGTCTGCTTCTCCCCCATCCGGTGGATCTTATTTTGACCCGTACGCGTCGCCTGTGCTTGCCCTCCGCTGGTATGCCACAAGCCACCAAAATACGATTTCGAACAATCAGATCCTACTCCACCACCCACCCAAAGACCAGCTGCTGCAGTGCATCGCTACTCGACGGTCGCCGACTCGTACGCCCACTGGTGATAGTCCATCGCTCCCATCGAATCCCCTACCGGTCGCCGTTCCCCTTTCGACAGTGCCAGTTTGGCCCGCCTCCGCCTCGACCGGGCTTACGCTGGCTGACTGGGTTTACCCTACAGATACCGTCCCAGCCGCCTGTTTTGTACGTACCTTCTTCGGCGGAGACCAAACGCTAGCGCATCGACTGGGCTCGCGAACAGAATATCGAACCAACCTTGCGACGCCACAAATCGATTCCTCCTCCCAAGTAGCCCCTCCATTCTACCTGACGATTTCCTCCTGGAACCCCGTTCCAAAAGCATCAACCGCTATGGAAAGTCCGAGCCTTGGCTGACAAAGGATTCCTCTACAAGGACGGTGACTAAACCATTATTTTAGTCTGGATACTCACGCCTCCCACTGTGGCTCTTGCTGGTCGCCCAGGTGAGCGCACCGCCCGCTGCTCGGTTTCATTTTACACGAGGGAAACGCATTAAATATGCCTAGATTCACGAAAGTTTCAACCCAAACAAACCGGCTCGATTTTATACAAGTTCCCACGCCACTTTTAAGTTTCGTTCCTGATGCGATCGTGGAATATGTAAGCCTGCTGTGCCAATGTTTCCTGCCACCTCGACGCCTCCCGAACCATTGCCATGCGCCGGCGCTTTTAGATATATATCGGTACGAAGTATCGGCATAGACCTCCGCACGCAAGAACAAAAACAAAAAACATCGCAACAGACGGCGCATTGGCCCGCTCTCTCCCTCCCTCCCTCCGTCGTCCGAATCTCATGTTGCTACTGTGTCAGGATCGGCTAAACCGCTCCTTTACCGGTTACACCATGCGAAAACACGTACACTCTCTCCTTTACGAATAACTTCAGCCAACGTCGAGGTGTGCGCCTTACTGCCGCAGCTTTTACGGCTGACGGTGCTGCCGACATCGTAAGTCAACAAATAAATCCCTCCGTGGGGTTCCCGGGCTATCTCGTATCTAGCAATGGATTACAACGCTGCTCCTAGTTTTTTATCGCTATGCGTGTACAATCTGCAAGGTATGTGTAACGTCGCGCTGAGATCCTACCACCCAAACGGCAACTACGATCTACAACTCTGCTCCTCACTTTTTTATCGTTGTGTGTGCGTTCACGCTGCAAGGTATGTGTAACGTCCCGCTAAGATCCTACCATCGCAACGGCAACTACAGCGTCAAGGAGGGAAACGACACCATGGCCCAGATGCTGGCGACTGTTGGCAATGGGCGCCCCGAGATTTCTGGAACGTCTACCTGCGGCACGTGGAATTCACCTACAGAAACTGTGCCAGTGTAACTATCGATTCAAATCTCAATTAGGGGCACATGAACCGCCCCCTCAATCTTCCTCTCACCTTTTTTAAGCACTCATACGCCCGCAGCCACCAGATTCTCGATCGCGGTCAGCTGTAGTACTGTAGCCTGGCCGTTGACCGTCAGCGACGCTTGTACCAGTTATCGCCGTTTGCTGTGCAGAACGCCGAATGCTCTCGCTGTTCCGATGCGTTAAAACGAGCTCTCAAGGTCCCAACGCCCAAGGTTCTCCAATCAAGCCTGTCGATCAAGAAGAATCACATGGTTCAACGTTTTAGTTGGCGTTCCTTCTCCCCCTGACACGACCACATGATCTCCACCCCTTGGCCGCCAAGACTTTTTACCAAAACCTCTCGAACCGCATGCCTGGCGCAGACTCCCGCTGCCGTGTTACGGTGGCCCTCTGCAAGCTACCGATATATGTGCACAGGCCTCCTATACCACCGCCCTGGGTACGGGAGATGGACCCCTCCATATCAGCACGCTCCACAATGGTGGGCCCGCGTACCACTCCAACATCGGCAGAACATCGGCTGTACTACGGCATGCGAGTCGGTGCCACCCAACACGAACTCGCCCGCGCTAAAGACGATTCGTTTCATGCCTTCGGTTCACGGCTACACCACTCACCAGTCTTTCTTGGATCTCGGATCTTGGGTCGTCGATTCAGCAACACCATCCAAACTGCCGGAGCATATTTATGGTTCAAGACCCCCCCAAGACAACATTTTGGTGGCTCGGCAACGTATTCCGTGTACGGGCCAACTGCTGGGCAAGCCGTTGTCCGCTTCCTCGGCGATCCCGGGCCGATAATGATCGCGCTGTTTTCCGCTCGGTATAGCACAGCCATTGTACCTAGGGTGTAGCGCCTAGATGCGTCTCTAGATCCATCAAGGTAGCGCCTGTGTGTAAATAATTGTGCGTGACGAGTCTCGCGGGGCAGAAACTGTCTGCTCTGCAGGAGAGTTGGACTCCCCTCTGAAGCAGTTTACAGCGTAGGTACTAGTATTTGCCGTTTTCCGCACGTAGTTTACACAACTGTGAAGTGTATGATTTTCAGGCTTGCTCACCGATCATGATCCGACCCGCGGATCGGGTCAGGACGTGTTCAAAATATCACGGGTCGGGTCGGGTCGGGTCAGGAAGTGTTCAAACTCTTGCGGGTCGGGTTGGGTCAAGAGGTTTTCGAATTTCGAGGGTCGCGTCAGATCGGGTAAACAAGAATCGAATCTCACGGGTCGGGTCGGGTCGGGTCGGGTCGCGTCAGGTCGGGTGAAGAGTTTTTATAATCTTCTGGGCCGGGTCGGGTCAAGAGATTTTCAAATTTCGAGGGTCGCGCCAGGTCGGGTCAAATATTACGGGTCGGATCAGGTTGGGTCAAGAAGTGATGAACATCTCACGGGTTGGGTCATGTCATGACCCGCAAGAAACAGTCTACTCGCAGGTCGGACCACCATGGCCCGCGAGTTTTTTTTCGCTTAACCGCCGGTCGGACCCGCGGATCCAGCCCGCGGATCAGACACTTCAAAAACTTCCCGCTTTCTGCCCGAAGGCTTCTCTCGTATCAATACTCAATAACTAGGGCTGTGAGTTGGCTGACTAATAGTTGCCAGCTAGTTATTAGTCGGCTAGTTTTTTAAGTTAGTTGCGGCGGTGCCAACTATCCAACTAATTTTGTTTTTTTGTTTCCTTGCTTGTAGGGAGGCTTGTTTGGTACGGGGTGCGTATTTCTCGGCGTCCCCAAGCAGTACCACCACGCACAGAGAGAGGTCTTCCACAACTCATGGCGCATCAACCCATCGCCATCGACGGTGCCGGTGCCCATGGCAGGGCCGAGGGTGCCAGCACCGCTGAGCCTGGCCTGTCGACGGACCATGGCGGTGACGAAGCGTCCGACGAAGAAGTGACTGTACCGAGCGCTCTTTGATTGTTCGAAGGCTACCGGATCGGCGAAGGGTGAGGATGTTACCGCCGCAGTCATTGCCCAGGTTATGAAGCACAAGCTTGAGGGGCGCGCCGTGGCCTTCGTCACCGACTGTGAGCCGTCCATGGTGAAGGCCGGTCGCGAGGTGGAGGCGAAAGGCGTTGCCGAGCACCACGTCTGCGTGGCTCATCGCTTGGAATTGCTCGTTCGGTTACTGCTGCGACTGATGCTGCTGACAGAATTCACCACCGGTATCGCGTTCGACGGGTCAGGCACAAGGGACAGCATGGCGCATGCGAGGTTGTGCGTGCGGCGTTACACTAATTCAAGTCAGGCTGCGCACCGGTTGGCGGAGTGCCTGGTGTTTCTGCAAATGGTTCCACGCAAGGTCATCCAGGACGTAGAGACCCACTCCTGTTTGGAGCGGTTGATTTTCCTGCAGCCGGCGATCCAGATGCACGAGGCTGAACTCGCAAGGGCTTCCAGGGCGACGTATCAACCCTTGCTCTCGGAAGTGAACTGGGCTATCATCGAGATTTTGGTGCCTTTTCTTGAGCCATTTACGGTGGTCCCGCGATTGCTCGAGGGGGAGAAGTTCGTAACGGTAAGCCTAGTCGTCCCCGCCATCCAAGGGCTCCGCTTTGGTCTTCGCGGCGGTATCGCTTCGCTGCAAGCTGACCCCCCTCACGGGATCCCTGGACATAGGCATGAGGCAATAGCACTCGTCATCATCTGCGCGCTCGCTCTCATCGACGATTTCGAGCGCCGTTGGGGGGACGACACGAACTTGTTGGAGTACAGGTTGGGTCCCTGCTAGCAGCCTCAGGGAATCAAGCGGTGGCAGCTGGTGGCGACTGCTCTGGATTGGTGCGTGATAAAAGTCCTGTTCGGCTTCAACGACGACGAGAAAGAGGGTATGTGGGAGATCGTGGCGCCAGAGACTGCTGCAATGGTCCTCGCCGAACGCGCAACTCCAACACCTCCATCGAATACTTCTCCAGCTCCTGTGGCATCTGAGGACGGGTCGACAGCATTAGTGGCAGCGGCAAACAAAAAAACTCGCTTGACCGGGCTTTTGGCTGCCGCGCAGTCTCAGGCAGTGGATGTCGAGGAGAAGGGCGGCGATGACGTCGACACGGACGCAGACAGCATCAGGCGCGGCGTGACTCACGCCGTATTCACCGAGGCGGCCTCGTTCAGGAAAGCAAGGGGAATGCTGACGTTCAGAGACGGGACTAACGCCAAAGGGGAGGCCAACATGGTGTACAATAACCCGCTGGACATGTGGCGCAAGAGGGCGAAGGAGTTCCCCTATCTCGCAAGGCTGGCACGCCGCGTATTATCCATCCCCACCACGCAGGCGCAGTCTGAACGCATGTTCTCAGCTGCGGGGCTGACTGTGAACAAGAGGCGTGGTTCGCTCGACCCGGGAAATGTGGAGATGCTGGCTTTTCTGCGATGCAACTGGAACGCCGTCGATAAATGGCTGAAAGAGTGGCTCGAACTGTCCCCCGTTAAGGTGTTTCTCTGCCTTGTGTCTTAGCGTTTTCTCGAAGCTCGTGGGGTTTCTTCTGTTGAAGTTTGCACGTGTTGCGCTTTTGTTTCGGTCCAGGGGGCGGAAAACGGGGACAGGGCTTAATACTTTGATGCGAGATGATTTGGGGGTTCTGCATTATTGTACGAGTATACAGTAAAAGGTAGAACTCTAGTCTTATGGTTCATGCGGTCAACTGTGATGGCTGGACTTCGTCCCAACGTGCTATTACTGTAATAATACGAGTATGTCTCTCTCATGAGTGTGTCAACTGGATGATGAGCACCTCTGGCTCGCGTGTTTGACCGATGCTCGCCCTGAGCTGTGTGTCGATCCCAGGCTATTGTGGTCGATCCCAGTCTAACTTGGTCGATCCCAGTCTATTTTGTGTCCTATTTTTAGTTTGTACTGGTGATGTGCTACTTACTGCCTGCACGAGTATGTACCATATATGTTTGGTGCATCTCTTTAATATCCGACAAACTGAGACGAAGCTTGTTTCGTGATCAAAACCAGAGATAAACTTGGCCCATTTATCATGTTTTTTGTGTGTAAAATGAAGCCAAGTAGAGTAATCTTGGGGGCAGCGGCCAAAAACAGGTACACCTGGTCCGTTCGGGGCCAAAAACAGGTACATACTAAAATCAAATTTAAAACGCACCCCACGAACCTGCCGTTCCTTGCAACGCAAAGTAGAATATTTTCATGTTCTTCGTGTTTGCCCGGTGGCTACGTATACGAGTAGCTGCTGTTAATAGTACGAGGAACGAACGCCTGCTGCTGTATTCTCCCTTCTTCTCAGCTTGCGACACCCCTGGTATTCCAAGTCAACCACAATCCCGAAGGGGAGCCTTCTATGTCGTACTATTTCGGCGGAGGTGTGCAGGCAGATATGTGTGTCGCTCGAGTGGCGTGTGGTGCGAGGTGCGAAGGGAGGAGGGGGTCTCCGCGTACGTCGGCCTTTGTATAGGGGGCATAGGGTGGAACTATGAAGGGCTTAAAAACGACAAAAAAAAAGGTGAAAGTCAAGCAGAGTAGACAAAACCAGGTATACCTGGGTTTTAAAGAGGCAAAAACAGGTACAACGAGTTTTTGACCATTGGCAGGGCACGTGGAGTGCGTTTTTGACTTGATGTTAAGTATGTACCTGCTTTTGGTCGCAAACGGACCAGGTATACCTGTTTTTGGCCGCTGCCCTAATTTTGGCCTCCGGCGGGCCCTCCGGGGGCGCCTCCAGTGG
This sequence comes from Saccharina japonica, assembly GCA_008828725.1. NCBI lineage: Eukaryota > Phaeophyceae > Laminariales > Laminariaceae > Saccharina > Saccharina japonica. The sequence continues at coordinate 50,813 of MEHQ01003003.1, forward strand.
GGCCCCCTCGGCCGGGGGGGGCTTTTTTGGCTCGCTTCGCTCGCCTGAGCGCCAGCCGACTAGTCGACTAAAGGCAGTTAGTTGGCTGGCCAACTTAGTTGGCTGGCCAACTTAGTTGGCTGGCCAACTTAGTTGGCTGGTCAACTTAGTTGGCTGGCCAACTAATAACTAGCCGGGAACTCCAGCCAACTTACAGCCCTGTCAATAACGCTGCTTTGGTGCCATATTCACACTGCCAAATATATTTACGCATGTCCACGTCCATCCATACCCACTACGACCAGGCCACATATCACCTCGGGGTACAACAATGAAGCAAGGACAACAAATGGAGTATTGTGGATAAAGCTTAGCGGAAAGTAGACATAGAAGGAAGGTAGACTTTGCGCATAGGTTTGCTTTGTTTCCGTGGTTTTCTGCTTTCGGGAATGTTATGCGTGATCAACGTTGAAGCTCATGCTGCACATTGTCGGATGGCAAAGATGATAATACTAATAAATAATGAAGATTGCGTTGCTTTGAAGTGTCGACCCACGAGCCAGATCCGCGGGTCGAAACCGCGGGTCGAGAGAAACGGTCTTGCGGGTTGAGGTGACCCGACCTATGGCATTCCGTTATGACATTATACTTGGTGCAGGTATACTTCTCCCTATACTTCGTATAACCTATGAATAGAGTAAACGATTAGGCCGCTGCTTCACGCGGTAGCACTTTCCACCTGCGTGCCGTAGGGCTGGGGGCGATATAGGTTTCGCACGGAATGGCCACTATGGCAGCTACACAACGAGTGTGCACTCGGCGGCCTTTGCGAGGGTCACGTTGTTGTATACATTCCGCTTGCTTGGCGTCCTGGTATGTGCACTGTGGCGTCTTGCCATTCTCGTTTTGCTACGATCGCACTTTTTCAGGTAGTATTTATTTACACCGCGGGTGTCCCGCCATCCTTGTGCTGCTGCGGTAAATCCGCCTATCTCCCCGGGGAGGCATATGCACTGCGTTTTGCGGGCCGTTCAGGCTCTGTAGGGTTTTACGGCGCTGCCGTTTCTGCCGTTACGCAGCCCCGCGAGTACACCGCGGGGGGGTGCCGCCGGTGCCTAGGACCACGGATTTGTATACTCTTGCTGCCGTAGTGCCTTTACGCAGCCGGTTGTAAGGCTCTAGGTGTACCGTCCACGGCAGCCCTGCGATTTTTGTTTGTTTTTTTGTTTTTTTTTGTTTTTACACAAGCTTTCAACGTCCGTAGTCACGTGTCTCCAATGGATACGATCGGCGATATTTACATCCCTACTTCCACAGTGCCCTTTATGGGAGTAGTGGTCGGATTGCGTCTTCCCGTCGTCGTGATCGTGCCGACCACGAGGTTGTACGTTTTCGTCTGCGGGGGGTTTATTTATTTTATTACTTTATATCGACGCACATCTACGAGTGGAAACGTTGCGAAAGTCTAGCGAGGCTGTCGTCGTGTTGACGGACAAGGAATGCCCACAAGTTATGGCGGCCACACATACATAGTATCGGGTGGGATCTCGCCAGCGAGCACCCGTTCCAGGTAGTCCTGCCAGTTGGGAGCCGTGGAGACGGAGCGTTGTTCGCGCTGCGCATGGCCACAGTACTGCAGGGGCATACGTGCACGGGAGAACCACTCCCTCATTTTACATGGTAGTCATTGCGTCCAGGCGCTGCTGGAGAAGTGATTCGCAGTAACATCAACGAACACGATCATTCCAATTGGTGGCGCGAAGACGGAGACAACGCGGCGTACGTTGGGCGCACTAATGACGGAGGGTAGCGGAGGCTAAGCGGCAACGGGGTCGGACCTGAGCCAACGCGTTCAATCTACCGTTTCCCACCGGCTTGCGCGGAGAATCGTTCTGTCGGCGCATGGAGGTATTGCTACAAATAATGTAAGTTTGGGTGAGGTGAAGTAACAGGACTCCACGCCAGTGGTCAGTAAGGAAATTCAAAGTTTGGGTGGGACCACCGACCGGCGCAGGAGGCCTCATCCAATCCAATACTTACATTAAGTGATCCGCAACAGAGAGAAAGAATACCATAGTAATATCGACATCTAAGAATATGGTTCCAAAATTTGGAACACATGTTGGAACCATACCTTCGATGAGATTCACTGGGGAACTGTACGGAGTGAGATCACTTGCGCCTTGTCTCCCCGGGAACCTCGATAAAATACGACGAACGAGGGAAAAAATTAAGACCATCCCACCCACCCTACAATGATAGTATTTTTCTGTAGTTGCGATCATTTTCAGGAAATGCTGTCGCGCTGAAGGCACCTCAGCCGAGGCACCTCCAGTGCGGATAGTATATCCGCGGCCGAGGACCCGCTGCCGGCGCAGGAGGCCTCATCCAATCCAATACTTACATTAAGTGATCCGCAACAGAGAGAAAGAATACCATAGTTTTCTGCTTTCGGGAATGTTATGAGTGATCAACGTTGAAGCTCATGCTGCATGTCGGATGGCAAAGATGATAATAATAATAATGAAGATTGCGTTGTTTTGAAGTGTCGACCCACGAGCCAGATCCGCGGGTCGAAACCGCGGATCGAGAGAAACGGTCTTGCGGGTTGAGGTGACCCGACCTATGGCATGCCCCGTATCTCACGGGTCAATCGGAATCTGTCGGGTCGGGTCGGGTCGGATCAGATCGAGCCGGATAGTGTCGGATCGGATGGGATCGGATCGGGTCAGGGGGTTTTAAACATCAGGACTCGGGTCGGCCGGAGGTTTTCAAACATCACGGGTCGGGTCAGGAGGTTTCCAAAACCTCGCGGGTCAGGTCGGGTCAGGTCAAGAGTTTTTGTTTTCAACATTCGCGGGTCGGGTCAGCTGACCCGATCCGACCTAACCTGACCCGTGAGGTCTGACCTGACCCGCGAACAGCTCTGGAAAACATGAAGCCTGCACCAGGTATTTTCATCTATGAGTACCCCTTTCGTCCCACGACGACTTGATTTTGGTGGAAACGTCAAATGGACGATAAAATACAGACAGTAGTTGTTGCAAATAGTAGCGGAGTGGTCGAAGAACTCGTAGCGATAACGATATAAGGACAGCGCCACGACAACCTTCAAGGTCACGTCTTCAAGACAATCTAGGGCGGTCGAGGTTAGGTTTTCACAGTTGGTTGGGGGCAAGGGGGTGCGGGGCAACCCCGTGTGCGTGCGGAGGACGGACACTACAACTCCGTGGGAACAAACGATGGCTGCCCGAGGGTGGTTGATCAAGTATTTTGACAGGCTTCCAGAGGGACGTCGCTCATAATGAGTTAAAACTCTCAACGCGGGTTGAGCTTGATTTAACTCTGTCGGAGTCGCATGCTTACAACGCAACGGTACATAGATGCTTAGAGATGTGCACCAGGTACACCACATGTTGCGCCACAACTGCTGTATAATAACGTGAGTACGTAGATAGATACCATACGTATGATATGGAGCTGCTGTTATGGGACGTTTACGCGCATAATTAGGACTCGCTCACCTTCTCAAGCTGGTTGAGCGCATTTACCCCTCGTGCCTTGTGTCCATGCCGCGACGAAGGCGTATATAGCGCCTGGCGTCACCTGGAGCAGCAGGAAGGTGCACGAGATCCCAGAGTTTGAACGAGTAGAACGTCTTCGCCTACGCCTCTCCTACCACAGCTACCAATGTAAGCTCGAATAGAATGTCGCTGGGATCCGCTTGCCGGGCGACCTCTCTGCGCCCCGCTGCGTGTGCTCTACTTGCCCAGGATCCAGAGCCAGGATCCTGCGAGGCCAACACCAAAACAACAGATCCCTACTACCCAAAAAAGTAATGCCTTCAAACTCTCCAGAAACCCATTTCTCGAGCACTGCTGCTGCTGCTCACTGCTGCTTACCCCTGCCTGCTCTGCTGCCCTGCTGCTATATAGCTGCTTCTGTGGACATTGAAACGTAGAGGGCAAGTTCTGCGAGGCAGCAAACCACTGACGAGAGGTTACGGAAGTCTGTCAAGCTTCACGACTGCACTACGAGCCGTCTCAAGTATGCGACGATGCCATCAGCGTGGTGGAAGCATCGTCAGGACATGGCGCCCTTTGCTGCAGCGACGAAAGCTTTCGGAATATGCACCCCCGCCGCCTTCTCCTTCGGACCTGAAGTCTGCTATGCCCGAAAAGTTCTCGGTGGGCAAGAACCTCAAGCTCAAGGTAGGCACACATGCAGGCGATGAGGTCGTTTTTCTGGGCTGGGTCCGTGCTACTGGCCAACCGGCTGTCTCGTTTTATGCTCAAGGTGAACTTGTTATATAGGCGTATCGTACGACCTTTATCATGATCAGGTCTGGCTCACGCCGCACGACGTTGTAAACCTTTTGAGTGTGGGGTGTGGGATAATGGGGTATGACCCTACGAAAAAAGGTATACTGCTCGTACGCATCAGCGCATGAAGCTCCCCTATACTACTGTATCACACACGGCGATGTCACACCGCACACCGCTCTCTACCCGTGCTGCCGACCTCGTGCAGGGAGTCCTGTTTGAGTACGATATATTGGCGGGCTCTTCCTCCGGCACAGCTCTCCCCAGCAAGCGGCAAGGCGCCACAGCGGCAGCGACGAAGACCACGGCCGCGTTTCAACCCTTGACCCAGTCGGGAGAAAACTTGATCGACGAAGTCACCGGCATCCTCGGCAAGGCTCGCGCCGCTGCCGGCCTGGGAGGAGGCAATTTGCAAGACATGGGCAAGGCTTTGGTAGCCGACCTGAAGGCAAAGATGGGAACGGGAGGGGAGCTTGGACCAGAAAACACTGCTGCCGTCCACCCGCAGACGAATCCTCGACCAGCAGAGAAGCAAAGCAAACAGCCGACCAATGCCCAGGACTTGGACCCCAGAGCAAAGTACAGCGAGAAGGTCGGTTACCGATCTACTGCTGCCGCTGGTGTCCGTCCAAATCTCACCTGGTACGTTTTTTTGTCTTTTGTCGTCGGTGACGTGATCAAACTCCACTCTTTATATGTACACCTTTTCCCTCTTGCTTACGTGCCACGAACGGCGGCATGAGGTTACCGCCACCTCCTCACCTTCTTTATGTGTCCCCCGCACTACTGCTGTCTGTCGCACTCTTTTTGTTTTCCTTTCTCGCAAGCTGCGGCTGAAAGCTGGGGGACAATCTATGATCGATAACGCTGGGAAGTCCCCCCAACCTACAGGCGATGCCAGCCTTCTATTCGCCGCGCGGGAGCGCGTTTCCTCGTCCGACGGCGCCATCCCCTCGGCGTGGATGCTCAGACAGGGGGCGGGAGACCTGCTCCTGTACCTGGCGGCACGAAGCGTGCGCGTGGGCGTGATCGCCGGGCCCAGCACAACCCCCGCAGAGTTCGAAAGCTTCGTGCAGCAGCTTCGGCAGCAGTCGGTCGTCGTAGGAGCGGCCATCTCGCCCGCGGCGATGAACGTGGAGGGTATGGAGGCGAGCCTGGCCAAGGCTGGCGATGAGCTCAGCGGGGGCGGCGGCGCCGGATCGGAGGTGCTGGTGGTGGGGTCGAGCGACCCGATTCTCCGCGCCGCCACGGCTGCCAAGATGTTCACCGCGAGATATCACCCTCCCAACAGCCGGCGGCAGGGCGTGATCCAGACGTTCGTTGTGCGGGACATCGACGAGGTGGGTGCAGGTTTTCGGTGGCGTTTTTGTATGTTTGTGAGGTTTAATCCAAACAAGATCATCAGGTACCCGAGTGTTTCTGTCTTTCGTCTTTTGCGTGTAGGCGATTTTGGCAGGCGGTTTATATCGGAGAAGTGGAGAAATCTTGTTTGCCCCCATTCGTGTACAGTATAGGTGCTGGATCACACTTCTGGCGACTTAGTCAAGGGTCAATGTCAATTTTAATTTTGACGGATCGGGCTGGTTACCGAGTACAACCTATATCGCTCGCTTTAACCATACCATGCCGTACATTTTGAAACGTGCCGGCCTCAATTTCCACGAAGTGTGAACTCGTACAGCTAGTATGGGACCAACAAAGAAGCACCTAATCTGAGCAAGCCTGAGAATCTTCGCACAACCCTTGAACATCCTTTAGCATAGGCTATTGTATACTGGTAGTGTTTAGTGTAACGCTCGCCGCTGGGCATGATTTAGTAATAAAAAATTATCATCGTGCCCCAAAAAGTGAACCTTACGTTCCTACTGTTAATATCACTAGGTGATTGATTGTGCGTGTGCCTATACTGCGGTACATACAGCTTGCAGTGCTGTGCGCGTCGACCGCTGTGTATCGACTTGGTAGACCCCGTTGCCAACCTCGCCGCTTCTTATTCCTACTCGCACTCTTTTTTTGCTTGTTTCAGGTGCGCACGGTGGTGGAGGAGGTCAACGGAGTTTCCTTCCGATGACGACGGCACAAAAAATAATGATATTTGCACACCTGTTTGTATCGCGTCGTGCGCGAGGCATGCTCGGTGCGGGATAAGATTCGCGGTCAGCGTTGCATGTGTCAGAGCCCCGAGGGCTGCGTAGGGACATGCTGCGAGGGCGGTGGGTGTTGCATTCGCGCACGTTGGCGAAAGGTCGTTCCGCGTGGTTATATCGTGCGCCGATCGATGTTGAGGACGTCTCGAGTGATGCATCATTTAGTACCAGTGATAGGTATCTAGTCATGAGGGCCGGGCACGTCATCACTTCTCTAGAACTGTTGTGCAGGCGATACTCGTTACTTCGGGTTTATCTGCCCAATATCATCGACCAACATCGTTTCGGGTGGATTTTAATAAAGCGAAATGATAAGAGATACAACAGCGTGTCGCATCGTGACAAGCGCAACACAAGCGCCCCCTTTTAACGTGCAGTGTTTCCCGCGGGGTGATCTCGCCGCTCTGTTTGCATTACACCGGGGAAGGGCGCAGGAGTGCACCTGTAAAAAAAACTACGAGGACGAAGAAATATTCCTCAATGAGCCTCCCTCCCCCTCTCCAACGGTTTTTTTCCCCCCGCTTTGGGAACGAAGATATCAGGCAGAAGGTCGCAGTTGAGCGCTCCCTTTAGCCTCAGCCACCATACGGTCGACTGCTGCCCATGACTACAAAACATGCACATTTGATGAATCGTGTATACTATAGCCAACCACATTGTATCGTCTGAATCACCCTGCTACCAAAGTCGACTTTGCGTCACTCACGATTTGCTATCGATAGGCCTGGCCCTTCGTGCGTAGCATGAGCCGCTGTACGTGAACGGCAGCGCAGTCATGATCATTGTTTACTCCGTATGTGGCATGACGGTCCGGCTCAAAGACTCGCGGCGACGCGGCTGGTGTTTATTTATCGACTCTCGCACCCAAGCACTAAGCAGATGCTTCACGGCCTACGGTAGTACTAGATGCACCCAGCAGGTGGTCCTGGAGCTAAACGATTAAGCTACGCTTGAGTGTTGCTGTCATAGGCTGTACTACCCACCTGCCGAAGTTTTTTTTTTTTTGTACAGCAGTATCTCTTGTTTTCGAGCGGTGTGAAATTACATCTCAACACTGCCTAATGCATACAAGTAGTAGTTGTAGTTGTAAATGGAGAGCTGTGTGGTGATACCGCTCGCTGCGCCGTACAAAAGCACCTGTCTCTCCAAAAAATCGAGCACAGTCAACGTACAACGTTAGCGCGAAAGCCACGCAGTGCTGTTTGGTCATAAGCTCCAGTGGATTAAGAACTTGTTCTCTACGTAAACCTAAAGTTTCGCTACTCTCACGGCAGCTCAAATGACACCAAACCGGCAAATAAAAGCAGCCCGTGCCTTGTATGTAGACTCTCGCCACGCGATCATGGTGCCGCCATGGCAGTAAAACATCCACAAACCATACTACGTGCTCCACAGGAGAGGCCGAGACCAATGTTCATTTTCTCGAACACCTCGTTGGCCTCCCTCTTCCCGCGACTAGTGAACACAAGATCAAGCGACATCCTATCCGCTCCCGCCACCCTGCCCTTCCTCTTCTTCCTCCCTCTCCTCTTCGTCGTCCTCCTCCTCGTCGTCTTCCTCCCCGTCTCCAGTGTCTCCTTCCTCCTCCTCTTCGTCTTCTTCATCCTTGTCCCCCTTGCCCTCCCCTCCCTCTCCTTCGCTGCCGTCCTCGGCTGCTTTCTCCTTTTTCGCCTGCCGGAGAGAACGACACAAACCCGCGAAAGGCGGAGCCAAAAAATGAGGTAGGATAACACGGCGTAGCCAATTCCTCATGAGGGGCATGAGCATGAACGCGGGGAAAAATCGGCGAAGTCAAGTCCGCCGACTTAAGCGGTTCTCCCCTTGCACAAAACTGCACAGCGATGGGGTATACAGTATAAAGACACTCTCCCCTGTACGCCCGTCAAAAAAAAAAAAAAAACGGCCACATGGTATAGAAACTCGCCTTTGTGCTCGATTTCTTCTTCGAAGCAGGGCCGCTCCCTGCCTTGCCCTTGCGCTTCCTCTTCTCGCGCAAGCCTCGTGAGTGCTCCTGGCAGCCGGCGATAGCATTCTGGTCGATCCGAAAGTCGCGGTCGACGCGGCTGCTCACCCACCTCGGCAGGTCAAGAGAGCCCTTGCACAGTTTGCCAAGCAGGAGGAGCTGAACATCGCATTCCTCCATCTGCCAGACGGAAATAAGGGGTTGAGGTCGAGGTCGAGAAGTTGGTGGGCGAATGGCTTATCGACCTTAGCGCCTTAGCGTTGGTGATGGCGGAGGCAGCTCGTAAATTAAGGTTTCGCCGGCGATCACACGCGCATCGGTTAGACGTGTGCCAGGGCCCCATAAAAGAATGTTAACATGCGTACCAGCACATGCGAGGTTTGTTCGTTTAGACGGGGTTTCAAACAAAACTGGGGTGTTTTAAACAAAACTGGGGTGTTTTACATGCTTTTTTACATGCGTTGTATGCTGGTACACGTTTGAAGGTTTCACAATTACAACTCGCGCCAACATCCGTTTCAGTCCGCAGCTCCAAGGTAGCCCCTCGCCAAACGCCCAAGCAACAACAAATACTCACCAAAAAAAAAAAAAAAAAAAAAAAAACTCTACAACCGAGTACTTAGTACAGTACCTGAAAAATGAGCGCGGGTACAAGGCGGCTTTGCCGTGTGATGTTGTTCTTGGTGACTTTGCTCCCCTTCTCGTCCTCTAGGTGTGGTAACAGCGAGTGAAGGGCCTTCGTGAAGTCTTTCTTGGACACCAGAACACTCTTCAGGCCCAGCCCGACGTAGGCCCTTTTCAGCGACAGGCGCACCTTGAGAACCTGAGGCGGACAGGTAACCAAAAAATAGAAACAAAGTTTTTGCAGGAACCGGCGGGACGACCAACACGGGGGGGGGGGGGGGGGGTGCGAGAAGCTGCAGTGTCAGCGAGGAAAACAAACAAAATAATATATCTCCGTATATCATCCCAATTTTTTTCAAGCCCCGCGTTTCGTGCTCTCGCGCCCCTCCTACGCTCGGCGATGTCGTCGTGCCTCTTCTTGCAGGCTACGATTGGACGAGAGTGTGGGTCAACCGTCAAAAAACAAAATAGCATCTTGGCTTCGCGATAAAATACTTTGTACATTAACGGTACATCAACAATATCGCGGTAAACTATAGCAGCCGGTCAAGAGGCTTCGCGGTACACTGTTAATGTTGGCGCGGTACGAGCCCTCAGCCGTTAATTCACCACTCACTGTCTGTGTGTAGATAGTTCAAAAGTCGGACATGGGCCAGAACCCTTATTATTAATAGCAAGCACCTGGCGACTTTCCTCGGGCATGTACACCGTTTCTCAACCAAAAAAAAAACGAAGTGGCACACATACACTTCGCCAAAAAAAAACTACTCCGTGGTCACAGGATAGCCTCCAGTAACTCTGGAGTGGCAGAATAACTCAGGAAAAAAAAACTGCGAGTACGTACGTATGTAAGCAACGTTTTAGGCTTAGCTATCTATAATTATAAAACGCACCTTCGTGATGGCGCGGAAGACGCGGCTCGCGCTCGACACCAACTTCTCCATGGGTCGCCCCTCCAGCCTGGTCCCCGCCAGCACGGTTATGGACTGCATCACAACCCGTAGCCGGTCACACACAACGGTCTCTCTGCGATCCAACGGGTCGCGCTCGCCGCTGTTCCCGTCGCTGCGCACGCCGCCAGCGTCCGAGTCTGAGTCCGACGTCCGATCCATGCCCAGGGAGCCGTCGGAGCTGATGTCGCCCTGCGTTGCGTGCGCGCACAGCAAAAATAAAGTGGATGCGTACACGTACAGGTTACTGGTGTGCTGGTGCAGCCAAGAAGGGTGTCTTCCTTGCGCAGCTGGGGGACGGACACCGCCAAACAACGGAGACTGTTCGAACGTTTCCACTTCAAAAGATAGGACACTGCATGCAGGGGTGCCGAATCCGGTGGGATCTAAAAAATCTAGCAACGGGAAAACCGTTGGCGAGGGGCGGCTTGGAGAAAACCTCCCAACCGTGCCGCAACGGGAAGCTATATACCTACCAACAAAACCAAACAAGCACCCGGGGCTGACCTGACCTCGGGAGAACCGCGAAAAAAAAAAAAACAGAAAACAGAAAGCGCGGGCGCGCAAGCCACGGACCGGAAATCGGCCTCCTGTACAAAAACCGTGCAATATCGCGGCAGCAAATCTCGCGGTTTCTCGACCTTTTGAAACCCCCTACATAGCCACAAGCTACTGCCTAGCCACGCGCCTAGGTGCAGGAGTACGTGCGCTGCACTTGCCTCAGAAACGGTGCCGTCAGATTGCGAACATCCTGCCCCGCTCCCGCGCCGCAAGCTGTCTGACAGACCCTCCGGTGTTTGCGCCGCAACCCGGGCCTGCCTGGCGAGTGACGCCTTGTGCATTAGGCGCAGTGCGTATTCGACGTCGTCGATGCACGTCTCGATAGCTCCAACAGTGACCTGCGGGAGTATATGAAGGGATGTCAACGGGGCGATACGGTGGAGAGCAAGTGTTCAGCAGGAGTTCATATTTTTCGAGGCAGCGCAGTTGGTCGATTTCTATAAATCAAAAACGATCAAAACGACCGAGGGCCGTGGGAATTCACCTCGCTGATGGGGGCCACGGTGTAGTTGTTGATGATTCGGAAAGACAGCGCCGGCGGTTCGTCTTCTTCCTCCTCCTCGACTTCTTCCAGAAGGCCGAGGCAAGCACGGACCTGCGACGACGCGACAGAGTTACAGGCGAAAAACAAAATGTGGGAGGTCGTGATTTACAAGCGTAGCTGTTTGTGGGGGGGTCAGCAAAAGAAAACGGCGAGCCTCACCAAGCATGGCAGCCGCGGGCCTGGCTGTAGTCACCGTAGGTAAAGCGGCGCGAACATTCATCAAACTGTCTCATCGTGCTTGATATTGATGGCGTCGTATCGACAGATACAACCGGTGTTTTACTGTCAACCTCGCCCCGACCCCATCTCGAAGCGGAGGGCGCACCTGTGTCGCCAAGTCATGGAGCGCGTCCAAGTTCCCGTCCTTGACTTTGATTGACATGTGCGCCTGACGTTCATAGCGGCGACAGGAATAGGGATGCGGGGAAGGCATGATCAACGATCATACGATGGAATATATTACCCAATGACCGCAACAGCCCCGTTCTTCACGCAGATGCATGCAGCATGAAAAAAGAAAGCCGTCATACGATATATATATATATATATATGTTATATATATATATATATATATCCCGTGCGTGAGCGAAAGATCGCTGTTAACGGCTGCACACCCAGCTGGGGCCAGTCGACCTACTCGTTTGTGCACATATATAGCGCTACATACGATGCGCACACACACCGCTCACCTGGACGTACAACGATACCACAGCCTTCGCCAGGACGGGGGAGTTGACGCGCTGCTCCCGACACACGAGCTTGAGCGACGCCGCGAACACCTCGAGGCACTCAGGCTCCAGCCTCAGGGGCCGTGCCAGCTGCGACAAGACACGGCATACCGTTTCTGCTTCCTTGCCCTGAATATCGACGCACACATAAAATTACACGGGGCGTCAGGCACTGCCGTCATGTCGAAGGCCACCCCTCGCAAGCAACGCAGCTTGCTGGAGGTCCGTGATGCGTTAGCGGGGTCGCGCGAACGATGCCGACACAAAGGAAACGAAACACCCGAAACAGCCAAGCTGTCTCCTCTCCCAAAAGCCGAAGGCTGCGCTGCGGCATCGGCTTGTTCTTAAGCGCCGTCGGTCGATCTCCGCGATCTCGCCAAAAAAAAAAAAAAAAAAAAAAGAGGTGACCGCCGAAGAGGTCGTAACGCCAACAGTTCGACCCTCTGCAAGCACATCCGGGTGCGAGCTATTCACAATAAGCTTGACGGGGAGAGAGCGAGAGGAGTTACACATGAGTTGGCAAGACTTAGCGCTCCCCCACCTGATTGTCCGCGATGAGGGTGGTGAGCGTTTGCACCAAAGCACCGGCGTGTTTTCCAATCACTGAAGCCACTCCCGCAGCTCCAGCGGGGTCGGCCGAGGGTCCATTAGAACCCGACACGTTTTTGTAGGCAGCCTGGCCAAGCGATCGAGCACGGAAGAGGGGTGCGCCAAGCGTCAAGCGGGGGGGAGGGGGGCGTGTTCGCGTTGTTCGCAACAAAAACAAATATGCCGAGAAATGAACCGCACGAACTCAACTCAAGGCGAACGGGGTCGAGGCGCGAAGGATGGAAAAGTCGACGGGAGGTCTTTATGATCTCCGGCGTCGAATACCTCGAAAAAAAAGGAGAAAGCCTTTAACGTGGCGCGCGAAACAAATCGCTGCTATATGGCGATACCGGAGGGATACAGAGGTCGCGACTCCTACAGCTCATTCTTGGACCGTCCAACTTATTATAGGCACTGGGTCGCTACGTACACCAAGGGGGGTGGGAGGAGGAGGGCGGACGGCTTTGCGCCATGGTGAAGGAGGAGGGGGAGGACTACCGCAGCGGCGGTGGTATCGGCTACGTGAGAGTTAAAAAAAAAAACGGATCGGGTGCGTGGCAAAATTGGCATTCCGCGGGGGGTTGGGAGGCGGGTCTGAGGGGGGGGTAAGGGCACTCGTTTGTTTTCGTTAGCACTACAAGGACACTTGGCATGTCACAGCGGTGCCTGCTCCAAGAATAGCGCTCTAGCCTACGTAGCGAGCTTTGGTGGTCATTTTTCTCCCATCTTCATATTCCAGGGGGGGGATACAGGTACGCGTTGGGCACGAAAAAAAAAACGCCCGAAAAGGCAAAAACAGCGTGAGAGGTAAACGATAGTCGGCGAGTGACTCACCGCCAAAATCTTGCCCGTCCGAGACGCTCCTGCTCGTGCCCGTGGAGAGCAATGCGCCGCGATGCAAACACACTCCTCAAAGCAGGCAAGCGCCAGCTCGGAGAGAGACTCTGCCGGCGCCGAGGTTCGCACCGATTTCTTGTTGCCCTTGCCCCCTCCACCCGCTGCCCCAGAGCCGCCCTTGGCCTTCCCTTTGCTTCCGCTAGCGTCGCTCGCCTTCATCGCAGCCGCGGCAGCTTTGGCTTCCCCTGAGTTGTTCCCTTCCGCCAGCTTTTTGTTGTTGGTTGTTCAGGAAAAAAACGGCGGCGGTGACATCGAGAAAGGGTGAAAACGGACGCGACGAAAAAAGCAGGGACTACCGGCGACTGTGATACGCCCAAAACGCGACCTCCAAGAACTGGAATCGAAAAATAATGTCGGCCGCAAACAGGCTTCACTGCAACCCCCAACATCTGAGGGTAGGGCGTAATAGTATGTATGCACGAGCAACGTGTCGAGTAAAATCTCCCTGCAACCGAGAAAAGCTAAAGCGGGGGGGGGGGAGACGTCGTCCGACATCGAGAGCGACACCCTTCGCTTGACAGGTTCGCACCTGCCGGAACACTTCCTTCAGCAGCAGCGGAACGAGCACTGTGCACCTCTTCACCGCAGCCTTGCCAGCTCTAGCCGCGTCCGCCTCGTCCTGAGGTCCGCCGTGAATGCCGCTTGCCGCCGACGATGCCGACACCGCTCCCTTGGCAGAGCAGCTGCCTCCGATCTCCACCATGAGTCCAGCGGTCGCGGCCGCCGTCGAGGTGCGTAGAGAGCGGAGGTGGCCTCGACAGGTCTCCAGAACCAACCGCTGGAGGCCGAGATCCTCCCTCACCGCCTGAGGAATCAGCGACACAAGGAAACGAGCGCATATAGGGGAAGAGTGTCAGGTGTCAGGTGTGAACCGACAGCAAGCGTTCTGACAAGTCACGCCACGATTCTCGAAAAAAAAAAATGTGTAACACCGCGGGACACGCTAAAGTCGCGAACCAATCGCCGAGTTACATTGACGCCCCCCGAGACATGCCTGTGCAGTACTACTGTTAGCCCTGTCGATGGATTCGTTTTAGACGTAAAAAAAGGCAAGGAAATGTCCCATGCTCGATACCTGGGGAAAAAAAACTTTAGAAAATCAACCAATCCGAACAGGGCAAATTGCCCCAAAAAACTATCCAATGATGCTGCCTTTCAAACAAAAAAAGACAAAAAAAATGTGCCGTGTTATGATCGACGCAGCAGCAGAGGGCGTACAAGCACGGGCAGCAAATTGTAAAAAACCAAAAAGGTGAACAAGCAAGAGGAAGTGTTGCTCGGCACCACTCAGAGTAGCAGCGTTCCACAGGGAGGAGTTAGCATCGGCGGAGCACAGAGTTGTTTCGTGCAAGCTCCTGCGCGATGGCCGACAGAAGGCCAGTCGATCCCTTGCTGGACACGCTTGAAGCCGGAGGTGGTCACCCCGCTGCTGCTGCTGCTGCTGCTGCCTTGCGGGCAAACCTGTGGATGGTACAGCCGGCAATAGCTCTGCTGGTGCAGCCGGCGATAGCGCTGGGCTGAGGAACCCGCAACTGTTTCTGCTACTGCTGCTACTGCTGCACAGGATACTCCCATCTTTGCGCATCGCATCGGTTGCGTGTTGTACATCTTGCATCTCGCCATCACTGCGGGGTTGACTCGCCCTTTTTTCGTGTGGGTTCTCTCGGCAATAAGTAGTTGGTACTCGTCTGTCCGCAAATATAACGATTTTTTTATTGAATTGTATGATCCAAACGTTCCTTATATTTTGGGACAAAGTGATACTCAACAATAAAAATAAAAAATCTCGTGTTTTCCTCACTAAATCCTCGTTATATAATACGCTTCGGTAGTGATGGTGATGGTGATGATGTCGTTTCGGATCACCTCACCCATCGGTGAAGAACGTCTGCTGCTGTAGACAATAGCAGCAGCAGCAGCATGGTATCGTACGGCAAAGCAAGTCGTGCCCGGGACTATGAGAAACCAAGCATCGCAGGCACGGCCAAGCAAAAGATACTCGTGCATACGCGCCAACTCAGCCAAGACGTCATCGACAAATCACACTATGAACCATATACGAAAAGAGCAAGCGATGAAAAAAAAAAAATGTCATGCTACGAATACCCGAAAAATGACTCAAGTGGGTCAACTTGTGTGCAAGATTTCTTGTCGAGTACTTGATGGATTCAAGCGCGGGTGGCTTTGCTGTGTGCGCAATGTCGTGGCGGAGGGGAAATCATGTATTGCTTTTGATGTTATGTCGAAGACTTCTTCCGCAAGGGACAAAAAGATACGAATTAAACATCAAAATCGAGTTTTTGCTAACATTTTCAATCGTATACGCGGAAAAAAACACTGCAGAAAAAGAATATGTCATCCCCTCGGTCTTTATCGATCACGTGTGTCTGTCGAATGACAGCAACCAATTCATTAGTATTGTGGAGAAAAATTGCATTTACTGCAACCGTGATTGCAGTCTAAAATCAAGTAAATAGGGTTGTAGGAGACACTTTTCAAAAATATTTTTTTTCGAAATTTTTTAACGGTTTGTCGAATAGACCGGACATTGTTTTACGTCTAAAACATGATCGATCGACAAGGCTAACTGTAGTGCAATGTAGTCGTGCTTACATCTGTAGAACCGTCTCTCGCGTCCACATCAACCACACCCGGGTCGCGTTCCGTGTCTCCCTCCGTTTCCTCCCCATCGTCGCCCTCCTCCGGGTCGGTGTTGAGCACCGCCAACATGTCTTCCACGAACGCCATCCCCAGGCAAGGCATGCCTCCAGGGTGCAGCGTGAGACCGAAGCAACCGAGCGCCGAAAACCCCGGACCCGATCCGGAAACGCCTCCTCCGGCAACCCCCGCACTTTCTCCGTCGCCGCCGAGACTGCCCCCCACACTGCCGCTGCCACTACTGCCACCACCACCTGAAGCCCCGGCCGAGGCCGATTTTTTCGCCCGCTGCTGAGCAGGAGTCGGCAGGCCGGGGCGAACCAGCTCGAGGAGAGCCTGTCGGCAGTCGAAAAGTCCCAAGAGAGCTTTGAGGGAAGGGGCGGTAGGCCGCCTTCGGGGAGGCGCCGCCGCCGCTCCTCCATTCGCCGGGCGAGCCATCAGGAGAAGCGACCCTTGCATGAACGCCTCGTACGAGCCGCAGAGGAGGGCGGCCGTAGCCAGCTTCGCCCTGGCGGCGGGGCCTCCCGCCGGCGAGAAATCGGCGACCTTGTCGAGGCCAAAGTCCTCGAGGGCGGCGCCCGACAAGGCCTTCGAGAGCCGACGCAGGTCGTCGTCCAGCTGCCCGAGAGATTCCAGCAGAGCCATCCCGGCTGTGGTTGCCGCTGCTCCCACGCCCCCTTGCCCGTCGACGTCTTCGTCGAGCATGCTGTCCGGGTCGGCCATCCCTCCGTCCGAGGTGTTGCCCGCACGCTCCGCGAGGCTTGCCCTCCCGGAAACCACCATGCGGTGCAGGCAGCCGATCAGGAGCGGTAGCGGCTCCGTTATGTCTCCTGTGGACTGGTCTAAACAGCGCGCGAGCAACAGGGGCGGCCCGCCACCTGCCGCGCTTCCCGAACCCCCGGGCCCTTCGGCCGCCGCGGCCAAGTTGACGAAGCGGCGAAGGTGTCCGGCTAGGAGCGAGATGGTGTCGAGCTGAAACTCGAGCGACCTTCTCGCCAAAAAAACGATATGATGCGGACGGGATGGAAAGAGCAAACAGGTTAGTAGAGATTCATACTCGCACGCGTTTTGACAGTTCGATTTAAGACGGGATTCGTGAGCACAAGTAGCCGAAGCCACCAGACTTTGGTTCGAAAATGTGGCGGACGGGATGGAGAGAACACGGGTTAGGGAGACTGGCAAGAAAGCCTCGGCCTCCTAAACGCATGTTTGGAGTCCGAACCACTCGCTGCACCACCGGGCATGACTCAGAGGAACTCAAGGGCCTGAGCTGATGAGTGGCGTTGCCGCCACTCTCTGCCACACATCCACCATGGCGAAGGAGCGATACGTGACCACAAGGCAATGGGCGAAATACACATCCCGCCGACTACAGTAGGGCACGCTGCATCTCACCCCCGCGCGAACGAGGCCAGCAGACCATCGTACAGCTTTGCGCGCACCACCATCTGCTGAGTCAAGCACCT
Organism: Saccharina japonica; assembly: GCA_008828725.1. NCBI lineage: Eukaryota > Phaeophyceae > Laminariales > Laminariaceae > Saccharina > Saccharina japonica. The sequence continues at coordinate 68,240 of MEHQ01003003.1, forward strand.
CCTCAGCAGACCAAAGCCCTCCGCGAGCGACAGGGCGCGGCCGCTTTCCCCCGCCCCCGCCGCCAAAGGCAGAGATGCCGAACTCCACCCCTGGCTTGCCTGGCTCGACTGGCTCAGCTGGGTCCCACCATGCATTCCCGCTCCCCGCCGGCCGTCGGCGGCGCCGGCGCTACGGCTCTGGATTCCCAGCAGCAGCACCAGCCCCCCAACCGCCACCAGACGGGCGCGCTCTTCCCGGCTGAAGAGTGCTTTGCGCAGCGGAAGGACCACGCTGTCCTGGAGGCGGGGGCGCAAGCGCAGCAAGGGTGCCACGGCGAGAAGGAAACGCTCGGCCACCGGAGGCGGAAGGATCGAGATATAGCCGAAGACATCTCGCACGGCCTCGGCGTCGTCGAGCAGGAGCTTCGGGCTGCGCTCGGCAAGCAGACCGAGGAGCTTGACGTACCCCATCACCCCCTGCGAGCGAGCCGTCACCTGCTCCAGCACAGAGGTTAGAACCTGCCGGCGCACGATCTGGAGGTCCGAAAGCGGAGCGGCGCAAGCAACAGGGGGCGGTGTGTTACACTCTTCAACGGAATCCAGTCTGCATGTTGGCTCTTCGCGTACAGAGCATCTCACCGAGAGAAAACAGAAAAGCTCGAAACGCCACGATGCTCGCACTAGGAACAAAACAAGGCCCTGGCACGAAGTACACTCGAGTACGAGTAAACGGGGAAAACAAAACATTGAAAACCGTGCAAGAGCATCACAAAGCGAGAAACCAAGAATGATCACCCTTTTTCGTCGATGGTCCAATGGTTACTACGCAAAGGCCTCAACATTCGCCAACCGCTGTGACAGCGTAGAGTAAGTAGCATGCAGACGCAACGGAGCCATCGCACATAATAACTCCGACAACCTGCAACGCCACTAAAAAAACACCATGAAGACCACCAACGACGCAGATATTTATGTGCACCTCGTGGGTCCTAAATGTTTCCATCAGGACCACCCGGCCCATGTGAGAAGCGCGCAGCGAGGCCCGGTGGCTGTGCGATCCCTGCAGCTTTTCTAGCATGCCCTTTGCTGCACCCGCGGCGAGAGGAACTCCCGCCGGCATGGCTCCGCCGCAGTTCAGAAGCTGCATGCCGAGCTTCAGCAGGCTCTCGACGAGGTGGTCCCAGCCTTTGCTGGACCGCACGACCGTCAGGAGAACACTCTCCACCACTTTCGCCGAGGAGGCGAGAGCGGCACCACCAAAAGCGCTGCTACGGCCGCCGTGGCCGCCGACTTCGCCATCGCTGCCGTCTTCGTTCTCTTCCGCCCGCGACCGGTTGGTACCCCCGCCGCCACCGCCCCCGTCGCGACGGCCCCGCCGTACGAGTTCTTCTTCGCCCTCCAGCCACGCGGAGTCCTCCCTGAGGTGGTCGTACATGAGGCAATCGGAAACGATGTCCTTGACAAGGTCCAGAACCGGCTGGCTGAACCTCTGGATACGCGACAGCGACAGGAGGAGGGCCAGACGGAACGGCGTGAACGCTCGGCCGACCTCCGGGGCGGTGGCCCGCCGCTGGAACCCCTTGAGCACACAGCTCGCCAGGTTGTGGTCCTGCTTCATGGCGAAGTTGAAGTGCAGGAGGATGGTGCCCTCCACGACCCGAAGCTCGGTGCTGCTGGCCCCGAGCCGGCTACCGCGCCCCATCGGGATGTGGTCGTCCGCAGCGGCTGCGCATTCGCGGTCGGCCGCCTCCGCTGCCGCGTCCAATCGGTCGAAAACTCGGATCACTCCCTCCAGAGCGGCCTCTTTGCATTTCCTGAAGCGAGAAGCATTATGAGTTCGCGAGACGTGCCAGTTGTGTGTTAGGATAAATACGACCGAAGATTTTCCGTTCAACGCAATGGGACGAAAATTATTTTGGAACAGGGTGTAATCGCCGGAACCGTCGAGCTGGCGGAAGATGGGGCGACGCCGACGACCCTCGCGTGTCCCGTGCGATCTACCCTCGGTACAAAACAAAACGTCGGAACGGCAGACGTTCAGTGGAAGCTCCGTACCTGCCGGCCAGCAGCAGCAGCTGGTATGTGAGGGGCGGGAGGTCGTGCAGCTTGGCGCTCTTGCGAAGGTGTCGCAACACCCGAGCCACAGCCACCTCCAGCTGCCCTTCCTCGAGTTCCAAGTCCCTCAGCACCTGGCACATCCCGATCGACACCGCGCCGGGCCACCGAGCGCGCAATAAGCGCGACACGACGCTTGCCTTGTACTGAGTGCCAGACAGCCCGCGGCAATCCTCCGGGACCGGTGCCTCCTCCGACAGCGCCGGCACCCCCGCGGTCAGCCCGAGCACCTTGGGCAAGATGTCGAGCGCTACAAGGAACCCTGCGGCGGCGGCGTCTCCCATGCTGCGCGGGGGCGGCTGGTTTCGCCGGCCTACCACGAACGGGTCGCTTCGTTGGCGCGACGCGGTCAAGAGCGGGGCGAGAATGGCGTCGGCGATGAGCGGGACATGGTCGGGGTTGATGCCATCGAGCTCGGTGAGGAGCACATTTTGGAGCTCTTGGGCGGGCTTGTCAACGACCAGGCCGCCGTGTATGGCCTGCGCAGTGTTGGGGGGTGAGAGGGTAGGACACAGGCGGCGCTTTGAGTCAGTAGATGTGGTACAGTCAGTAGGAGCCGCGGGCGTGACCGCGCGAAGGGGGGGGCAAGAAGAGGGCAAAGCAAACGTGGCTCGTACAGACAATACAGAGTCTTTGTACGTATGGTACACGGTATAAGGAGTTCATATCATACGAGTAGCACGATCGGCTTATGCGAGTACGTACATATTTAAAGTTTACAATATGATATTGATACATGCTTCGCATAGACGTCTCACTAACTGTTAAATGCCTCGCATACATGGGAGGCTCGTTAATGATAACGTGTACCTGGTACCCTAGTACCGGTGAAGCATGATCGACATATTGGATACGTAAGTCACTGCAGCTGCTGTTGCTAATGACGACCATGAGAGTGTTCGAAGCACACAGATACATCAGTTCCAAGATGTATGTGTGTTCTTCAACGCTCAAGGTTGAGTCGCAATTGTTGGATGTTATGCAGTACAGACAGACGCATCCAGCAGACGGTGTTTTGCGAACGCTATGATACGCCTGTGAACATCTTACTCTCGTCAACGCGACGTTTTCCTTTACAGAGAGGGACGTACGTGACCACATACCCCCAGTTGCGAAGCACCACACGACAGGGGCAAACCGGCATACCAGGTACGTACGCTGTAGAGATGGCTCCCGGCTTCAAAAATTGGAACCGGGACGGACCAGTACCGCCTGGGGTGGGATTTGATCAGTACCGTCCCGGGTACACGCGGTACTGGGTACCCCGGGTACCCGGGTACCCGGGGTTACATGTACATTTTGCCCCACTCTTGTGTTTGAGCGACGTGAACGGCCCTCAGGCGGGGTGGTCAGGCGTGGTGAGGCGGAAGGTGGGAGGACAAGACTTAATTTCGTCTCTCTCGATGAATAAAAATGCGAAAGAGAGGAGGCTGTGCGTATTCTCCAGTACCGCGGGTACCCGGGTACCCGGGGTTACATGTACATTTTGCTAGACATTGGTCATTGGTCCAATCACTGTGTGTATGGCGTGTTGTGTGAAGGTAGGTAGGGTATGCTGTGCGCTGTGCGCCAGTGGTTGAGAGGCCCGAGTCCCGTCTATCGGGGGCTCCGTGGAGCGTAACTAACGGGTACACGGGTACCCGGGTACCCGGGGTATCCAGTACCGCGGGTAATAAAAACGGAACCGGGACGGTTCCGGTACCGACGGTTCCGGGTACCCGCCTCCGGGTACCCGGTTCTCACGAAGCCGGGAGCCATCTCTAGTACGCTGCCTTACATAATACGCATTTCGTACCATGTTCAAATGCACATTGGCAAATTGGCAAATGCAAATTTAAATTTGCGAATTGGCAAATTTAAATTTGAAGGCCATGATGTGACACTCGTACTATAACTAACTGCTATATACTGCTTGCTGTGCTGCCCAAACATGTACATCATAAAACGCCAGACTCTTCGGCAAGCAGCCGCAAACAGTTTCTCCAAACAAAAAGTTGGTGATGATCTACAGCAGTACCTCGTAGTGCAAGCGTGGATGCGTATCCGCCGTGTCCTCGCGCGCACTCATCACTTATTATCATGTATGCTCGTATAATACACATCAACAGCAGTAAGCGAAAGCGTGTACTAAGTAAGCACGCACCTGGAGTGCCTTGACCACTACAGCAGCCTTTTTCTCCCTCCCTGGAGCGTCGGCGACGCAACACGACAGAACCAGCCTCACGAAGTCTACCTGTGAGCAAGTCAAAATCGGGACGGGCAGCCATGACGACGGTGATGGTGATGGGAAGCGGCGGCCTACCGTACGGACTGCACGACACATCAGGATCAGGAGCCTACTCGGGAGAAAGATGCCAACAGTTGGCCAACATGGGTACCACTCTGTCCGATAATATAATCGCCATTCGAACTCCGAAAATATAAGCCTCACGTAGCGGTTCCGGCTCGCGAGTTCCTGGGAAGCCTTGCCCGATAAAATCTCCTCGACTGGCTTGACGGCCAGGTCTCGCATCAAGCCAGCAGTTCCCGCATCGGCATTGAGCGCGATCGAGCCCGACGTGAGATTGACGCTGCGAGCCCCTAAAATGCTGTTGTTCTCCGAAGTTTGGCTCACAAAGCTTGGGGCTTGAGACAATTTGCACGCGACAAATCGCTCCCAAACAGGATCAGCGCTGGTCATGGCAGCCGTGAAATAAGATAGTGAGCTCAAGGCAGTAGAGCTAGCTCTGGTGCAGCACCCCTGAACCTGTCGGGAGCTGCAGGGTGAAAGGGTCGGCCTTCTAAAATCACCAACCGGAAAAGCAGTCGAGCAGAAAATTGAAATTCAAAATTAGAAACATAAAGCAACCGAATATCATTGAACTCCCCAAACTTGAATCCCGAACATCCGAGGACATGCTTGTTCACTTGTTCAGAGCAGCTGCGGGGTACAGCCCCCGTTGAACGCGGAAGCGCGGCATCAGCCAACAGGGAGAAGAACTAGTGTTTTATTTTGGTAGGTTACCGCGAAGAGCGAAGCCGTGGGCGTGACGCTGCAGGTAGATTGTTTGTCGCACCGCTTGTTGCTGATGACACTATCCATTCTTCCGAGAGACACCGCATCAAACACGGCCGGCAACACTGCCGGTGCTGTTGCAACGACGGGCCAGCAGCAGCATGGCGGCGATGGTGCAGCCGTCGACGCGATGGGGCCCTTGGCGTCCCTTACGGAGTCCGAGCGCCTTGCGTTGGCGGTCAGGTTCGGCCGCATCCGCATGTGCGCCGCACTGACCCACGGTCACAGCTTTGAGACTTCCATTTTCCGCTTGCCGGCCAAGTGCTCGGGATGTCACGAGCTCGTGTGGGGGCCGTTCGCGCGGGGGTGTACCTGCCTCATCTGCAAGCTCACGGCGCACCGATCGTGCACGGGGATGGCGACGATACCTCAGTGCCCCACGAAAGAGGTGTTCGCGGATTTTTGTCGCTCAGAACTACGACCCGCAAATGGAGCACCCTCCTCCGACGGCGACAGCATAGCAGCAATGGTTGCGCCGGTACGAGCAAGTGCCTCAACGCGCGCCCCTGGTGGTGACCTCGACGAGTGGGCGACCGTGGAAGGGGCCATGGACCAGTCTTGCGAGGGGGTAGAAGACAAGCGCCCGTCTGTCTCGTCGCCTCCGCCACACTCGCCACTGCTGGCGGCCTCTCAGGCTGTCCAAGACCTCGGGTCTTCCTTCTCCTGGAGCCCACTCGGAAGCGGCTACCGCAAGCTAGGGACCGGAAACAACGAGCAGCCGCCGCGGCAGCAGCCGCAGCCGCAGCAAGAGCCGCCCACGTCTACTACTACCGCAGCAGCAGCAGCAGTGCCGCCGGAAGGTGATCTGGAAATAATCACTGAGGCTGCTCTATCGGAGCAAGACGATAATGCAACCACTCCAGACCCTGCTGCTACTACTGGGGCTGGGGCTGGGGCTGCTGAACCGGCGAACTACAGTACCTCGAAGATCCGAAATGTGGGCAAAATGAGCGTCGCTGGAGGCGTCGTCGGGGCGGTTCTCGGCGGCCCGGTCGGCGCGGTGGTCGGCCTCAAAGTTGGGGCCTTCCTGGGGGCTGGAAGGTGGAGCGTGCAGGAGTTGTGGCAGCGGATTGAGAAGGACAGGCGGGAGGCCGGGGCCGAGGGAATACGGCTTTCGAAAGGCTCGAAGGGGGCGGTGGCGGCGGCGGCGGCGGCAGAGGAAGCGCTTGCTCGGAGACATCGAGATGTCTGGGCGCGCATCGCGGAGAAAATTGAGGGCGAGAAACAGCCGCTAGTTTGGTGAGTGTGGCTTGCCCATTGGAGCCACGAGTAGGGCAGTGCGTGATTACGTGGGGTGGTGATCGCAGTCGGGGCTAACGTTCAATGCGCGATGTATTTGACGTTGAATGCCCCAATGTCCTTCTCTTGTGTCGAGCTTTCGTGAGCGCTCGTCGGCGCAAGCTTGTTTGTGCGGTGACATGCCCTTGAATCCCTTAATGCAATGCACGTATCCATACCTATGTAAATGTTATCGCCTACATTGGTGAACGGTAAGCGGGATCCGGCTCTCGCCAAAATGTACAACTGCATAACGTGGTCAGTCGGAAATGAGTTAATGATTTGCAAGGCTTCAAATGTACATCATTTTTCTTAGACCTGCCGGGCGGAAAAAATAGATGAGGCAACTCTTACGGGAAACGGTAAACACACTTGTTGCGCCGATTTTCCTTCGTCGTGCAGAAACCCGCGAGCAGTGCCGTCGGTACTCGTAGACTTGAGTGTGTTTTGTACGCTGCTCACACCAGAAGAATGTGGAGTTTTCCAACACCGCACCAGCGGCCGCCACTGAGTCCTCGTTTCGCAAAGCACGGATCACGCCAATATTTCCAAGGATGTATATATTGGTCCACTGCTGAGAAAGGAGGGGGTCCTCGCTGCCGAGTTTGAGGGTCGATGGTGGTGCGTGTTTGGAGATATCGCTCGAAACGTAAGAGCCTTAGTATTTTTGCGTGTCAACACAAGGAAGGGGTTGTCTGTGCTTTTTTTTGTACCGGTGGCAACGGTTGAAACAGAAGTGGACCAGGCTCTTACGTCTCAAACGAAGCCTCCAGACACAGACCACCAACGGCCCTCAAACCTTAAATCGAGAACTCTCTGCTCATTGGAGCATACACCCCCTGAAGCTTTGTCGTGGTCCGTGATATTTGAGCCTTGAGCTATAAGTGGCGGCGGTTGTTGCTGTGTGGGAAAAGCTCATTTGTTGTGCTGAGTCGGCAGGTTTAGGCGAGCAGAAAAATCCCAAGCCAACGATACTGTACGGGTTTCAGCACCATAAAGGGGAACCCCCGGATTTGTTTCGTGTTTCCCGTCTGCCTATGAGTAATTAACCTGGGGTACCTGGTATATACGTACTTACAGAACTGCTCCGTGAAAGTGTCGCCATGCTCCTACCTCCCTCCGGCTTCCTTGCCTAAAATATTGCAGTGCTGCTCGTCGCCTCAACCCCCCCCCCCCCCCCCTTTCCCTTTTTCGCTCGTTCCCCGCGAGTAGGGACCTCGGTGCCGAGCAACGAAGGCTTTTGGAGCAGGGGGAGTGCGACGCTGGGGAAGTGGCGATGTTCGTCGTTGGCAAGGTTCTGGCGGACGAATCGGCTATGCCGAGCCATCTGTACGCGGCCCTCCTCTCCGAGTTCCGCTCCAGACACCGCCTGTGCGACTGCCGCCGCCCCATCAAGCGGCGCTCCAGCGACAGCGATATGGTCGCGCTCTTTCCCCGAGCGGGCGGCAGTCGGCAAGCCGTGGACTCGAGCGCCCTCGGCGACGGGACCTCGTATTTCGCGAGCACGCCAGGCCTGGAGAAAACGTTCAGCTTCGTGGAAGAGACGGAGATTGTGGAGGGGGAGGAGAGTGACACGGCTGGTTTCGGCGAGGACGGGCACGGAGACAGCGGCAGTGAGGACGGGGGGGAAGGGCGAGATGGGGCGGCGCCTGATGCGCGTACTGATCGCCCCAACAGGACAGTATGGGCGGGACTGACGGGGTCGTCCTCTACTCCCACCTCCCCTGGAACCGCTGTGCCTCCGTCGTCCAGCAGGCGCTTGACGTCCGTCGCGTCGAAAGCCTCCTGGCGCGATGGCTCGTCTCATATGGATAGTTGGGTCGAGCTGGAAGGGGTTGGGTGCAGCAGTTGCGGCGGGAGGGTGTCTAGCGGAAGCAAGCAAGGGCAGTCTTCGGGGTCGCTGGGTAAGGACGTGGACGAAGATGAAGGCGGGTTTGGGGAGGGCTGGGCGGCCGCCGACGTTCCCCCGTGCTGGTGCGCAGACGAAGGAGGCCTCTCGGCGAGCCCCGAAAGCGTTCAGACTTTGATGCCCGCCTTACGGCGCGATTCCGCCGGTCGCACGAACGAAAGCGCGCAAACCCCCGGCAGAGACGGACGGGCGGAACCTGGACTCGAAGTGCCGGCAACGAAGGGGACACCGGAGCTTGACGGTCGGATCGATTTGGTGGGGGTTGAGACGGGCGAACCCTCTCCTGTCGGGGGTGTTTCAGCGCCTGGCGTGCAAGAGTGGGTGGATGGCGCTGAAGGCGAGAAAGAGCCGAACGAGTGTGGTGCCGGGACCGGCGCAACGGGTGGAGCGACCGGCGACGACGTTGGGGCTGGCGAAGAGGCATGCGACGCTCTGCGGGACGTACACGGCGTGCTGCGAGAGCTCACGCAAGCTCTCCTCACTTGGTGCCCGCTGCTCACGGCCTCCGACGAAGCCGCTATCCAGGCCGTCAACTGCATCGACCAGCGAGTGTTCTCAGAGACCTACGGTCCTGTTTACGGCCGCATCGCGTCGGGCCAGGCGCGGGATCGCGACGCAACCCTCGCGCGGCGTGTGGAGAGGGAGGAGCGCTCGAGGTTGGTGGCCGGTAGGCCAAGTCTCGCTTCTGAGTGCTGGCCCGAAGTGCTTGCGGCGCTCCGCGCCGCAGGTGCCGCGCGCACAGGTCGCGACAAGCTAGGGTTTCTCGTGCAGGCGGTGGAGAGAATCAGCGATGCGCTGCCTGCCACAGCCAGCACGGATACCCTGCTGTGGTCCTTGTGCCGGCACCTGTCGGCTGCGACGATAAGCTCGGGTGCAGCGGGTGGTAGAGCGGGGGGCAGCAGCGCACCCATGCCTCGACCGCACGCCGAGGTAGCGTTCGTAGAACAGTTCGTGCGCGACGAGTCTTGGCTGATGGGGAAGCAGGGCTACGTGCTGACCACGGTAGATGCGGCCTTGCACGTGCTTCTCGATCCCGCGATGTCCGACGAGGTGTTTTTGGATTCGCCGGAGGGGGCCTCTGAACAAACCCCCCACGGCGGCAAGCGTCGCGTGGAAAGCGCGAAACCGCACAACGATAGATAGCTGAGCGGGGAAGGGCGGCTCGTTGGCGACATCGATAACGAGGAGAGGAGATGCGAGCTTTTGCCGGCGCGTGACTTGAAGAAATACGCTTGGCGGGAGGATTATAAATGCGTTTTTTTTCCAGGGGGGGGTGGGGGTGAAGGCGGGCACGTGGCTGGGTGGGTACGTCGTAAGTACCTTGCTTGGTAGTCCGACACGTATGGCGGCGGCAGTGAGTGCCGAAAGGTGTGGGGGGGGGGGGGGCAGTTGTCGCGCGGCATGCCTTTTTTTGTAAGCAATGCGAGAGGAGCTTGTTTACGTATAGTGGCACATATATTTTATTTCATGGGGATACGCCAAGTGGGCGCAGCGTTATTGGTACTATAACTACCGCAAGCCGGATAGACTACGTACGTACGCGCTTTGTTTTGGGCGCATTGCAAGCTAGGAATGCGGGAAACGGTTATAGAGAGGGGAGGGTTTCGTGCTGTTTGTACTATTACCAATACGAACTGTACACAAATGTGATTAATAGATTCGCCCTTGTGGTTTCTCAGGTGTATGAACCTCCCTGCTCTAATTGCTAACGGTTCAGCTCCGTATATGTGTTTATGCGACTGGGGGCGGCCGTTAGTTGCCCAGAGCGCGTCAATTGTTTGGCTCTCCGGAGAAATTTGTTTTTATGTGTTTATTTACTGTGTCACGTCTCTCGGCTGTGCGTGATCCATCGAGAGTTTGCTCGCGTCGCTCGGGTATTTGCTCAACAAGCGCATAATTATGCCCTCCGGGCCTGCAGGAGGCTCTGTGGCCGCCACCGCTCAGGTGTTGTGTGGCCTGTTGCAGGTCGACTCGCAGGTCTCTGAAAAGAGCAAGCCTTTTTTTTTTTTTTTTTCACTCTGCCCGATGGATGAATACTGTTTTTTATTTAGATTTGTTTATTGGACCGCGGGGGCTCTGAAGCGGGCAAAAACCTTTGTCCCCCCCCTCTGCTCGATGAATGAAAACTCTTTTCTTCCTTTAGATTTGTTCATATAAACCGCGGGGGGCTCAACGAACGTGTCGTTCGGTTTTCCTTCAGCTCAATATACAAACGAAACGAAACAAGACAATAAAAAAAAAAGATCACACTCCCCAAAGGATACGGAAACCCCCGCATACAAAAAAAGTGCCCGGCTATGTAACGCACTGAATGAAACCACATTATACAGTAGAGCTACTCCTCGCATTCTCCTACATCAAACCCCCGCGCGCCCGCGTACGACCCGTCCCGCCTCCTCCTACACGCTGGACCTCACTCATCACAGGGAAATCAGATCGCTGGATCTCAACACCGTAGGTACATTTATTAAACAACAGACACCGAAATAAAAGACAAAATGGCGTGCGAATGCACTTTCAATGAGCGGTCTACCAAAAAAAGCGAGACCAAGGGAACACAAAATGGTTTTGATAAGAGATCCGCGGGGGGCCGAACAGCGAAGCAAGCGTCACTCGGAAGCGGTGTAACAGCCGTACCGCAACGTAACGCGCCCACAACTAACTAGTGCCTGTACCGGGCAAAAAACCCGTTACCTAGTTGTGAGCGTCTTGAGGGAAAACACGCTGGCGCCAACGGTTAATTAAGACTTAAGATTACCGCCCTCTTGGGGTAAAAACCTCAACGAGAGGCCTATATGTGGAGCAAGGCGATTTAGATTATCACCACCAAAAACGTCACCCCCGCAAAAAAAAGTAGGAACAACGCGCGTCCCAAGTGTGGGCCCACCTGGACACCCTGTGGACACCCTGTGGACATCCTGTGCAGTCACTCAATCTAGGAGAAAAAAAGGGCGGGAACAAAAAACAGTGACAAACTGCAGCACCGCCGCCGAGGCTACAACCGAAACCGCCGCAGAATATCCCTACGTATTCCTTCACGTACAAAGCCCGAAAAAAGGGCAAAATCCTTACGCAAACGGCTATTTAGTGGAGCTTTATTTTACTGTGCGGTTTGGTTCGTTCCACAAAGCGCAACGCCTACCTATATCTACGACTGCCCGGCGGAAACCCCTTACGACAACCCACTGTTAGTCGTAAAGGGGCGGTGTCAGTTTTACGCCGCGCGAACGCTCTATATATACGAGAAAAAAAAAAAAACATGAAAACCGGCACCTGATGCGTGCAAGAACAAGTTCGTTACACAAAACAGAGCATACACGACAAGACATTAAACTCCCAACATTTCACGATGAGCACACCCCCGACCGAAAGCTATACCCACATCACGGCCCTTCAAGTCGCTCTACCCACAACAAGCAGTGGGGCCACTCACTGACGGCAAATATTCTGCCCGGTACCTGGTATTCAGATACCAGTAGCAACCGGTTCGGGGCACATCTATCTGCCGTCAATATGTTATCGAGTGTGGTAAGTGGCCACGACAAAGTTCTGCGCGCCAAACCCCCCATCAACTCCAGAAAGAAGCACGACGCACCCAGAAAAAAACTCAACGGCCATATCCACCCACACTCGACCAAAAACTCATCAACCCGGCTTTATAGACAAAAAATAAAAGAACGAATCGAGCGCCAAGAGAACCTCGACTACAGAACGGATTAAAATAACACAAGAAGAGAAAGCGCAGGACGCCAGCGCCCGTAACCTCGTTGCTAACACACACGAAACGAAACGCCATCTGCTCACAGCAAGCTTTGAGCGCCGCCACCAGTCTAGGACCGACCGGCATATTTCCTTTTTTACGCCACCTCCGGCATCACCGATCAATCTAGAAAAAGGTCACGACGTGCTGCCAACCAAACTCTCAAGTCAAGCAAGTGCCACCGCCCCCCCCCCCCCCCCCCCCCCCCGGCGCCACTCTTCTCCACTAGCGCCGCCATCACATTACATCCTAGCTGTGCCATGCTCCCCAGCCACATTGGCAGTGAGGCAGACCCCAGCCCACCTAGAGCTTGGGTGGACTGGTTCCGGCAGCGCGGCCGGGGCAACTGGGGGGTCAGGTCGGGCGAAGCCTCGTCAAAAAGCTACCTGCATCCCCGAGTGACGCGAGATGACGAGCCGGTGGCACTTGCGGTGCCGGCGTACTCCGCGCCAAACGTCGGGCCGCTTTTCGAGATGTTCGTCCGTTCCATGGTCGCTTGGCTGCCCATGGTCCAGAGCGCGGATGCCGACGCGTCTCCCGTCCCCGAGGTGCTCGCTCCGAACGTTACTCCCTCCTTGATGATGACCCCACGCTCCATCGTTTTGCTCGATCCCGCCATGAGCTGCGACATCGCGCTGGAGCTCTCCAACACCTTTTAATATCGAATTATGGGGTTTGTTTTTATGCGATTTGAGAGCGTGCCGAACGGGTGGGTACACGGACGAGATAGGGGGGGGGGGGAAAAAGAAGAGAAGGAAATCAGTCCCATGTAGAGAACAAAAAAGTGACGCTCGTACATATATATGCCGCGAATCATATATATCGCCAAACGTTCATCAGGGACGTGTATTTCTCGTCGACACCAATAAAATAGGCAAATAGGACTACAGACAGTACATACAGTACACACCGCTCATTTATCGTTGAAATGCACTGCTCGTCGGCACTCTTGAAAATAGCCAAGTAGGATACTAAATATACCGCTGCTCAACACCCGTTCTCGTTGGCAAACAGAGTACCACCAGAAAAAAATATACCGTTCCACCTCCCTAGTGCCGCTGGACATGCATGCATGCATGCACTTATTTATTTCTCATCGGCACTCTAATAAGAATGCTCCTGCAGAAAAACCCCGGGGAGTGCCCTGCTAACACTAACAATAGCACGGCTGTTCGTCCATTTTCGTTGACGAACAGAAGACCACCGAGTAAAAATGAACCGCCCCAACCATGTCGCTGGACACAGCGGTCCAGCCGTACAGTGAGGAGGAGGGAGTGCAGTGCACACCACACACCACACACAACTACTTCAAAAGGCCAGGCTGACTCGGGAGAAAATTCGATCGACCCGTTCACCAAAAAAGTGAGCAGCCCCCGGAGCTGGTAAGGCCGGCGCGCAATTATGAATAACGGTCCGCGCGCATGGGTACCCACACGGCAAAACCGAAAGAAACGCTGGGTAGACCACGTCAGGGTGTCTGCAGTGTGGCCCAACCATGGGGCGGCAAGCGCAGCCACTACTGACTGCAACTGCAAATAAAAATGCATCATCTATACGGCAGGAAGAAAATGCGGAGGGCGCTTGCGCGAAAGGGAAAGCCAAGGAAGGCGTCGAGCTTTTGCAACGTCCATGTACGAGGAGTTTTAAATTTGTGTATCAAAATATGTAAGTACGCATGCTCACCTGCTGTCGCTGTTGCTCAACGGTCCACTCCCGCTTGTTGGAGTCCGTTTGTCTAATGCCGAGACGGGGTCCGTCGTACTCGGGGCAGCTCTTCTGCACCGTTTGGCCCAGAGCATGCTGTGCGGTTGCGTCGGTTCACGTTCGGGAGGCTATATTAGTGGAGCAGTCGTCATGTCATGTAGCTCTTACGAAAGCATGCAAGGAAGAATCAACCATGTTTGCGTGAGTAACCAGAAGACACAAACACGCCTTCCAACAAATAGTAGAAACACCAACAATCGTCGAACGTAGCACAACGTAAACACCATGTATATACTTCGCAAAAATGTAGCAAAAGGGAGATAAGAGTTGTCTTTTGTTTAGGAAGGAGATATCAGGGACGTAGGAACGAACGCGATAGCCAACCCACATGCACAAACGAAGCCACAGCACTTCAATTCAAGTATGGTACGTGGTACGTACGTACGAACACGTGGGCCAACATGTAAACAATACGTTCACATGGGAAGCACAACACGGCACACATATAATAAATACTATATACACTAGAGCCCGTCGAGCCCAGCCGTGCGTGCGTGCGTGCGTGCGTTTTTTTTCTTGTCCATCCCATTCATTATCTTCGCGCTGCTATTCTCTCCCTCTTTAGTCGTAACTCAGATCCGGGGTCACTGAGTAGGCTCTTCTCCCCCCTCCCCACTACTCGTACGGTACGTGCCTTGCATATTTACCGCGGGAAGATTTTAGCACTTTCTTCCCTCGTCAACTCTCGTCGAATTGTGCTTTTACCCACGCTCGCAGACGGGCGACTCACCAAACACCTGACGACGAGGCCGATGTCCTTCCCCTCGAACAGGTCCACCGTCTCGAACAGCGAGTACTCCGTCACGCCGACCGCCCTGCAGGCCTTCAAAAAGTTGCTGATGTTCTCCATCTGCTTGAACGGCATGCGAGAGTCGTTCACGCGCCGCACCGCGCCCGGCTTGATGCTGTTGATCAGCTCGCACAACCGGCGACCGTTCTTCAGCTCCTCCGCGAACTCGTCCACGAACGGCTCGCCCGTCACATCCTCGATCCATTCCTGGGCCTCCCGCTCCGCCTGGTGGTCGTACGTCGCCTCGCGCCTCGCCGCGAGCTCGGCATCCAAGCCGAAACCCCCGCCCCTCACGGTCGAGGACGGCCCTGGCCTGGAGGCGGCGCTCGAGGCCGCGGATCGGGGGGAGAGCTGCGGCGATGTGGCCACCTTTTCCCAGCGTGAAGGTGAACGCGAAGGCGACTGCGAAGGCGAGGACGATTTCGTGGAAACGTTGGCAGTAGACGCCGCGGACGCCACAGAGCGAACCTGGCTCTGGCTCTGCTGCGCCTGTTGCGAAGATTCGAACGCCGTAGGCTTGGGCAGGGTGCTCGCCGGCGCCGGCGGGACCTGGGAAACGCTGCGGCTACCATCGCCGCCGGTGCCGCGAGTACTATTATTACTGGGCGAGGCGTTTCCTGGCGCGGGGCTGTCTTCGACGCGCACCGCTTGCGAAAATCGAGACGATACGTCGTCCGGCTTGGTTGTCGCAGCGACAGGAGTACGCTTCGCCGGCGGCGACCCGCCGTTGATCTTTGTCGCAGCGACCGGAGTACTCTTCGCGGGCGGCGAGCCGCCGTTGATCTTTGTCGCAGCGACCGGAGAACTCTTCGCCGGCGAGCCGCCGTTGATCTCCCGGTAGGCCGGTGGCGGCAGCCGTTGACCGCTGGCAGACGTTCCAGGCCCGGCCAGTGGTGGAGCCGGCAGCTGGGGCTTCTTGCGCTCGCCTGAGCCCCACCGAGCGGCCGACTCGTCGAACGGCGGCGGAGGCAGCTGCGCGACCGCGGCACCGTTGACGGATGGGATCGTGGCAATCGAACCATCCCCCGCCGAGGCGTCGAAGCACGGCGACGACGGCGCCGACGAGTCGTACACCGGCGACGGCGACTGATTGCGCGCAGGAGACGCCTCCGGCGATAGCGGTGCCTCCGCCGGTGTCGCCACTGCCGGCAGCGGCGAGTTGGCCGGAGCAGGGGCCACGCCGAACCGTGAGCTGGATGACCTCAAACCTGCTTGCCCTGACGTTGCCGTGAGTCCAGCCTTCGCGGCCGTTGCAAGCTTGAGAGGGCTCTTTTGCGCGGGCTTCAAGCCCAGGTGTGGTCCTTTAAAGTCGGGGCAGTTGAGCTGCACGGTTCCGCCAAGCGCGTGCTGCGGCGGACACATGGGTAGGCGGCGTGAAAGAGGGGGGAAGTCATGCCGGCCAGGGCGGTAGTAAGAATGCGTCTGCACGAAACCTGTAACGGAACATCTATGCGCGCTTAAAGCAGTACCAGGTATATATACACTCTGTTCATACTGTAACCAGGTACCTGGTACAGCAGTACTCTGTATGTTGTCAAATGTCAAACGCAGCGCGCAGAATATACTATTGATAAATGCATGCAACGTATGCATAAGCTCCCACTTCACACGATCAAACGAAAATGGGCGGGCCTGTGGGCGCGTGTGTCGCGTGTATGATATTTACGTACACACCGGTACTCTGTCAGCAGAGGTTGTGTTTCATTTCAACTGTTGATATCAACTGCCGAATTAGTATTAGTCACGCTCTGACTGCCTGAATAATGCAGACGGTGTATACTCGTATCATATATACGTATGCTCGTATACATAGTATAATATGAATAATTCCTTATAAAGAATATCAGACGGCAGTGGCAGCAAAGCAACGGTATAATAAAATACAAGCGAATACGTAAGTGTTCCGTTGTCATTGGCGTGGATAGCAGATACTACAGCAGTGTATGTATCATATGTACGACGTTGTTCCTTAATACTCATTAGGCGTGCCCCACTTGCTAAGCGGGCGTGCATCGTCGTACTCGTCAGACATGCCGGATACCGCGATGCGGTCCCTGCTTATTGCAGGCGAGCAGGCGAGCGTGACTTACAGCAGTGTCAGCACATCAGAGCCAGCACACAGAACACCACAAGCAGACGGCAGAGCGAACCAATCCGCCGGATACGCGGTATAACTTTACGATTGAATTGACACTCGAGTATGCACGTATATGTAATGTACGTAACAAAGCAGGGATGAGTGTTTCCCGAGCTGGAACCGGGTAATTTCCGGGAAACAGCGTTCGTCATGCAGCCGTTTGAAAAAAAACATCTACGACCTCGTATTTAAAAATTGAAAAAAAAAAAACAGCTGTGAGCTCGAGGATTTCGTCGAAACTCATATTTGCTATTTATATATATAGACTACGCATATATGAGTACGTCGTATATCGGACCGTAAGGCGTCATTTCGAGGCGTGGACAAAACCTAGCATCCCCGACTGGCCGATATTCTGCATCAAGCATAAGTGTGCGATTCGTTCAGACCTTCGGGCATTCCTTTTCTACGTGCTTGCTCTACGTAGTACGTAGCAGTTGCGCACAATCCGAGTGTCTCCATCATGTTCATGGGCTTCAGTTGATATTCCCAGCGTTTTCTCATGTACCCGTTGACTTGAATAACACACACGAATCCCCTAACTTATACAAATCGCATTTTAGTACTTTTACCAGGTACCATTATGTCTCTTATATGTTTGAGGTTTCAAAAACAAGGTAAATCCCTTCGTATCCAGAGTACGCAGCTTTTACACGGGGTTCGAAAATTGTTCGGGGGGTTCAACATACTAATTTGGGGGGCGTTGGGATTTCCTCGGGTTCTAATTGCATTCAGGGTAATTACGCAATTACCGCTACCGGGAAATACGCATCCACAAGAATCACACGCAGCTAAGTTCGACAAAAATTCTTCGTGAATATTATTAATCTGAAAACAAAATAATCGTATACCCGTGGGTATGATACTCACGCCATATTCGTTCTGGATACGTACTGGGTGTATGATATGAATACACGTGTGATGACTCGATTCAAAGCACATCACGAAACTATGAACACGTACTCACAGCAGCACTGGCAGCTCCATTTACCATTTATGCTGCAGTATCATACTACATAACTCGTGCTTTGGCGTGCCGGAGCTCTCGAGTTCGTTGCGTGTCAAGCGACTCGGAATTCGGACGAGATTTTTCGCTGACAGCACGTCGCGATACCAAGTCAAAAACGCTTCGGAGCCCAACAAACAACAAACACGAGAACGCTTCTGGCCTATGTATGTATACGAGCGTAGTTTTCTGGAAAAGCACGGGGCTACTTGGAACATGGAACACGCAAAACAACTGGCCGAACTCGTACACATTTAGTGTTGTGTATACGTCAGCTATCAAAACACAATGAATGACATATATGTACGATTTTGGTACGATACGTACATATATGAACCCCAAACACATAATCGGTGCCGAAGAGGAAGGACTACGGACCCCGTGTAATACAACCCCGTACATATTATAACGATTAACATATCATACATACGATATAATATGTTTGTAAGAATTCATATTAATAGTAAGATGCCAGACACGTAAAGTGAAGATAGAATCCGCGGCAGCAACGGGCATCTTGGAGGTGTGTATCTGGGACATCGTATTATATGTACGTATATACGTACACGTATTATGATATGTATGTACCCGGTATCGAGGTATGGAATACGTAGGGGTAGGAATGATGATGATGAGGATGCATGATGATGATGTTCTTACCTACCAGGTACGGCATACCGGTGCTGATTTGCACTGCCTGCGTCTACGTACGGCGTACGAGTACTCCACGGCATCAGCAGTACTGTACTGACTGCTTTGATATACTTTCTTGTGTTTTTACGTCTATACGAGGTGCTCCGTATGTATACCGGTATTTTTGGCCTTGAGTACTGTAGTCGTAATGTGCATCGCATAATACGTCCAGAGGTGTGATAACATATACGCCAAAACGTCGAATCCAACGAGGGAGGTGGAGGTGGAGGCGAGGAGGAACGCCCGACAAAACGGTTGTTTACTCGTGCGAGTACCCTGCAGCGGTTCTCCTGCAGCACCAAAACCAAATCCCGTCGGCAGACCGGCAAGCCTCCTCCCACTTGTGATGCGTCAAAACACAACAAAAGTCCCGAGATGATGCTGCCCGTGGTAAAAACATACTGCTGCATGTACATACGTGGTGCCCCAGGGAGGGGAAGTTCTAAATAAAAATGGCCGCGTGCGTCGTCCTCTCCGGTACTATGGGTACCTACAATGTACGTACGCTCAAAAAGACTTCCTTCAAATCTGAACGGCCCTACTACGTAGAACAAGAGAATCCAAACCAAATCAAAAGTACAAACTACCAGAGAAAAACTCGAAGCTCGTAAAACAACGATGCTCAATGATCAAAGGGTTACAGATTTGAGTGGCTGTACTCCTGCAACGCGGACTGTACTCCTGCAACGCGGACAACGATACCTCGGCACAGCAGAAGCATTGCCACAGCTCGACGGAAGTATTTATTTAGTACGTAGAGCATACCCGTACCTGCGGGGGATTGGTGTGCGGGGCTTCGGGGCGCAGTGGCTGGCGCAACGCGTGGAGCAACAACAGCAATCGCAGAGGCAATAATAAACAGCAAATAAACCACCAGCACTAAAATAAAATAGCTTTGGTTGTTCGCAGCAGGCATGAAATCTCAGGTTTCGCAAGAAAGGCAGAGACCCGCTCACTCTCACTCACCAAGCACTTCACCACAATCCCCAGATCCTTCAGCTCGAAGAGGTCAACGGTCTCGAACAGGGAGTACTCGGGCACACCGACCGCCCGGCAAGCCTTCAAGAAGTTGGAAATGTTCTCCATCTGCTTGAAAGGCATTCCCGGAGAATTGTTCACTCGACGCACAAACCCCGGCTTTATGGCGTTCACCAGGTTACACAGCCTCCTCCCATCGCGCAGCTCCTCCGCAAACTCCCCCTGGAAGGCCTCCCCTGTCACCCCCTCGATCCAAGCCTGCGCCTGTGCTTCGAGCTCGATGTTGTAGACAGCTGAAGAAGCCGGATTGGTGCCCCGAACCATGGTACGCTACGGCTCCGTGAAGGCTCGGTGAACAGGGTAACCGAGGGTGGTGCTGCAAATGTTTGTGGTGAATTTTCAACGCTATCGGCAGGCACAAACCTCCCCTCTCTTCGCAGAACACGAGATTGACGTACGCACCACAGCAAGAAGGTGGGTGGGCGCTCTTGTTCGGGCGGGGGCTCGGCAGTTCGCAGCGAATCTAGGTTGAGGTGTGGCCTGATGGGGACCCCGCAACACATTTCATAAGTTATTTATCCAACCAAGGTTGAAGATAACGCCGTTGCAGGTGAATGAACTCCCAATAAACGAAATTCCGATGTCCCACGCGACGGTACTGCTTTGTGCTCAAGCTCCGTGTGCTTCCACACGCATTAGGTGACAACTGGGGGTCCGTCTGTAACATCAGATACAACAGCAGGGGCACCATTGGTGGTAGAGTATTCATAGATGCTCCTCATTTCCTTCCTCCTTGCGGAATTCTCGTTGGCGCTGCTGTTCTCGGTGACCCGTGTTCATTCCTTCGTTCTGCGTCCCTCCAGTACGCCCCGGTACGTACAAGTCCGAGCCATGACTTCCACTACGACAGCTGCCACTGGTACGACAGCTGTCGGCGAAGGAGCGTCGCCGGGGTTACCAAACACGGAGCGGAGGTCGCAGCTCAGTATATGTAACAATGAAGAGGGGTACGATTTGAACGGAGTACTGACCGTGAAGGACGAGAGATCGAAGTCTTTGTGGGTGCTATGCCACGGCCTCTGCTCCAGCTGCGAAGGGACTGTCCCGCGTTTCGTAAGCGACGAACTAAACGCCAACACCTTCAGGTAAGCTCCACCTTATTAGGCCCGCGCCCGCCATACTTGTAGGTTGATGTGTTGGTTTTGGTTCGCCTCGCTGCCTCGCACAGACGGCTGTAACGAGCGGCAATTGAAGAGAACGTGCAGTCGCATCCAGTATACAGATGTCGCGGCGTGTTGAATGCCTGGTGTTCATGGTAAATCATCCCCACGGGCCACAGGTACAGAGTAGAGTAATCTACGTACAGCAGCAGCAGTACGTAACCTCCCACTGGGACGAAGTGTGTGCGTACATGTACATATGTGTCTGATCTGTGATACATAACGGTAAGAAGCGGTACCCGGCCGAGTACACCACTGGCACAAGCAGTATATACTCGTAGTACACTCGTACCACATATACCTACCTGTTCGTATGCCACCCCAGACCTCCTCCCTTCACGGACGCCGCTGGTATAATAACAGCCGTGTTTGTTGATGTGTGGGTCGTTCGCTTCTTCGTACCTGTCGACATCCAGCACACCCAGTGTCCTGCCGATTCTTCCTCGTAGAGGGATACAAGCTCTGTGGTCACACAGAACCACGACACGGAGATACTACAGCAGCAGTGTGTTGCAGTAAGGGGTAAGGATCGTACGTACGTAGACAATGCAACCACAAGTCATCGTACGGATGTGTACTTGACTGGTGGATGTTATGGCACGGTACGATAGGGGTGTGATATAATACTGCTGCTTGCGTACGTGCTGCTGTGATACGACGCGTACATACCCGTGAGACATCCACTATTAATTATTGCCAGGTGTGACATAATGTGGTGAAGGTTGGCCGCCTGTAATACCGCAGACGGCGAAGCAAGTTGCATTATACTCGTGCTGCTTGCTGCCGGCAGCTGTGCTGACTGCCCTACAATGCCAAACAAAGCCGGTGGCTCTTGCCTCAGAACTACTCTCTCGTATTGTGTAAATGCTTGACCACGTATATACTCGCATGATACTTGTCAATGTTACAGTTTTTGAGCTCGGGACTCAGTGTGGTCGGGACTCACACACTGCTGCTGTGATGACCCGGTATCATTCGCTCTGTTGCCTTTCAGGTTTGATTTTGCCGGGTGCGGTGGATCCGGAGGTAACTGGAAGTACGCAGGCTACGATGTGAGTAGAAATGACACCTACTGCTGTAATTCACGGGAATAGCTTTTGGGCAACGTTTGGTCGACTGGCGCCTGTTATAGTTACACCATCGTACAGCGCATGCACGCACGTGTGCAAGAACCAAGCGTCGTCGCGTTGTCCGTACTGGTAGTGCCGGCCGCTAACTCCCGTTTTTGTTTCGAGCAAAGTCTCTGCGTGACCTCGCTCTTGGGATGTGCTTGGGTCCTGCTGCTGCTGCTGCTGTTGTGCACTTGCAGCATGGCGCAAGGCCGTTGACTCGTCGGCATACCTTCCCTACCCAGCCCACGGACGGTACCACCGCGGTACGGTACAACCGTCAAAAGATGAAACGTGTACGTTATTTTATGGAGATCTGCCGTCCAGAGGTCCGTGACCTGTTGCAGCGATATTGTATTCATATGGACATGCCGCATGCCGTTAGATTTGGATTTCACGGAAGAACAAGCAAGTCCGCGCAAGCTCAGGGCTAGACTACCTACAGCAATGGTACTATTAATAGCTGTAGGCACGTATAGGATTGTACATGTGTGTGTGTTCTTCACATTAAACCTTCCTTTCTACCCGTCGACATCCAGCACACCCAGTGTCCGTGCCGATTCTTCATCCTAAAAAGGTACAAGTTCTGTGGTCACAAAACTACGACACAGAGATACTACGCTCAGTGCAGTAAGCAGAGCAGACAATGCAATGCCATACCAGGTATACGACAGGCAAGACCTACCCTGCTAGCAATCCAGGTGCATGCAAGAGAAAAAAATAGAAAGAAGAAAAAAAGCGAAAAGGAAAAAAGAATAAAAAGTAAATATACTGAAGCAAATCAACAATCAAGCAACGAAACAAAAACATAACAAAATAAAAGAAAGTGTCGTGCTTCTCCCAGAGGAGATGCGACATCCAATAAAAAAAATAGGTACAGTTAGCTAATGCTGGAATTCACTATGTCGTTGTTGTGATACTAATAATACGCCTTTTGGGTACGTGTTCGTTGTCGTGTTTTCTGTGCGCAATCCTACAGAGGGAACTAGGTGACTTGCGAGCAGTTGTGCTGGGTCTACGGGAGCTCGAGTGGAGTGTTGACTGTGTTCTGGGACATTCTAAGGGTGAGTGGTAGGCCCTAGGCTTTCAGGCATGCCTGAAAAAATGCCTGAACTACTGTTTCTGAAACAGGCGTGCCTGAACTACTGTTTTCGTGCCTATCTTGCCTATCTTTTGCCAGGCACGCGTCAGGCACGCTTACAGGCATTTAAGGCACAACAAAATAACACCGTTAGTCTGGAACTCCCAAAATCAGGGGAAAGGGAATATTGTTTTAGGGCGTAGCCCACACCCACAGCCTGCAGCGCACAGCCCATAGCTCTGATAAAGGGGACATTACGGTACCAATGAATGCAACAAGCAAACCCTAACCGACCAGCACCTGGTGATCCCACACAAGGCTCGGCAGCGATAGACTTGAGTGGCTGTCCGAGCAGCTTGCCCGTAGCAGGAGCAGCAGCATCAGCAAAGGGTTCCACATGCAACAAAGAGTTCCTGTATATTATATAGACTGAATCGCTCTGGCAGCGCCACTTTGCAGGCACATCGTACGTATTATACTCGTATAGTACAGGACACCTAATAAGAAACAGGGAATCTGGCCCAGGTTAGATTTCTTATTTTAGTGAAAGTTCTTTCTACACTAATTTCAATATAAAGACTCCCGAATTTCTTATTTTCCTTTGAATCTCAGGCTGGATTTCTTATTAATCTGTTTCTTATCAGGTGTCCTGTACTGTAATATAGTAGTACAGTACAGGACACCTGATAAGAAACAGGAAATATGGTCCAGGCTGTATTTCTTATTTGAGAGAGGGTGATTTCTACACTAATTTCAAGTTAACGACTCCCGAGTTTCTTATTTACCTCTAAATCTCAGCCTGGATTTCTTATCAGCCTGTTTCTTATTTATTTATTTATTTATTTTTGTCCATCCCATTTATTATCTTCGCCCTTCTTTTCTCTCTCCTCCCTAGTCGTAACTCAGATCCGGGGTCACAAAGTAGGCTCCTCTCCCTCCTCCCCCACTACGGTTCTCGCCTTGCATTTTTATCGCAAAAAGACTTCAGCCTTTCCTTCCCTCGTCGACTCGCATCGAATAGGGGTCCTGTACTGCAGGCAGCGAGCATTCAGCGCTTTGGACAGTGCGGGGTGCGGGGTGGGGCATGGCCGGCATTTTCGTTTCGGCATTTTACCTCTTGAAACCAAACTACTTGAAATTAATGCAGGAGTTGCGTTGGGGCGCTGAACAAGTTTCAGGCATTCTTTCAGGCAATTTGCCCATTTATACAAAAATACTTGAAATTAGAATAGGGTTTGTCTTGGGGCGCCGAAAAGGTTTCAGGCACGTCTCAGGCATTGTTTCAGGCAAATGCCTGAAATAGATAGGCACGTTTCAGGCACGTTCAGGCACATCAGGCACATGCCTATCTTTTTGCCTATCTCAATTTTTTTCGCCTGCGGCGTGCCTATCTCCGCATGCCTGAAAGCACCTGAGGCGTGCCTGAAAGGCTAGGGCCTAGTGAGTGGCGGGTGACGGGGCCGACGTCGAGCTTGAAACTGATTTCGCTGATATCGTTGACCATAGAGACTATAGGAGAGAGCTCAAGTCTACAGAATTATCCGAGAATGTTTTATGCGTGGGGAATTTGTTATTGTTCCTTTGCCGACGAGATGCCTGAAACAACGAGTGCATCTGGTATTTAATGGGATATGACGATATGACCCTTCATAGCCCATAGTCCCTTCATAGCCCATACTCTGGTATAATATGTATATGTTCCCCGGGGTAGACTGGCTCATCGAGATATATAATATAATCAAACAGACGCACAATATATAATATTAGTATTCGTTCGGTTCTTACGTACGTACACAGTCATTATTGTTTTTTGTTCTATAAACTACTGATACAACAACAAATCTGGTCCTAAGTGCCCGTACAAACGAGGAACACAAAACCTAAAAACAAAACCTAAAAACAAACCCTAAAAACGAACAGACTTTAGGTTTTTAGTGTAAAATCGAAGATGGTGTACAAACGCAGGATACGCGTGAAAAACAAAAGCGAAAACGAGTCAACGGTCAAGGTGGAAGACCAGCAGTAATGCACCGCCCAGCTGCGGTAGAGGCGACGCCCAGCCCTGAAAAAAGAGGAGAGTGTGCCCACATGACTAGCCGACCATACTCTGCTGCTGCAATGGCGCCCGTAGCCTGGAGCGCGAGATTTGCGCTGGATGAAGTACGGGTGCTGTACAAAAAGTTTCACCGCTTGCTACAACAGATGATTTTTGAATGTACAGCAGCACGCAATTCGACTTGGACCGCCCGATGAGCCACGGTTTTGGCTACGGCGTTGAACACTGCATTGCCTGGCACCAGCCGCATGTTGTTCGCGCCTTGTCTGCTCTCTGTCTTCTGGCTGTCCAGTGTACGGGGCGTTCGTAGCTGCGGTTGTCGCCATGATCTCCGTTCTCGCTGGGCTGTTCGTTCTTCGTGTTTTGCTTTTAGGGTCATTTTAATCGATTTTCGATTAAGCAAAACCGAAGAGCAAAACTATCCCATCGCGGTCTCCTGGGTCTCTTTTTTTCTGTTTCGCCAATCAGAGGGAGTGAATCTTCATAACTCATTTTAGGTTTTGTTTTTAGGTTTTGTTTTTAGGGTCAAAACGCTCCGTTTGTACGGGCCCTAACCCCCTGACACCTAACCACCTAATCCGACCTACAACCCAAGCTCAAGCTTACCTACGTGAAGTGTGAAGGTTGAAGGCGAGCCAAAAAGTGTGGGGGGGTGACTGCTGTTGTTTGCTACATGGTACAGGGGATGGGTTTATACTTTTTTTTTTTTCTCGTTTTCCGTGCTCACGAGGTTGGTTTCAAGCCGGAACAGATCATATGCAGGTTTGCAGAGCATATTGTGTAATTATTATATTATGATGCATATGTAGTGTATATAGTTCGAATAATATAATCGTAAAAGTCGTATTTATACCTGATATGTATATATCAGTATATATTTTTAGGAGTAAGTGGCGTTTAGCCATCGCCCCTTGGTGGGCGGTGAGGTTGTCTCCCGATGCCGTGGTCCCCTGCACGCTCAACGGGGTGGTTGTCCCCGGCGAGGATACCTTCTGCTTGACTTTTCCCTCTTCATGTGGAGTGCCGTCTTCCAGATGAGGCAGTCAAACGCCACTTACTCCTAGATGGTGTTGGGTCCGGGAAACCGGAGGTGGTAGACGTCGTCGGTGGAACGGTCGTCGGGAATGAAGGCAGGTGCCCCGTTAGGGTGGTGGTGTTGTAGGGCAAGTTCGCCGCGGATGGGCTGGCCTGTCTCGCGCCAGTCGTGCATCACCGCTGCCGCGGTGGATCAACTGAAGGCCTCTCGTTCATATACTGGTATATATCATGCCATAGACTATGTACATACATACCTATAATGCCGTACCTGGTATATCTGTTTGTGGGACCTTGTGGCCTTGCTGCGTCGACCTGGTTTCTCCTAAGATACTCATATACCTGCTATTAATATACTCGTATCATTTTGTTACGGCGGTATAGTAGTGTTGTTCTCTTAGTATCGCCTGATATGGTACGTACGTATTATTCTTATATCATACATATGATATAAATATGTATGTGTTTTCGTGAATGTTACGTAATGATGTTGAAAATTGAAAATTGTAGAATCGGAACGGATTGTGTTCATGATTCACGATACATTTGCGAAGAGTTATTCCAATTTCGACTTTGTTGTATCATACCTTAAAAAAGTTGTATATACCACAATACGTAGTTGATGGTATACCTATTAATAATAATATTAATATTAATAGTAGATTATACGAGTATATCGTAACCAAGAAAATTGAAGATAGAAAAATCGCTTATTAATGGTATTTTATGTCTCCAAATGTATAGGGTACGATAGCATACATACTGGCATTACTATATAGACGACTGCTGTTGTATAGACCAGGTACCTGGTATGATATCATATATCAATAGTATACCATGGGGTCTCTGCGAGTATATTGGTCAGACAAGAATCAAGTTATTTTTTGTTATGTTGCGGCAGGAGAGTCAAGAGTCAGGACCACACCACCGCCGGCCTGTCACACGCGACTCGCCCGACCCTGAACCACTCCTACATGTATAGTGCATTTGGTGGTAAATTGCGCACAAGATGGATGCCACATCAAACGATACTCAAGAAGATGCACCATATGCGTACGTATACTATGATAAAATTTGAGTTGGTTACACAGCAATCAGCAGGTTGTAATAATGCAATGCTGCGGAGGGAGAGGTCAGTGCTATACGCGTAGTACTGGCCACCAGTCACCCTCCTGACCCAACCCTGCACTACCCCTCCTGTATGAGTCGGGGGTGATGGGTTTATTTTGTTATTTCCACCTTGGGTTGGTTCATAAACGTTTCCAGGGAGCCGCCGCTTCTGCCCCCGTGACCCCTACGCCGTCTGCACCGAGCTTACGTAGACCTTCTGCCTTGCCTGAGCCCCTCTTCGTTTCGATAATTGACAACGACTGACTATGTGACCAATTTGGTGAAACGCAGGTGCTGCAGCGGTCTTGCGGTACGGGGAGACTTTCGAGGATGTGCCCCTGATCGTCAACGTTGCGGGGCGGTTCGACACGAGCGAGACTCCTCGATCGCGCTTCACGGAAGAGCAATGGGACCAGCTGGAAAAAACGGGCTCTTTTCAGTGGAGCGTGAAGGCAAGCTTATAATATAAGCTTTGCTCGATACGCGCCGCCGGTGGAAGGATAAACTGGTGGCGCAAGTTGCAGGTGTTTGTGTGCCGGTGTTGGCCGTCGTGATGGCAACCTACAAATGTAGGTCAGTCGGGTCTATTGAACTACTATTTTGTTTACTGCTGTACATTTACCTCTCATATACAGTTGGTCGTAGCGAGTCCTTGGTACGTACGTATGTGGAAGATGTTTAAGGGCGCATTTTGTAGGGTGTGTACTCTGGTTTACCCGGATACTGTAGTAAACCTGGTGAATACCCCAAAAAACGTGTATCCTATACT
The DNA here is from genome assembly GCA_008828725.1 of Saccharina japonica. Taxonomy (NCBI): domain Eukaryota; class Phaeophyceae; order Laminariales; family Laminariaceae; genus Saccharina; species Saccharina japonica. The sequence continues at coordinate 96,084 of MEHQ01003003.1, forward strand.
TCGTAACAGTATATAGTAAGGGCCAGTATATTTTTTTTAAGCGCGTTTGCCCTGATTTTCCTCGTTTCCTTGGAAAAATAAACAGGAGTAACAGGAGTAAAGAGGAAAAAGTGGAAATATTTCGTAAATCAGTAAATTCCAAACAAAACATTCTGTCGATAACAACGGCCGCAAAACGAACACACCCTTGGAAGATTTGTGTTTTTCGTTGTTCCGGTGTTTTTTGCTTTCGCGTCGCTAACGCTGTGTACCTGAAATTGATGTGCTGGAAGGGGCTTTCCGTGTGCACCCTATGATACGACGTATGATCAACAATGACGTTTTGAAACATGCCCCCGTTGCGCAACCCTCGATTTTGTTTTTTCACGTGGTCTTTCAACGTTTTTATTGACCTTTCTGCACCCAACCCGGCACCCACGTCTCACGCCCCTCTGCAGGGGGAAAGCTTGACCATCAACCGCAGCGACTTCGAGGAGCGAGCCAAACTGAATATGCGAAATACGGCCATGGCAATTAAGTGAGTGCCCGCGGTGCGACAGGCTTCGTCGGAAAGAACTGTACACGCCTCCTGCCGGTTTGATGCATTCCGCTGTATTAGCAAATAGTTAATACCTGGTGTAGAGGTAGACTACGTACGTACTGGTACATGTTTTGTGTTTGCTGAGTGCATGTGAATGAAGTATGTGGATGTGGATGTGGTTATGCGCCGTCCCTGCATTGCTGTGTTTTTTGCAGCAGTGTTTCTCGCACTCCACCGTGCGGTGTTTCTTGCACTCCGCCGTGAAGAACTTATCTGGTCAGCCAGCATCGTTTCGGAGCAAGGGGTGCATGTTGCTCCATCAAGAAACGTATTTAGCCTGGAAAATTGGAGTGCCTCTACCCCCCCGCCCCCCGCCCCCCCCTCTTCTCTCTTCTGCGCGCGTATTTCGAGCGCAGGCGATCCAAAGTTGTGACAATCCATGGCACCGACGATGAGACGATCCCAGTCGCAGATGCACGCGAGTTCGCCAAAGTGCTGCCCAACAACGAGCTCGCCATCATCGAGGGCGCTACACACCGCTTTGCGACCGAACCGGAGCAGCGCGAAGTAATGAAGGTCCTCTCTCGTTACGTAGAACCGGTTTCGCCTTCGAGTACGGGAGCATAAGGATGCGGGGACGGTATTGCATGATTTGCCTCCGTGTTCTGATTTTTAGTTCAGGCTATTGCTTGCGTGGGGGGGTGTAAATCCACCGCTTGCCGGCAGCGCTTTTCTCCGTTAAGCCTGCAGTTCGGTGAATGCAGCAGCAGTAAAGCAGAGCATTGCAGCGAAAAAGTGGTGGCAGGCAATGGTCGAAATCGCATTAATATGCGCATATTGTCGTGCCAGTATCGTGTACGTATATATATGGCATTGCATTGTCTGCTCTTACTGCTTACTACACTGAGCGTAGTATCTCTGTGTCGTAGTTTTGTGACCACAGAACTGGTACCTTTTTAGGATAAAGAATCGACACGGACACTGGGTGTGCTGGATGTCGACGGGTAGAAAGGAAGGTTTAATTTGAAGAACACACGCACGTGTATATCGATCGCTCTTCGCGCCCCGGGAAAATGTTGAAATCCCGATAAACCATTTGGTGTGCATGAATCATGGAACAGCTATATACTGCTGTATTAGAGCTGTTATGTTTCGTGAAATATGAAGACACCGCCGTGCAGGTGGGTTGCACACGAGGTTAGAAATTTCCTTTCAGTCCTCTGGTTGTTCTGATGAAACAACTTAAGCCCTTACTTACACGTGTGAATGTCTGAGGCTGCGCCTGTAAGAAAATGTACCATGCTGTATGGCATTCGCAACGCGAGGGTAGTGGACCACGAGAATGCGTGTAAAGACAGCAGTGGTACTCGTTTTACTACCCGGAATCTTCGCACGGCGACATCCGTTGTGTCGCTTTCCATGCTGTACGAGTACAGGGTTGGTACAACAATGTAGAACGTACAATATGTATCAGGATGCATGTGGAAGTAGTGCTCCCGTTGTTCCCATCTATCTCTTTCCCTTCTTTGTCGTGGTATTCCTTACCACTTTGTTTGATATCACACCAGCAGCTCCCTATGTTTTCTCAGCGACTTTCTTTGCCTGGTACGTGCGTAAGTGCTGAGTACCTAGTAGTGCATACCAGAGTATTAATTTGTGGTTCGGCATCTGTTGCGCACCGCAGGCGCACAAGCCCCCCGGAAGGCCGCCGGAGGCGAAAAAAATGCGATCTATGCGCGAATATACGCCTCAAAACTAAGCAAAAGGCCTTTTAAATTTTTTTTGGCTGCGGCGAATAGAAAAAATATCTTAAAACAGAATAAGAGCCTACGGCGAATAGCAAAAGGTGACTAATTTTTGTTTTGGACTGGCGAATAGGACAAGGGACTTGAAATATTTCAATTACAGCCAATTGGACAAAAGTAAGTGCACGACGGCGATTAGAAAAAAAAAAAGACCCCCAATTTTTTGTCTAGCCTTCGGCGAGAAATAAACGCGCAACAAAAATTTCCGCCTATGCATACGGCAAAAAATGTTGCGCGCCCAAAACCGCGTGTTGCGCAAAACGGCCATTTTGACCCAAATGTTGCACCCGCGCAACAGCGCAAAAAAACACCTATTAATAATTAATGCCCTGGTGCTTACGAGTACGTACGTATATTAATAGTTGTATCAGATATCTCGTGCTGCTGCCGGAGCAACGCGTAACAATCACCCCGCTGCGGTTGTGGGTGTAAGGGAATAGGCAATCCAATAAGGCCAGGACACAGGAATGTCGACGCAAGCCAGAGGCACGCTTCTTCTTGATAAAGTTATTCTTGTTGCTTATCTCATGGAGCTCGATTGCGCACAAGAACAGAGTGCGATGGGAGGGGGCAGTCCATAACTAGACTCCCCTGAAGCATGTATCTTCATAATATATAACCACGGTTTTTGTTCGATCGCGCCCTCGGTTACAAAAAATGCATACATACGTTTACACCTTACGTACACGTAACGTCAGTAAGCCGAAACATGAACCACAACTCATTGCGGTGTAGGGTGTAGGGGTGCGCGCAACGGTTGGTCATTACGTCATTACTTACTATTTTTTTCAGATGCCCCCCCCCCCGACTGTCCAGGAATCTTACAAGCCTCGAAAAGCACCTATCAGAACGCACTACAATGCATGGAGGAGCTAGCTGGTGTACGTACACCATTGTGCGAAAAGGCCTTCGGCAAAGCAACACGATCTACAACCACCAATACAAGCAGGGGATTTATACATTGAACTGAGCACTGAGCCATGCGTCAAAGATTCAAGATTGGATCATGGCTCCGTCATCCCCCACCCGCCACACCCCTGTCCCCAAGGAAGAAAGCCTCTTGCAAGTTTGTCCTGGAAACCCATTTTCTGGCACCCAGCCAGCAGCAGACAGCAGACTTGCAACGTACTCCCTACTTTCGAGCTCCAAAGCACAGGCTGTTCTGGTATGCTACCTCAACTGATGTCGTCTCGGACTCTGCCACGTTTACCTGGTGCAGCACTGCGTGCCGCTGCTCTCTCGTCTCCTCTGAGTATCCGCTCAGGCATCCAAACATGTCGCCGAAGAAGGGCGTATAGCAGCACGCGCCGGGCGGAGAACTACTTGCCCATGGTGTTGGAGTCGACCCCAAGAGGGGAGCGCGCGTACGACATATACTCTAGGCTACTCAGGGTAAGCCCGCGTTATCGTGCTGCGTCAGATCTGTTGTGCAAAGGGGGGGCAGGGAACCTAAGTTGGCGTACAAAAGCTGTGTAATTCTGTGAAATGTTGAACCAGCGTGTCGAGGTCAACATTCAAGTACGACTACTCGTACTCCACGAACAAGTTGTAGTGTCTGTACGTACGTAAAGTAACACGAATCCTGCCAAGGGTTCGGGTACGCGTGTACCAGAGGTACCTGGTAACCATGTTCTGCTGTTCTGCTCCTGCCTCCTGGTTCCTGTATTCTTACTCGTATAATAGAGCCTTTAATACAAGTGCCGCAGGTACAGCAGTAACCAGCCGCCTACGTTTCCTCCTGCCGGTGCAGGAGAGGATCATCTGTTTGCATGGGCCTATTACGGAGCAAATGTCCTCGCTGGTGACGGCTCAGCTCCTTTTCTTGGAGTCAGAAGATCCAGAGAGGCCGATCAACATGTACATCAACAGGTTCGTGTCATTCAACTCGGCCTGACCTGGCATGCTCTGATCTGTGTACGAGTTAACATCGCATATACCTTGAGAGCGTATAGGAAAATATACCACCCCGTTAATCGGACAGATCAACAGAGGGTCCTCTCAACAAGCAACCAAACGCTGCGGCATGTGGCGCGTGTCGCTTGTACTACTATATACGTACTACTCGTACTGCTTATGTACCTGGTGTTCGGTATGGTTGTGTACCAGGTACCCAAAACTTGCACGTACGTACAAACCACCGACATGCGATTGAGATGGACCACCATACAGCTGAGGGTTGCTCTATACTCGATCGACTATGAATGTGGATGTTGAATGCTGTGTCGAATAGCCTTCAAGAAGAACATCTCCATACGAGAGGTCGCAAGTCGCAAGCCCTCTTGATCGACTGGTAGGTGGCAAACGTTTAGCCTTGTAGGATGCGTCGCGAATGTTGCGTTCGCAAGGTATGACATTATACCTGTACGCTTGCGCCAGAAGCTACGCTTTCCGCCGTGTCTCGCCCAAAAAATCGCGCTCTGGTGGACTGCTACCCGTGTGATTGCCAACCCTCGTTTTACTAATGTTGTATCATACTGCACTAAGTTTGGCGCCATCCTGGCTGGCACGGCAGCGCTACACCCTCCTTTTTTTGCAGCCAACCCTGCGTTGCGGTAAATTTGACGAGGTCGTCAAAACTGTGCTCTTAGTTTCTGTCCTCAAGCTCAGCTCGATGATAAGTAACACCCCATACCTCCCCTGCTCGTGCCTCTGCCAAACGCCGCATATCTTTCTTGGTTGATCAGCCCTGGCGGTATCGTGACTTCCGGTCTGGCAATTTACGATACCATGCAGTACGTGCGCCCCGAGATCTGCACCATATGCATGGGACAGGCGGCTTCCATGGGGTCGCTGCTTTTGACCGCGGGGTCGCCGGACATGCGCTGCATTCTTCCGAACGCGAAGGCAAGCGAGGGCTGCCGTAGAGATTACAACGCGGGGGAAGTTGGATCAACGGTGTCGATGAAACTACCGTACGTAGTACGGCCCGGCGTATATACCACGGTGGCATCGATATTTTGCTCGGCGCGTCTTGCGATATATCTTCGCGATTCTGTGTATCATTGTTCTCCCCCACGCCAGGTGCTGCCTTTCAATTGATGCGCTTCAGGGACTTTATTGCCTGAGTCGTGTGCAGGTGCCAGGCTCTCGGTGTTTGAGCTGGAAAAACCGGTAGCTTCTACTGTACGTATATTCAATGAAAACCCCACGAGACAACATAAGGCGATCAGAATCGTCCCGCCGTACGTGTGCTCGCGTTTGTCGCAAGTCCACACCACTGCCCAAGTGTCATAGCATGCCGTCGTGCTCTTCTGTCGTGGTTTTTTATTTGGTCGCAATCTCGCGACAGGTGATGTTGCATCAACCATCTGGCGGAGCGAACGGGATGGCCGCCGACATTGCGATCGTGGCGGAGGAGATCATAAAGACAAGGGCGCGTTTGAACGAGCTTTATGCTCAGCACACCAAGCAGGTGAGCGGTCGGTCGCTTCTTCCACCTATATACCAGTTGGTCTGACCCTCTGGAGGTAGATCTTCTCGTACTTTCCATAACCCATCAGCGGCAAAGATGTAAGGAAGAGCCTGTGACGGACGGCGGTCCAGCCGGACTTACTAGGTTTCAGTGTGGGAGCCTCTAAAGGTGTGACTGGCGACGGCCAAAACTGCCTCATCTGGTAAACTTGATCAACCAACGGTGACGAAAGTCGGCAATGTCCGCTTTTTATCCAACCGACGCGCCGAAAGAGCACGGCCGTGTTTTGTTTTTCCTCGGGGGGGGCGCGACAGCAATAGTGATACTTGCTGTTGCTGTATTGATACGGCTGTTGCTGCTGCTCTTGAAATGCGCCGGAAGCCCAGGCAGGGCAGATCGTGCGGCAAGGTTAAGGGTAAGGTTCCACAAATCGCACAGATGAGATTCCTGCTTGACAATTAGATATATAGATTTTTGGATCGATGGACCCCTGATATTAATTACCTGTACGATCTAAAAAAATGACACCATATTTGTCGCATAGACAGATATATATCGTATATCTTTAACACACATTTGTTCGGGTGCGATCTGTATGAGCTGCATAATCGGCACATGTTGGCCGGGTAGGATTTGTATGATCTGCACATGTTGGCCTGGTGTGATCTGTATTACTGGTATGTTATGTATGGTCTGCACCATGTTGGCCGGGTGGAACCTGTATGACGTGCGCAATCGAGACCATATGCGCCGAGTGGGGCATCTGTATTATCTACTACTTGTTGTAGCTCTTGCACACTCGATTGCGACGGTGCCATCTACTACTACTGTAGATATTTAGTCACATGATGAACCGGGTGGGGTATATAAATGACCTACCAGGTACTACGTATTCTGTAGATGTTGCACACACGTTTATGAGTAGGATCTGTATGATCTAAATCTTGCACGCATGTTCGGCATCTGTATGATCTGCACATGTTCGCGTGGTGGAATCTATAGATTAGGCACGATCTGTTCACCGGGAGGGATCTGTGTGGTGTAGCCATTCTTATCGGAGCCATAAATTTCCAATTTTCCAATATTTTTTTCTCGCAATTTTCTGTAGTTCCTTTTTTCCATTTTTTCCCCCCATTTATTGGAACGCGAAGCCTTCCAAACGTTTTGCCACGAAGTGCACGAAGTGAGACGTGGAAGTGTGGAGGGCGTAAGCTTTATTTTGACCCATCCGCCGGAGGAATAAAAAAAAAAAAAAAAAAAATTGCCCTCTGAAGAATTTCCAATATTTCCAATATTTCCTCTTTTTTTGGAAAAAATATTGGAAATTGTGGGGAAAAGTTGCTCGATAAGAATGGCCCTTATGCACAACGTATTCACAACGACCGATATAACATGCAGGCTGGTTCAAGCATACGATCACAAATTTACTCAGCAGCCAAAGCCCACGCCGTTTTGTTTAGATAGACCCTGAAATTTGGCACAAATGTTTTATGAACCCCTGCCGACCCGTTACCGGCTGGGGAGGGGGGGGGGGGGTACTCCATATTCATGCATGGCCGTCGTCGGGCGTACTCATCTGTTGCCTGCCATAGTCATTTGACTATTGACTACGCATCCCTTTCGAGACGGAGCACCGTTCCTACTCCTAATAGAGACACCTCCAACCGTTGGGCGCTCCTTACGTTGTTTCCATATATTACATAGAAACGTTTTGCTAATCCTATCCCCTTCCTGTTTCGCCGCCTGTGGCCACCATCCATCTCCTAAGATAGCGACCGTTTTCTCGCTACTATTTAGTGTACCAAACTCCATGTCACACTCGTCTATTTTACTCATCTCCTCCTCTAACACATCCCTTTCCTCCTTGTACCTTTCACATTCTCCCACTACGTGAATTCTACTCTCTACGGCCTTGCCACATGGGCACATCTGTGCATCTACTTCCTCCTCCTCCCGGCTACTGGTATACCTCCTTCTTCTTTCTGGCAGGTCCAGGTCCCCTACACGAAATCGCAGTTTCAGCTTTTTCGCGAAGTCCATTGGGCCGTGCAGATACCTTTTCATTCCTATTCCTTCTCTCAACCCCCCGTATATCTCTAAGTGTTCTTCCCCTTCCACCTTCTTTCTTAGCGCTAGCCTTTCCCTTCTTTCTATCCTTTCTTTACTTCTGTATTGTATCCGCTAAATTTCTCTCTGGCCAGCATCTCTTTTTGGTTTCCTATATCCTTCCATACTTTCTCGACTACGCTATCCCACCTTATTCCAGCTCGCCCTTTGGTTACTTTCTCCCATACAGCTTTATCAGCTATGGCTGGCAACCTCTTATTTGGCATGTTCTTTACTTTATATTGCCATTTCAACTTACGCACGTCTCTATTTGTCTTAAGTGGGTACATTCCCAGTTCTGCTCTCAATACTGTATTACTCGTCGTACTTGAGCATCCTAGTACTTTTTTAGCTGCTGTCATCTGTACTGTTTCCAGCTGTTTTACGAGCTTCGCGTTCCCTTCCCATACTTCTCCTGCATATTCTAGCTTTGGTACAATCACATTCATCAGTATACATCTCTTAATTCTAGTGTCAAGGTGCGAGTCTGTTAGGACTGCTTCCATCTTGCCTACGTGTGCCTTACCCTTGCCTATTATTTTATTTATGTGTGCATCCCAAGAGCAATCTTTTGAGATTTCTACGCCAAGGTACGTATACTGGTCTACGATCGGTAATTCATCTTCTCCCCACTTCCACTTACAAATTACCGGACTCTCCTTATCTTCGTTACATACAACTACTGCGCACTTTTTTACGTTCGCCGTCACTCTCCACTTCCTGGTGTACTCTATTGCCTTCTCTATTTGTTTCTGCAGTCCTTCGGGTGTTTCTGATGGGGGTTCTTCTGTTTTTTCGCCAGATTTTTCGTTTTTGTTTTTTTGGGGAGATTTGGGTCCCGAATTTTCGGCAACGAAAAAAAAAAGTCGTCAATGGTTCGGCAGGGGCATATAGAACACGTGTACAAAAGTTCAGGGTTCATCTCACGAAAACGGCGTGAACATCTGGACCTTTGTGCGTTGAAACATGCAAATCCCGGCACGACCTCGTAGTTGCTAAGTTTCAGCATAAAATCGATTTTTGGCGTTAAATATGACCTAATGTTTTGATCAAACGCAGTCAGAGCTTCGAATATTTGCGTGAAACTTTGTACAAGCATGCCTTGGGCCACCAGGAAGCAGCTCGTTCAGAAAAGAAAAGAAAAACCCTACGGAAACGCCTGACTATTATTGACCTCTTTAAAGGCCTGTGATTGGTCGGGCCACATTTTCGGCGGTAACGCCAGTTTGAAAAAATCTGGCGATGTCACCCCCTTCCACTGTTCATTGCGGTCAGTATGATACCAAATGCGTGACAATTAATGGAGTTGCTATTGCATGCGGCATTCGTGGCTGACGGCTTTTGGGGTGATATGCCTGAACTAGCTCGTAAGATTTTGTTTTCTGGGCCGTGATCTGTCCGACGTGTGCAAGGTTAAGGTTCCAGTTCGACTACTGTAGTATTATTAGTAGCAGCTGCTGCTGCTGCCTCGATTTTTACTGCTGAAAAAACGAAATTATTTTCCCTTCGTCTATCTCCTCGCCTGTAACATGATCCTCGCTTTGTGTTTTTTACTGATTGCGTTCCTCTCGTGTTGATGTGTTATTTTCCTGCCCATATACCTTCGGCATTTTTGTCGCTCTTCTCTCTCGTTTTCGCAGAGCGTGTTTTTCTCTGTCTTGTTTGTGACCACGAAACTTGAATCTTGCTCTGTGGTCGATGCGGACCCGCGGGTTTGTTGATGTGCTGATTATCTTTGATGAGTGGGAAGAACGGTCTGAATGCGAAAAACTACGTACACACCCTTATATGGCTCAACTTCACGTCAAAAAAAAATCGGCCGAGGTTGTGATGGTAACTGTAACCAGCAGTCCATGAAACATTAAAATTATTCAGTTGACTCTTTGACGGCGTTTTATTTTTCTTTATTATCGCCACTTTTACTTTCCAGATCAACTCGTGTTATAGGAGAGTTTACTCTCAAGCATCTTTCTGGACAAGCCGCGTGACCACACATGCCTTCCCTTCCCCCCCCTCCTGTACAAACATATTTTGTCGGGTGTATGGTTTTCAATTCAGCCTTTTCCCACTGCTCGTCGATTTCCTTGATTTTTGCACTTTTGGCGACGAAAAATACTCGAAAAAAAAAGACGTGCATAGGTAAGCCGCCAGCCGAAATCCGAACCCCAGCGCAACCGCCCGCAGCGCAACAAGAGTAACTATTGTAGGATTGATAGAATATTGTCGCCGTTCTTGTGTGTTCACTTCGGTGATGTTATACGTAATACTCGCAGCCTGCCGATGCTCAAAGCAACCAGCCACGACTCTAACTAAACGCGTATGCGAGACACTCTGCATGGATGAGCAGGCGTTGTGTTGTATTTGTTTTTCGCTGCGATGCTGCCTACCAATGGTGAAAGCTGTACTCCGAACGAAACATTTTTTTTTTGCGATTGAGACTCGTCACTTTTCGCTTCCGTCGCCGCCTCCGGACTCTCAGGAAGTGAAAGAGATCGAGAAGGTCATGGATCGCGACTTCTACATGACGGCTCAGGAAGCCATCGACTTCGGCGTAGTGGATAAGATTCTCACCAAACGGCCAAAAGAGGGGGAAGGCTCAGGAATCGTGCAGTAGCTTGAGGACCGATTTTCAAGGGGTGTAGTTTTTTTTTTCAGTTTCGAAGTGACCGCATGAAGGGCGGGCTGTTTTTTGCGCAGTAAAGAGTAAATAAACACGCCATCATTGGCGAGTGGGCGTCTGCTTACCCGTAAAGCAAACGGGGATAGGAACAACCGGTTCATCTAGCTCCACGAAGTTCCAGCTGAAGGACGCTCGAGAGGCAATGTTGTACATGCAGGGGAATTGGTAGACTATGTCATAGCCGCGGGGTGGGCCGGGACACCAGGCGATTATTACGCCCCACGGCGAAGCTTTGCTGGGGGGGCAAGCCGTTGTTGTAAGCCCTCGTCAAATAATAATGCCGTGTAAATGAGCTTGATAATTGCATTACCCACGCGCACATCGCGACCGGGATTCAGAAGGAACCATGTGTTCTTTCTTGTGCCTGTTTTAGTTTTCGAGACCGATGCCGAGATTCAGCGAACTCTCTTTTCATTTTTATGTATCCCGGGTAACAACGTAGTATGCACTCACACGCGGAAGCCCACGATCGTGTCATAAAAAACAGTTTCGTTCAATTAATAGACGTAATAGACGATCTCCCACTGCATGCGAGAAAAATATATAATGGGTGTTAATTGACTGCGTAACCAACGTCACGCTGAGATTAAGGTGATGGCAACACATTGCTTCATTCACCTCTCAAGCGAAAGTAACAGATCTTGTGGTTTATCCAACCGCGGCCTGAGACGTCCGTATCACGATCAGCGGTGAGCGCAAAACAGCAGTCCAGAATCGACGTAGGGCGACCGAAACGACATGCAATCGTTCATGCTACGCAGCGGCATAAATCTACTATGTTCCAAGTGCGGCATATCTACAACGACCGCACGTCCTATGCATACAACACAACCGAGGGTGCGCCGCGAGCCCCGCCCGCTAAACACATATGCGCTCGAAACCATCCGCTGGACCTTCAAAAAAGGAAGGGGCGCCATCGGGAGGAGAGCAGCAAACTCGAAGAATAAACAGCGAAAGCACCATCAAAGACTACAAAATGCGACAGCTGAAAAACCCGCGCACGCCTCATCTTCTGACAGATACCGTACAAACATATAAACAAGAAACAATCTATGGACATATTGCAACAGAGGCATACAGCTACTTGAGGACATCAGAGAGAAGCCCTTGCCAGTATGTAGAAAAAGCGAAGAAGAGGGGGGAAGAAAAAAAAGCGACAGCGCACGCCGCCCTCTCGCCGAAAAATGAGCCTCGCCAAGGCATCCCCTTGCAACAATACGCCCAAGAGAAACAACACACGGCAACTGGCATAATCCTCTGCATTACATCATCCCGTCGTCGAGCTCCTCGTCCTCGTCGAACTCTCCCTCCTCCTCCGCCGTGGCGTCCTGGTACTGCTGGTACTCGGACACGAGGTCGTTCATGTTGGACTCGGCCTCCGTGAACTCCATCTCGTCCATGCCCTCGCCCGTGTACCAGTGGAGGAAGGCCTTTCGCCGGAACATGGCGGTGAACTGCTCCGCCACGCGCTTCCACACCTCCTGGATGGCCGTGGTGTTGCCCACGAAGGTGGTGGACATCTTGAGCCCCTTGGGCGGGATGTCGCAGATGGACGCCTTGACGTTGTTGGGGATCCACTCCACGAAGTACGACGAGTTCTTGTTCACCACGTTCAGCATCTGGGACGAACAGAGGAGTCGGCAGGGTGGGGGCGGGGTGCGAGAGCGGGAGTACGCGGAAGCGACCGTCAGATACAACTGGAGTAGACCCGGATAATCCTTCACGGGACATTCCGCCCACCTATCGACGCCTGCGCCGTGGCGGAAGTCGCTTACGTACGGCTATTTTTCGTATTCATACAGCAGTGCGCGACGCTCTTATTATACTTCGTACACGTTTTGCGCCCGAGGCTCGAAGATTTTTATGTACGCGAAAAAGGACCGGTCCTGCACATTGATTTCAGCATAAAATGACTCTTATGTTACGCCCGGGCTCAAAGTTGATTTCGTGTATGAGGCAGGGCGTGTCGTACACACTGAGTTCAGTATAAAACGAGACTGGCGTTTCGCTCAAAGGTCGAGGCAAAATTAAAAAGAAATGGGCCCTGTTTCAGTAGTATGTACCACCGCAAAAAGCATCCTATTACTAGTCTGATTCCGTGTATAATACTTGTCCCCAAAACGCTGGTGCAGAGATGTAAAAAGGTTCTAACGTTCCAACCCTTTTCAGAATTGAGAGGGGAAAGCGACGACGAGAACTGACCGATTACAGCAGTATCGGCCACTACCTACAGCAGTCTGTACATGGCTGGGGAATGATAAAATATGTTCAAACTACAATGCAATACGAAATTCGTAAGACACGCGCGCTACATATTGGTTTGTACGCGTACTGGCGCGCGCTCACACTGATCTTATACTTCCAAGCATGCCAACAGTATAAACTGCTGTAGACGGTTGATCATACGAGTATGCAAAACTTGCCGTTACGTAGGTTGGTGGTTATATCTGGCCCCCAACAGGAAGAACTCACAATACGTTTCGTAAGTCTTGTCGCGTACTGTTACTACTACTGTTACTACTACGTCGTACTACTACTACTGTATCGCTGTTCAAAGATGGCTACTCGTACCTGTGACGCAGCGTACGTCTCCTACTGCTGTACAACTGTCAGTCCCCGCAGCCCAACCCAACAAACTACCGAATGCACAGCGTCTCACCTGCTCGTCAACCTCCTTCGTAGACATTCGCCCGCGGAACATCACGGCGCACGTCAGGTACCGCCCGTGGCGAGGGTCGGCCGCACACATCATGTTCTTGGAGTCGAAGCACTGCTGGGTCAGCTCCGGCACAGTGAGCGCGCGGTACTGCTGGGACCCGCGGCTGGTCAGGGGCGCGAAGCCGATCATGAAGAAGTGGAGGCGAGGGAACGGCACCATGTTCACCGCGAGCTTGCGGAGGTCGCAGTTGAGCTGGCCGGGGAACCGCAGAGAGCACGTCGTACCGCAGATGGCCGCCGACACGAGGTGGTTCAGGTCGCCGTAGGTGGGCGTGGTGAGCTTGAGAGTACGGAAGCAGATGTCGTACAGCGCCTCGTTGTCGAGCGTGAAGCACTGGTCGGCGTTCTCCACAAGCTGGTGCACAGACAGAGTGGCGTTGTACGGCTCCACCACGGTGTCGGACACCTTCGGGGAAGGGATGACCGAGTACGTCGACATGACGCGGTCCGGGTACTCCTCGCGGATCTTGGAGATGAGCAAGGTGCCCATCCCTGCGCCCGTTCCGCCGCCCATGGAGTGGGTCATCTGGAAGCCCTGGAGCGCGTCGCACGACTCGGCCTCCTTACGCACGACATCGAGCACGGAGTCGATGAGCTCGGCGCCTTCCGTGTAGTGCCCCTTGGCCCAGTTGTTTCCGGCGCCGGTCTGTCCGAAGACGAAGTTGTCCGGGCGGAATAGCTGGCCAAACGGCCCTGCTCGCACGGAGTCCATGGTTCCCGGCTCGAGGTCCATGAGGATGGCGCGCGGCACATAGCGGCCACCGGTGGCTTCGTTGAAGTAGCAGTTGATGCGCTCCAGCTGAAGGTCTGAGTCGCCGTGGTAGGCGCCCGTGGGGTCAATGCCGTGCTCATCGGAGATCACCTCCCAGAACTTGGATCCGATCTGCGGCGGATTACGCGAAGAGCCCGTGACGGGGGGGGGGGGTGGTCGAGAGGGAGAAAAAGGATCAGATTATCGAATTCGGTTTCAAAGTCGAGGGAAAGCGAATGACGCAGCAGCGAGATGCGTATCATGTATCCTCACGGGGCTTAGGTCAGCAAGCGGCATACAGGTCGACAAGGCTGTACGGACTGGATACGAGGCCGGCCGCGGCGCTCAAGCGTGGAGGCCATGGGCGATTGGCGGCAGGCGGCAGCCGTTAGAAGTCGGGTATACTACAGCAGTACGTACGTGTGGCAACCAAGGTACAAACTGGCATTTTGGTACCAGTAGATATAACACGACTTTCAGTAGGGCCATTCCCCGGGAAAGGAGTCTGCCCGCACACACGAACGCCTAGCAAACGTCTTCAGAGTAACCGCAGCAGCACGAGGAGATGCCGACGCTACGTAATATACGCACGTACGATACGAGTACAGAAGCGGCGATCCACACAAACACAGCGCACAGCAGCACCTCCAAGATACAAAACACGTGCTCGCGCTTGGAGAGTTGTGCGCGAAAATTTAAAATGGGGACGAAAAACTGCGTTGAAATCAAAACCATTTGAACTTCCACGAAAATTGCCACCGACACGTCGACACAAAAAAAATGTGGGCTGTTTCAAGATGAGCTTGCCGGCCCTCCTGGGACAGCAGCATGCGAGAGCTCATCGTGAACACAGCACCTCGCGCGGGACAACAGAGGGCCGGTCCTTCTAGGATGTGCAACATGAGGGTGGATCCAGAAGCAGCGACAAGATCCGCCTCGGCGCGGATCGAAAAACGACTCGGCTCGCCGACGCGTGGGGTCAAGGGCACCTCGATGCTCTCGATATACTCGATTGGCCCGCCAAAAACCGAGGTCAACCAAAGACCAACGGTGTACGCGTCAAACAAAAGGAAACTCGCCAGGGCCCGAACAACAAGCCGAAGCTTCGCACATTTCATCGACTGAGCGGGTTCAGGCTGCCTGGGGGGCTGCCCTCGGCCGCGGATCCTACGCGCGCGAACGGCAAACGATACGCACTTTGCACTTTTCAACGCGCAGTCTATACGTGTAGGTCCTCTTTCCGCATATATTGCAACGGCCGGAATTCGTATTTCAACCGTGTTGCCCTCGTCGCCATGGGCCGCGCAAACTTATCAGGGGCGTGCACGCGGTGTGATCCCCTCAGTGCGAGTCGGATCTCTCTCGCGGCCGGCCGCTGGCGCGGCCGTCCTTGCGGCAAAGGCGTTGCGTTTTTGGAAGGAGGAACGGCTTTTTCTTCTTGCTTGTTTTGAGCTTCCGCGTGTTTTTCCAAACAAACAGCATTGCCGGTAGAGAGAACAACAGCAGCGGCGCGGATCGAATCGTACCTGGTTACCGCACTGCCCCGCCTGAACGTGCACGATCTCCCTCATGGTGCTTAGGGTTGGTGGAGGAGAGGGCTGCAAGACGTAGGGGACGAGGAGATGGGCAACCTTCTTGCTTGTGCTGTGAGATGAGACCCGACGAGTGAGAACAGAGAACAGCCTGATGGAAACCCTTTTGCATGTTTTGAAACCGTTTTCTGCTGAAACAAGTATTACAGTTACAGCATTCGAGTACGAGGACGAGGACGCGTACGATTTAATACCCGGGTGTCAGCAATCGACGTTCTCACAAGCCGAGTTGCCGCACACGCTGTCACTTCGCCTCGCCACCCCGCCAGCGCACGCACAGCAGACGTCCTCCTTCTCCTTCTTTCATCCACCGCACCGTACATCATGAGGGAGATTGTGCACATCCAGGCGGGGCAGTGCGGCAACCAGGTACGTACGTCGCTGTCTCTGCCATTCGACCTTGTGACTCGTGACACGCGGAACATGCGCTTCATGTGCAACTCATGTGTGCGCTTTTATATCCCCGTGGCTCCCGTGCCATCCTGGGTTGCCTTGCAATGGCCTGCATGGCAATATCCGCCAGTTAAGGCAAGGGCGCGACCTCAACCAGCTTGAGCTCGGGTGCCCCTACCCGCAAAAGCAGCGCTCTTGCCACCTCGTGGATGGCCCTGCCGAAGACTTCAAGAGAGAGAGAGGTTCACCGCAGCCAGATCCCTCGTCAACAAGACACACATACAGCAACATGCGCTGGAAGCATCGGCTTTCTGCAATCTCCGAACCTACAGCAGCTAAACAACACGGGGCGCAAAGGGCTGCCGCCCCTCGCCGCAGGGCTGCGCCTCTCGCCACAGCTGCCTACTCGGAGGTCGCGCCGAACAGGAGCAGAAAGAGAATGCGAACGAGTGCGCTCAACACCGTCGACACAAGCCAAGAACACAACGCTGGGCTGACAAAATGCGCAACATGAGCTTCTACGGTTACCCACACGGCAAAAAAGCTAAACGCATACTCTGTAACATGTCCCGTCCCTGGTGACCCCAGCACCTTGTTCATGCGGGTATACCCGGAAGGGGGCGGCATCCCTTCGACGGCCCATCTGGGCACGAACTCATGGCCGCTTGCCTTCCTCTGTGCGGTTTGAGAATGCTGCACTCTCAACACTGTCTGCTCCTGCTCGTGCAACTTTCACTTTCTGCTTTGCTTTGTTTGTGGTGCATATCCACATATCTACTGCTGTACAGTGTGTTGCTTTTAACACAGCATTTATTTCCGGTCTGGCGTCATGTAACCGCACCGCAGATCGGGTCCAAGTTCTGGGAGGTGATCTCCGATGAGCACGGCATTGACCCCACGGGCGCCTACCACGGCGACTCGGACCTTCAGCTGGAGCGCATCAACTGCTACTTCAACGAAGCCACCGGCGGTCGCTATGTGCCGCGCGCCATCCTCATGGACCTCGAGCCGGGAACCATGGACTCCGTGCGAGCAGGGCCGTTTGGCCAGCTATTCCGCCCGGACAACTTCGTCTTCGGACAGACCGGCGCCGGAAACAACTGGGCCAAGGGGCACTACACGGAAGGCGCCGAGCTCATCGACTCCGTGCTCGATGTCGTGCGTAAGGAGGCCGAGTCGTGCGACGCGCTCCAGGGCTTCCAGATGACCCACTCCATGGGCGGCGGGACGGGCGCGGGGATGGGCACCCTGCTCATCTCCAAGATCCGTGAGGAGTACCCGGACCGCGTCATGTCGACGTACTCGGTCATCCCTTCCCCGAAGGTGTCCGACACCGTGGTGGAACCGTACAACGCCACTCTGTCTGTGCACCAGCTTGTGGAGAACGCCGACCAGTGCTTCATGCTCGACAACGAGGCGCTGTACGACATCTGCTTCCGTACTCTCAAGCTCACCACGCCCACCTACGGCGACCTGAACCACCTCGTGTCGGCGGCCATCTGCGGTACGACGTGCTCTCTGCGGTTCCCCGGCCAGCTCAACTGCGACCTCCGCAAGCTCGCGGTGAACATGGTGCCGTTCCCTCGCCTCCACTTCTTCATGATCGGCTTCGCGCCCCTGACCAGCCGCGGGTCCCAGCAGTACCGCGCGCTCACTGTGCCGGAGCTGACCCAGCAGTGCTTCGACTCCAAGAACATGATGTGTGCGGCCGACCCTCGCCACGGGCGGTACCTGACGTGCGCCGTGATGTTCCGCGGGCGCATGTCTACGAAGGAGGTTGACGAGCAGGTGAGACGCTGTGCATTCGGTAGTTTGTTGGATAGGTCTGCTGCTTTAGGTCTGCTGCAGAGGCTGCCAGTTGTACAGCAGTAGGAGACGTACGCTGCGTCACAGGTACGAGTAGCCATCTTTGAACAGGGATAGTGCTGCGCATGTACCTGTCGACATAACAATTCCTAGAAAGTTTTGCTAGAAACATGAAAAATGAACATATTTTATGCTGAAATCAGTGTGTACGACCGGCCCTTCCTCGCGTACATAAGAAACTTTGAGCCTCGGGCGCGAAACGTGTACGAGTATGTACAAGAGCGTCGCGCACTGCTGCATGAGTACGAAAAATTGCTGTACGTAGGCGACTTGTGCCACGGCGCAGGCGTCGATAGGTGGGCGGAATGTCGTGAAGGATTATCCGGGTCTACTCCAGCTGTATCTGACGGTCGCTTCCACGTACTCCCCCTCTGGCACTCCGCCCCCACCCTGCCGACTCCTCTGTTCGTCCCAGATGTTGAACGTGGTGAACAAGAACTCGTCGTACTTCGTGGAGTGGATCCCCAACAACGTCAAGGCGTCCATCTGCGACATCCCGCCCAAGGGGCTCAAGATGTCCACCACCTTCGTGGGCAACACCACGGCCATCCAGGAGGTGTGGAAGCGCGTGGCGGAGCAGTTCACCGCCATGTTCCGGCGAAAGGCCTTCCTCCACTGGTACACGGGCGAGGGCATGGACGAGATGGAGTTCACGGAGGCCGAGTCCAACATGAACGACCTCGTGTCCGAGTACCAGCAGTACCAGGACGCCACGGCCGAGGAGGAGGGAGAGTTCGACGAGGACGAGGAGCTCGACGACGCCATGGGATAGGCGACCACTACTGTAGGACGCCGGTCATCATAGTTGTTTTTTTTTATAGTCCGACTCTCTTTTCGCTGACGATCGATGCTTTTGCCCGAGGCTCTTTTTTAGACCACACAAGGCGGCCAGAGCCGTAGAGCTATTGCTGTTGTGCGCGTTTCGTTTTTTTTTTTTTGCTTGCGGTCGTGCACGGTTTGGCGCGTGATGTACTTAAGATGCCCAGAGAGCTTTCACTCAAAAGTGTAAATATTTCAGTAGAGAGGGGGGGACTAGCGGATGCTGTAGTGCCCAGCGCTCAGTGGGTGTTATCCGAGGACGCTATGTGTACGATCGTGCAGGTTAGGCGAGCGGCTGACGAGGAGTATGTCGCGCTTGCCCCGTGCGCGACTAGAGGGTAAACTTCGAATCGGTTGCTGCGTCGGGGCCCGGTGGGGGTTCTGAGTGTAAAGGATGACAAACAATGGATTCTGGCGTCGATACCATATTTTACATGGGCGTCCATCGCTTCTCGTACTTTCGATCGACCACAATTATAACTACTGCAGGCCATTTGGAGCCAATCAATGTTTGCGACACATTTTGGGGACTTCGCTGTGAACTTGGTTCCAACGTGCTTGCTCTGTACCGGTACGAGAGGCCGCTATGTGCGAACACTCGTCCGTGACCACGAGAACGCGAGGAAAATTCAAGAGCAAGCAAGAAAAACAATAATGGCTTCACACGATGTATGTGTTCTACTGTACATACGTACACACCGCATGACGACGGAGGCTTTCCTTCTCGCAGTCGCTTCTTGCGGTTTTTTATCACGTTCGCTCTCTTCCACTATCTCTCTCCCGCTCGCTCGCTCTACATACATGTCGTTCCACGGCGCCTTACTTAAACTACAAGTGTAAGAGTGCGACGAATAACGAAGTGTTTTTTTCGTGAACACTTCGCGAAGCGCCAAAATCTTGAGCAGTTTTTAGTATCACGTCAGCGTTGTGTTGTGTTGTGCCGTTCCGTCGGTTGTGAACGCTGCCGTCACTCACTCACTCCACCATGAATTCATGAGTACTGCGCGATCGAGACAATAGACATGCAGTGTACAGCAGTGTACAGCAGTGTACAGCAGTGTACAGCAGTGTACAGCAGTGTACAGCAGTATATAGGGTACGCACGGTGACAAGAACCCCATGATGACCGCACCACGTGAACCACCTGTATGAAATGGCCCAACACGTACATACGCAATATGTACCTGGTAGCTCTCAAAGTACCAGAAAACAAAAACAGAACAGAACATGCTCCCACGAAATTTCTGCAGAAACGCACCGCAGCAAGGGCGGCAATCGGGGTTGAATGGCAAGGCCGGCTCGCGAACACAAGCCCCCCTTTACAATCCTTCATAATAATGTGAATGGTTTTTCGTCATTGGGCGCACAGGAGAGAAACGGAGGCCGACGACAAATCCGCCTGTCGACCTCGACCACACGGCCAGCAAAACCAGACTACAACGTCTCGTACATCCACCCGACCTCCTAACAGCCTCAGCCTCAGCCTCTCTCTCTCTCTCTCTCTCTCTCTCTCTCTCTCTCTCTCTCTCTCTCTCTTTCGCCCCGGCAAAAAACGCCAAGTGAACAATAGGCCTCACATTAGGCCTCTTATAGCGTACGATCCTGTCATACCGCCTTCGTTCGGTGCAGGAGCGTGTCGCACACTACTACTACTACCACACCGCTACTGATTGTACGTATACCTTTGTACTCCACTACATACTGCAAAACAGAACGACTCACCACTACTCGTACGTACGAACCAAAAAGGAAAACACTCTACTCGGGAAACTTGCAAAACACCGGGGAAACACCTACGATAAAACTTTTCTTAAGTTTTGCCATGCCGTCACACAGCGCACAGCAGACAGCAGTACGTCTCATCACTACGACGCAACCTCACGGAAGGGGAAAAGTCACAAAGGAACCGTCACCACGCGCTGGACATCAACACAACTGTAACACAACTGTAACACAACTGTAACACAACTGCAACACAACCGTAACACAACCGTAACACATCTGTAACACAACAACGTCACCTCAGGCCAGGCCGAGGGGCATAATGCCGGCTACAAAAAAAAAACTCACCCAGTACACAGCACAAAAATACAACTCGGTTATTCATTTGTTTTGGGGGGGGAAGGGGGGAAGAGGGGGCAATTGGAGAACACAACACAGACACAACACAAAACAACCTCTGGTTTTTTTTGGGGGGGGGTAGGCGGGGGGCAATCGGAGCAACAGCTAAATCATACCGTCGCTTTTAACGGTGCCGCATCAAAAATCTCACCAATGTGCGGGCACACGATTAATCCGTCCCGATCGCCCGTCTGCCATCTTGATCTCCGGCGCCGGAGATATCCCCGCGCTACGAGCGGTGTACGCAGTGCAAACCTCAAAACGCGTCGCGTATCTACACACGTTTGGTCGAGGTACACAGCACAGCGTGGGTAGGTGTTCCAGAGGCTGCGCGGCGTCATTATACAAGGAAAAAAAAACAAAAAAAACTAGGGTATAACAAGGGGGGAAGGGGAGATGGGGAAGCACTCGCTCGCCCATCGCGCAGGGTCGAATCAACTCAACTCAACCGCCGGAAGCGCTCGCTTGCTTCCGTGACTTCCTCGCAGCGCATCGAACCGTGCGTTAAGCGAGAGGCCGTTGCGAATACCATCAAGAACCGCTGTCAGAAACCTTTGAACATCGCGGGGGGTGTACGTATTTACCTATTCTTCACCTGTACCCCGGGGCATAATTGACAGAGCAACCTCCGGTGATCTTGCGAGGGGGGAGAGAACAAACGCACCAATCGCGTTGTATATACCGCTTGCTGTACGAGACACCCGTGCGAAGGCATGCCGCAGGTACAAGACGGGTGAAATGCAAAACATCACACACACACAAAAAAAAAAAAAAAAAGTTCGGCTCAACGGCCTATACACGGAAACAAAAAAGGAGTACTACGTACAGCAGTTAAACTAACATTATGTACGTACAAAATAAAACAAAACCCACTCTTCATAAAAGAAAAGCAACTACGTACGAGTAAGCACGTACTATGGGTCAACAGTCTGCACCGAAACAAGGAAGGGGAACTACTACAGCTAAAACCACTTTGAAAAAAAAGGAGCAACTACGAGTGCGTACGACTACTGCAGTACCTATGGGCAAAAAACAAAACCCCCCGACGCCACAGCAGAACAAAAACCGGGAAACACACGAAAAACGCAAAAACGCAGAAAAAAAAAAAAACAAGCACGCACGCACGCACGCACGCACGGACAGACAGACAGACAAGACAGACGGTCGCACGGACACAAACGCACAAAACACACGCACAAAATAGACGCGGGGGGGGGGGGGGGGGGGGGCACACACACGCGCAAAAGACGCACGAACAGACGCCTTGACTTTTGCGCGTCGCTTCCGCTCTCTAATCCCCCCGCAGTCGTCAATCAATGAATCTACGAATCAATCAATCAATCGGCGTGCCTCCCTCGCCCCCCGCCGCCGACCAGCCCACCCCGCCCGCCTCCTCTCGCGCCCCCCCCCCCTCTAAACAGGGGCATGAGGCCCCCGTTGGCCCCCACCTCCGACACCCCGCCTCTACTCCAGACGGTCCGCTTGGCGCCCCGCCCCCGCTTGCCCCCGACGGTGGAGCCGGAGGCGACGTAGGACAGGACGCCGGCGCTGGCGAGCAGCCACGGGCGCGTGCCGAGGGTGAGCCCTTCCGAGACGGACAGGGAGAGCACGATAAGGTTGAAGCCCGCCGAGGTCAGGAAGGCTGTCGCCACCGGTCTGTGTCGCCGTGGTTTGCCATTTGTTGTTCAAATGTTGATATGCGTATATACGTATTGATGTGTTTTGTGTTTTATTTTTGTTGTTCGGTTTTTATATATATATATTTATGCAACATCACGCATCGTGCGGTTTGATGTTTTGGAGGCCGCGGGCGAGCGGGAGTTGAGGGGCGGAAGCGGGGGCGGGGGAAGGGGAAGGGGGAAGGGGGAAGGCGGGGAGGGTGAGGGTGGAGGGTGGAGGTTAGGGGGAGGTGTATTCATGTCATGCATGGCGATAGTCACCGTACAAACCATAGACCCTCGCATCCCTATACAATGCCGGGACGGAGCAGCGTCGGGTTTTCACCGACCGCGCAGACATTGCTTGCACCGAGTGTTAAGTGCCGAGAGGTGTTCGGCGAGTCGCATGAAGGGGGGGGGGGGGGGGGGGGGGGAAGAAACGGCAAAAACAAAACATAAACACATCAACACCAGTAGCTGTAGTATATAGCCAAACACCGCGCGCGGTCCACGAAGTGCCGCTCCCCACCACAAACCTTCCTCCGAGTTTACAAACACGAAAAATGGGTATATGATCTTCCGCCGTCGGGCGTGGCCCCCCCCCCCCCCCCCCCTCACAACGACCCCTCCCTCCAACCTGAAAATGAAGTACACCCCCCCTCCAACCCCTTTGACGCGCGCGCGCCTCGCCTCGCCTCCCTCGCATCAGCCCCGCCCCGCCCCGCCTCGCAAACGCCTCGCAAAATCCTAGCAAACCCTTGCTCCGCCTCACAACTGAAAGGACACGTGCTACGATAGAGGTATAAGGTATACCTTTTTTTGGCTTTTTTGTGTTCTGAATGACCTATTAAGGGCTCCTCAACCCAAAATCGCTGGAATTGTTATTATTCTGTTGCATGTTTTTTTTTTTTCATTTCATACTTACGTCATGGGGGGGATTTGTTCATCGGGGTCGTACTCGTGTATATGATAGGAAGTTTGTTTTCCCTCCAAAATTCGTTTTTTTGGGTGGAGGGTACATACGAACAGAGCTCTTCCTCACGTGACCACCCTCACCGATAAAAAAGCATGGGTAAACCTCGAAACCTCTATTATAGTACACCGCAGCCTGCGTCCAGAGACTACAGTGGTATCCGCGCCGCACCGCACCTGTGCTGCAGCTGCCGCCTAGCCGCCAGCAACATCCCGGCCACCACGGTCAGCAGGAAGCCGCACCAGAGGGCCAGGGTGATGAGCCACCGCCTGCCCCTCGTGTTCCTCCGGTAGTTGGCTCGCTCTTTGGCCTCGACCTTGCTGGCCTTGTTGGGCATCAGGTCGCCGTCCAGACATCTCGCCGGCTCGAACGACGGCGCGGCCGAGTAGCGCAGGGGAGCCAGCGAAAAGAACGAGGCCGCTTGTGAGACCTGACGTTTTTTCCCGCGTCGGGGTGGGTGGGTTCGAAGGGAGGGGTGTCCCGACGGTCACGGCAGCCGTGCGCGGTACGGGAGCGTGCGGCCAACCCGGGCTTCGCGAGTGCGTGTCCCCCCGCAGCCGAAGGCTTGGTAGGGTGAACAGGAACGCGGACGCCAGGAAAACTGGCTGATGTTGCTGTCGTCGTAGTGTGTGTGTGTGACGGGGGCCAACCTTTACCAAAAACCTTAATAGAGGGGGAGGAAAGGTTTGGGGTGGGGGTGTTGGTATTGTGTGGGAAGGTCGGTATCCGGAGCGATGGTATTACTTCTGTTGAGGCTTCGGGACGGAGAGAAGCGCTAAGCTGCTAGCTGTTGTTGGTTGTGATTGTGATTTTTTTTTTTTCGTGGCTGGTGCGAGTGCTTTTTTTTTTCATGGAAGCATTGTCGCTCCGCCTCTACTACCCCGAAATTGGCCCCACCGTTATTTTTGTGTTGTTGTCGTTGTCTGTGGGTTGGCGGCGATGATGAGATTATCACGAGGACTTGTCGCTGTTGGTTCAGCAGTGCATCTCGAGCCATCTCCGCACCGCGCGAGGCATCGTAGTTGCCTGTTGCGGTCCATGGTCTTATGTTTTCCTGTCGTTCAGTCGTTCCTACTGGAGAGCCATGAATCGGGAGGGGGAGCGAGCAAGTGCCTGGCACGATTTGCGTTAGAAAAGAGAGTACTGTATATTTTGGGTTGAAAAGAGCAAATAATGGCAAGTGAAAGGCTCGCCTGACAGATGAATGAACCAGGAAGGGAGGAAGACCAAAAAAAGCAAAAGGCAGAGGCTTGCATTATTATTTGCGTAGTCGTTCGAGACTTGGTTCCGACATGACTTGCTGTACCGTTGTCCCTCTGGAGATTTTGCCACCCTCTTTGGATTCTTTTGGTTCTTTTGATTGGTGGCTGTGTTGAGGGTGTCGAATTCATGGAACAAAACCATCAGGATTTGGCGACGGCGGTAGTTAGACGGGTTGGTTGGCCCAGGTGGTTTTGACAGGGCGGTGTACAGAGGGGTTTCCATTTTTATTTAGAGGCGTTTGGATCGTGGTTGAGTGTGTCCCGACTTTCGTGCGGCCGTCGTTGCAGCTTTGGCCATGACTCAATATGTCGAGTAGAAGGGTGGGTGGGTGGGTGGGTGGGTGAGTGGGTGGGTGGGTGAGTGGGTGGGTAGGAGAAGGGGCCACAACCCAGAGATAAAGATTTGCAGACCCGGCCCGGTCGGTCTGCAATTAGTAAATACAACACCTGTTATTATACCACGTTGGTATAATACTACTCGTACAGGGGTCAACTTGACCCTTTCGGCCCTACAGGAGAACGCTACGTACGTACAAGGCCACCACAACCCAGAGATAATTATTTGCAGACACGGTCGGTCTGCAATTAGTAAATACAATACCTGGTATTTTGCAGACACGGTCGGTCTGCAATTAGTAAATACAATACCTGGTATTATATATATACCACCCTGGTACTATTACTCGTAGTACAGGCATCACCTTGATCCTCTCGGCCCTATGTACAGGAGAACGCTAGGAGTACGTACGTACAAGACCCAATAAAAGTGGGGCTCAAATGAACTTGGGGGGGGGGTTTGCCGTGCTTTTGGAGGCATACGCTCTTTAGGTATTACGGAGGACCATAATAAATAGGACCAAATACTGTTATTAAAAATAGGGGAATATAGAGTGTAGCGTAGGTCCTATTTACTAGTATTTACTATGGTTCCCCGTAATATTTATAGTAGAATTTTCGAAACGCCTCGTTTGCCACGCCAACCAAAAATTGTATGAATAGGTTACACCTGTTACGTATGTAAAATTCAGAAGAAAAAAAAAAAAGAAAAAAAAAGAAAGAAAAAAAAAACACTTGACTGCATGCATTACACGCGGAGGGCCCCAAAGTGGGTGCGACATTTTTTGGGGCCCTTTTCGAGTGAGCAGTCGCATATTACGAGCTGATGCGAGTTTCTTATTCCCATGTCGCCAAAACATAGGGGACCCTTTCGAGATGGCTGAAGCGACCGAACGACCGACCGATCGACCGACCGACCGACCGACCGACCGGTCCGCAGACCGACCGGGATTCACCAACGCACACAAGATATCGGCAGTTACAAAATATCCTGCTGCATGATTCCCTTCCTGGCGCGACAGCTACCATACTGCCTGTATTCATACACTATATACATCTATATTTCGATGCGAAAAAAAAAGCTGTGTGTGTGTGTGCTTTTTTTTTTTTGGCGGTTTTTGCGATTTGGGGTGCTTTTTGCTACGTGAAGAAAGAAAGAAAGAAAGAAAAGAGGAAAAGAGGGGGCAACATTCGAAACTATAAAAAAAAAAAAACGTCAGCTTTTTTCTCACCTGCGCGGCGTAGACATCGGCCGCTTCCCGGCACGTTTTTCTCCACGCGGCCCTGTTCTTGCCCTCAAACTCCGCGAACGCGTCTTGCACGCGGCGCTTGAGCTGGAGGTGCAGTTCCGTGGTCGCCAACAAGCCCTTCTTGTAGTCTAGCAGGCGCTGTTTTTCATTCCACGTACCAGGTACACAAATGCGCGGTATGATGCGGGGCGTTCGCGACCCATTTTGGGCAGCGAGGCATTTACGAGGCGGTAAAAAGGCGGGGGAGG
>MEHQ01003003.1:137721-167274 GCA_008828725.1 Saccharina japonica
ACTACTACTACTACTACTACTACTACTACTACTACTACTACTACTACTACTACTACTACTACTACTACTACTACTACTACTACTACTACTACTACCACCACCACTACCACTACTACCACTACTACTACGGTACTACTACTACTACTACCACTACTACCACCACTACCACTACCACCACTACTACTACCACCACTACTACTACTACTACTACTATTAATACTACTACTACTACTACTACCACCAGCACTACTACTATTACTACTACTACTACTAATACTAAAAATACTACTTAAAAGTTGGTTGTACATCCTGTACGAGCACTCCTATGAAACAGGAATAGCACCCTGCCTAAAAAAACATTGCGGCAGGACCATCCTGAAAACAAAACACGCGAAAGGGTTAAGAAATACCGTTTCCGTCGAAAGAATAACAAAAACAAAAACACACACACACGCGCCCAGGAGACAACCGCCGCCACGCCCGAACCGTTAACGCAACAACGCCTCTAATATATGGGACAAACGTAATGAGTGCCCCCGAGTGTTGGAGGTGTCTCTACTAGGAGTAGGAACGGTGCTCCGTCTCGGAAGAGATGCGTGGTAAGCCGAACAACAAATGAGTACCCCCCCGTACCCCCCGCGTCCCGCCACTTGGTATGACATACAAACAACTCCTGCCTCTATAGCGAAAGGCTGGTGACGACCCAACAACCCCTTCACCTATAATATATAGAAGCTGGTGACAGGTGACATCTAAACAGCAGCTCTGTTTGCTTCTGAAAGCGGAACGTAATCCTGCTCGACAGGCAAGCCAGGCAAGGCATAAAACTGGTATATACGTGTTCCCTACACTAGGGGCTATTACGGGGGGGGGCATAGTAAACACTAGTAAATAGGACCAAATATTGCTACAGTAGAAAAAATAGGGCAAAATACAGGTTTTTGTGTGTAACGTACGTCAGTGTTTACTATGGTACCCCCGTAATCGTCACAAGTCACATACAGCAGTAGTGGTTCCTCTACAGCAGTGCCCGTAAACACGCACGGCACATATGGGATCAACCATGTGCGGCAAATTGTGCGGAGTAGTGCCGGTTGCCACTACGCATAGAGTGCCGGTATTGTTCATGTTGGCTGGCGCTTACCGGCACTATAGAGAGATACAACCGGCACTACTACTGTAACAAACACGGACCTGTCGAATGCGTCTTTCGTCAGCCCTTCTCCCTCTGCCCCCAGCAAGCCGTCCGCGTAAGCGCGCGGAATCTGAGCCCTCCCTTCGTCGTTGACCATCTGGTTTTTTAGCACCCCACGGAGCCGTAGTGGAGGGGCCACCACCGCAACCAGTCCAAAGCGAAGCGAGTGGCGCAATACACGACAATTCAATTTTGACGCCAAGAGGTGCATGGCGCGGGTAGGGGGGGAGGGGCAGGGGGGGGGGGGGGGTACTCATGTAATGGATTACCGTAGTTGTCCTTCGAAGTATGACCATAAACTCTTGCATCCCTACGCGTACAACGTCGGGACGGCGCAACGTCCGTTTTTCACCGACCAGGCAAGACATTTCTTTCGTGCACCAAGCGCGAAACGAAACGTGAGGGTGTTCGGCGAGAGTCGCATGAAGGGCAGCCTACTATATAGTAAGAACCGATTGTGAGGCGGACTTTCTTGCATATATATATATAGATCTACGGGTGGTAGCGTCGAACGAATTGCGCGAGTAGAGGGGTAGGCACAGGCATCGACGAAGACAATGTACATACGGGTATACTTCGTATATCATCTGCGAGAAAACATAACATAAAACAATCGCTTTCGGCGCCAATATACGCTCACCAGCGTTTCCAACCACATTTCCGAGAAAACGGGTTTCCACATCGTGGGAGGGGGGGGGGCACAACATGAACTGCTGTACGAACGTAACCGTCGCAGCAACGTGCACTCGTACACACGAATCGAACAATTCAATACCTCGAGCGTGGATTGCTGAAGTAGCCACACAAGGCTGGGGCGAGTCGGCAAGTCGAGGTCGTCCGGTGGAGGGTCGGCCGCGTCTCCTTCCCCTTCCGCGAGCATGGCCTCCCAGCCCAAAAGTAGGCCGTCTAGTGCAGCCACAGCATCAACAGCCCTGCAGGGGGTCGGGCGCAAGGTGTACATAGCCCAGGAGAGCATCACGAGAGAGAGAGAGAGGGTGGATACAGCGAAGAAGCGACGAGCGACGAAATTCACAATCAATCGCATCATATGATACGGGAATCCATTCAATCGGTATCATATGTATGTATACTAACACGAAAAACGGTCGACTAAAAAACAAAAACATTAAAAAAAACGCACTAAGAAAAAAAGGAACCATATTGTCTTTCTGCAAATATATTTCGTCGAACTTCGACCAAAAAACAACTCCTGGTTTGTGTGTAACCAACCCTTGCAAAGGGCAGTCAAGCAGTCGTGTACCACCCCCCCCCCCTTCCCCCCTTACCCTAGTTGATGAAAACCCAACGTGCTCCGTCCCGGCATTGTAGGGATGCGAGGGTCTATGGTCATACGACTACGGCCGTGCACGACATGAGTACACCCCCCGACATGCTCCATCCCGGCACTGTAGGGATGCGAGGGTCTATGGTCATACGACTACGGCCATGCATGAAAATGAAGTACACCCTCCCCCCCCAACCCCCACCCTCCGGTCTGCCTCTACTCGCCCTACCGACCGGGTCTGCCCCGGCACGGCCCGACCCCACCATTATCCCTTCTACCCCGGGAGGTACATACAAATAACCTCGAAACCCCCCGCCTCTCCCCGTCAGACGGAAGAACGAAAACAAACACCTCCTTACATGGACAAGGACTCCACGTCTGATCGCCCGATGACGGTCCGTACGTTGTACAGCACCACCGAGCTCACGGTGTGCAGCAGCGCCAGCACCTGCGCTTCCTGCGCGGCTACCCTGCGGTTCCGTTCCGTCCCGTTCCGTTCCGTTCGGTTCGGTTCCGTTCCATTCGGTTCCGTTCCATTCGGTTCCGATCCGTTCCGTTCCGTTCCGTTCCGTTCCGTTCCGTTCCGTTCCGTCCCGTTCCGTTCCATTCGGTTCAATTCCGTTCCATTCGGTTCACATTCGATTCGGGGTTGGGTTGGGTTGGGTTGGGTTGGGTTTGTTCGGGTTGGGTTGGGGTTGAGTTGAGTTGGGTTTGGGTTGAGTTGGGTTGGTTCGGTCTGGTTCGGGTTCGATCCCTTTGTTTGGCCACGCGGTTGAGACACGGGTGCAAACAAAACAAGCAAACCTGAAAAAAACGATTCCTCGCCGCACATTCCATTTCGGCCCCATGAGTTAGTTGCGTGCGATATTTCAAAACTACAAAACAGGAATCCGCCCCCCCCTGCTTTAACTCATTGAAGCTTCAGTCCATATGCAAGTCCGCCTCCAGAGGCAGTTCTTAGAGGATCGCAGCCTCACCCTCCATGCGACTCGCCCGAATACCTCCACGGCGTTTCGCGCTTGGTGCAAGCAATGTCTGCCTGGTTGGTGAAAACCCAACGCGCTCCGTCCCGGCATTGTAGGGATGCGAGGGTCTATGGTCATATGACTACGGCCGTGCACAACATGAGTACACCCCCCTCCCCCCCCTCCGCGGAAGGGGAATGAGTCAGAAAAACCACGAGTGTCTATATGGAAGGCCCCACGACCGCCGCAGTGTGCACATAGTAACCCATTGCTGCTCCGGCAGCGGGTTCATACACCCGGGCAGCAAGTACACCGACACCTCCCGAGTGTCTCCGTTCACCGTGGACGAAGTGCGGAAAGGCCGCGGTCTCCCCCTCCCCCCCGCCCCCCCCCGCCCCCCCCCGTTATCCACCTGCCTGCTTGCTGGGTCGACCGGAACAACCGCCGTCGCCTTTGCACTCCGGCCACGGCGGGCCGGCGGCGGCGGGCAAAGCCCCAGTCCGCCGCCGAGGCTGAGGTT
Source organism: Saccharina japonica (assembly GCA_008828725.1). Taxonomy (NCBI): domain Eukaryota; class Phaeophyceae; order Laminariales; family Laminariaceae; genus Saccharina; species Saccharina japonica. The sequence continues at coordinate 141,687 of MEHQ01003003.1, forward strand.
CTCGGCCGGCGGACTTCGATCGGGCGAAGAAATAGTGAGGAAGTTAGGACTTTACCACGTTCGGTAAGGACCGGCCATGGAAACGATGGCGACCTGCGCGACGCAACCGGTTCCAGGAAAACAGCGTTAGCCCGGCGCGGCGGCCGGCGCGGGATCGGGACGCGGGCGTAGGGCGTGGGGTAGGGGAGGGGTAGGGGTGGGGGTTGGGGGTTGTGTGGGATAGGGTGGTGGAGTGAGTGAGGTGGGGGGGGGGGAGTGGTGCAGGTAGCTACAGAGGTTCGAGGAACAGGACGAAGCAGCAGTCTCGTAGACCGAAACGAGGAAAGGCGCGAGCAGAGCGGTGCCGGAGGGTGTTTCCGCCAGCGTTCGTGCGCCAGCATGTCGCACAGACAACTGCAAAGGCCGTTGCAGCATAGCAGCTAAAGAACAGTATCAGTGCGTGATACGTACCAGTACCAGGTATATCAGTACAGTATCAGGACAGTATTTTTCAGCTGGTACTTTTTCCAAGACGTTTGGGTGTTGCTGTGACAAAAATCTCCGCAGCAGTATTCACATAAAAATAACAGTCTCGTGGCAGTCCAAGCTTTTACACGTGCTTTTGAGCATATCCGTGCTCGGTGGGGCAAGCAAGATAGGCTGCATCCGTCTCAAGTTGCGCCCCCGTATATACACGAAAAATCGACAACCAAAGACCGTCTTCACCATCACGTTGATTCCAACTTTGATCAGCCGGCCTTGGCTCTCGAGATGCGCACCAGCAGCAACAACAACAAAAAAGGCAGATAACTCTCGCATGACTTGCACTTTATCAATCCCTCCGGGCGGTGCAAAAATGATACCGGTACCAATGTATAATGATACCACCAGCGAGGCAATAGAGACGAGGCAAAAGCACCACCAGGGGCTCGTGCAACCAGCCTGCTAAATTGTCAAAAGGTACGCCAAGTTACCACGCAGTCAGAGGATATACCACAAACACAGCAGCAGCAGCAGCAGCAGCAGCAGTAGCAGCAGTAGCAGCAGCAGCATTATGCCAATTCTCCACACACGAATTACTACTGTCGTCCGTGCCGCTGCGCTAAGGTAAACACACAGCAGCAAAACAGACCAAGTTTTGATTGAAATACCACAAGTCAGAAGTTTTACGAGTATGATACACCATATGCCACCGTTACAGCAATGTTTTCCTCATATATATATAACCTTGGTGTCAATCTTGGACAGCTCCTCAAGAGTTTCCTCGTCCACCACCAGCTCAATATTCAAGCCCCCCGCCCCGGCACCAGCCCCAATCCCGGCCTCTTTCTTGTCCCCGTTCTCCCCCGCGTCCGTGTCCGGCGCCTTCCACGTGAGCAACGTCCGACTCGCCACCCACGCCTGGCCGCACATTGTCGCGTCTCCGGCCGCGGGTTCTGCTGCGACTTTAGGCTGGACTCGCCGCAAGGTTGTTGGGGGAGAATGGAGCGCGCGGGGACTTCATTTTCATGCATGGCCGTTACTCGTATGACCATAAAGCGGGGGGGGGTGGGGGGCGAGCACAGCGGGAAATGCTTTCGAGTTAAGAAAAAGCGATGAGAACTACGTACAGAACATGCGAAGATTCACGATACAAGATATATACTAGATGGTTGTATATATGATCGATATCAATCGATATCATAAAAAAATAGGGCTTTAGCCAAAATCAGGTACACCTGGTCACTTTACTTTATGTATATTACAATATTGTTCTACTGAGGGTAGCCTGAGACCAGGGTGGAAGTATAATGATTTTCGAATCGGTATGGAACTGGATGTATGAGCTTGCGTGTGAGAGGACTGAGTTTTTTTTTTTTTAATTATCGCTCCCGTTTTCAAACTACAGCAAGCAGTATTTGACGTCAACTCGATGCCAGACCATACGATCAACTATATAACGTCAACTCGACGCCATACGATCGCGATCCATGCATGCCGTACGCCACTTTGTACTGCTGCTGTAGGGTGCTGGGATCTAATCCACTTGGAAATAAACTTTGAACATGAACATGACATGAACAACCAGCTTTCCGCCTGACGTTTCCCCCCTTGAGAAACTCTGCGATATACTGCTGTATCACATGATACACGCCCGCCCATCCGCTCATATGATACATGCGTATGAAAGAGCCCCACAAGTAACTCAAGGCTGACAATATGTACATTATGCGGGGAACCTACGTAAGAAATTATTTACTATACTCGTAGTTATTGATATTAATAGTGTGGAACAAACACCCTTACTGAAAATAGGTAATCTATGATAGCCTGGGACCAAGGCGGGCCACACGGTAAGAAATCTAGCCTGGCCAGTATCTCGATTTCTTATATACGAGAATAGAGGGCGGGTATGCGGGTAGGATACCGCGTGTGTACATATTATTTTTGTTTTGTTTTGTCCATCCCATTTATTATCTTCGCCCTTCTTTTTCTCTCTCCCTCTTTGTAGTCGTAACTCAGATCCGGGGTCACTAAGTAGGCTCTTCTCCCCGCTCCCCACTACTTACGGTACATGCCTTGCACTTTTATCGCGAGAAGATTTCAGCACTTTCTTCCCTCGTTACATGGTGCCTGTCGTATCCAGCACCATTAATTAACATATGAACAGGCATTGCATTGTCTACTCTCCTTACTGCCGTGTGTTGTTTGTGTGTGTCGTCTTCACATTAAACCCGTTCTTTCTACCCAACTACATCAGAAGTACACCCAGTGTCTGTCCTGATTCCTAATCCTAGAGGAATCGTACAAATTCTGTCGTTACAAGCAGTATGTACAATGTATTTTCTCTTCTGCTGCGTCGTGATTTTGTGACCACAAGAGAATTTATCTCTCTGGGATGGAGAATCGGAACGAACACGTGTATGAATATGTGTGAGCTGGATGTCCACGGGTACATATGAAATATGTATAATAGAAATACGGTTTGCTGTTAAGATCACACACGCTATTATTGATAGTACCAAGATAGTACTACTGTTGTACGAGTATAATAATATGTACCACGTGTGCGGAAACAAGGACACGTCGTATCACAGCGTCGTAAAGCCAACCATGCCCTACCATAACCAGGGCAACGAAGGAAGGAAGACAGCGCAGGAGGCAGAGCGCAGCGCAGTTGCACCAACAACAGCAAACACGGACAGACGCCGATCAAGATCTACGCACAAACCAGTACGTATACGCATACCAGCATGTACGTATGATACCCATATTATACCAAAGATGTCGGGAGACATGTCAAGCAAGGCAAAACGTGCACTGTCAAGGGTGTAGAGCCGAGTGTTCCACACTAAAACCTAGTAGTTTGGTGTCAAGTCAAAGCATGTCAAGGCAAAGTTGCTGTCTGTCAAGGGTTGAAAGTGCTGTCTCCGGACATCTTTTGTATTATACATGGCGTACGTATCAAAAACGCTGAGGTGCACACCACCACAAGACCTGATAGTCGTGTCACACAAATACGGGTAAAAAACTTCGCTTTTGGCTCAACAGGACACGTATATACCTACTCTGTACTTAAATATAAGAACCGTTTTAATTACATATTTGTATATAAAAGGTGATTTTATTTAGAGACATAGTGGTATGATCCTTGGAGTAGACTTTGTGGAATTATTCTGTATTTATTATTTATGTGGATGTCACACCGACACCGGACAACAGCTCCCAAAAACAAATACCAGGTACTATTAATGGGGTCGTATGCGTATTATACGCAAGAGGACCACGGAAAGAAGCCGTCCACAGCCCACACTTCTGGAAGGAAGAGAAAGAGAAGGACAGCCACCGAGGCCGCCGAGACGGAACCACCGCTCACTCGTACGAGTACTTGTGGTCTTCTTGTGGTACCTTTTCTCTTTACGAGTACAATAGTACGCACGAGTACAACCGTAGGTATGATAGTAGTACGACGCGTAGATACTGTTTGTAGTACGTACTCACTCGTAGACACGAGTATAACCTGCTCGGGACATTTGTTGTTGCAAACAGAGCAGTCTCCTTTGTGCAAAGCTTGTACACATGTTTGGTTCGGGCAAGAAATATCGTAAAAACGTAAAAGCAAGCAACAATTTCCGTGCGCTGGGGGGCGCACAAGAAAAGGAAATAAGATGTACATCCATCCACCACTGCTGAGCGTAAGCTGCCAGAGAGTACCACCTGTCTACACAACAGTAGCAGCACGTGATAGTCATGACGAACTGCGCCCGCTGTACCTGATGCGCTGGCAGACGATAGGCAAGCCCGGAACCGCAGCACACAGCAATTATGGCCTCTCAAGGCGTGCCAAAAATAGCGGACCAAATCAATTATGCTATTTTTAGTATACCCCGTACTTCCGTGATGACAGTCCGGTTCTTCGCGTCAAAAAACGTCGATTGATTAATCATCTTGAGCGTCTCGACCACCCACCAGTACGACATCGTCCAGCACAACGAGGAAGCTCCACGCGTAAAGTCCGAGTAGCAGTACAGGATTCATCAGTCCAAAGCAGCCTGCGGTCGCGCACGTTGCCGCGTTGATCACTGGAAACGTCACAATGTCAGCTGGCTCATGAGCTATGAAACAAGAAATAATCTGAGTTCTCCACTTTCTTGTAAGGCATCCGTACACAGGGGGCATTCTCCCGGGAAAGATCCAGAATTAGTCGCAGGGCCTGCTCCGCGCTCTGCGCTCGGCGTCCGTAGTATGTACGAGTCATCTGCGAGTACCGTGCGCAGGAAGTAAATGCATATGATACGTACTACTTTACTGTTTGTACGCATGCTCCACTTTATACTATCATTATACTACTACTGCTGTGTGCGGCCGTACAAAAATTTATAGCACGCGCATTTAGTTTTGGATTAGTTTTGGAGCAAGCAAGTACGAGTGTGTGTCCCCATTATTTTGTGGGTCGTGTGACGGATTTGTTTTTCTCTTCCTCTGCCTCCTCATCGAGCTCATCATGCAGGTGAATCGAGCCATCGAGGGTGAATGCATGAGGGCATTCAATGAGGAATGTTGATGTTTTTACACAAAACAACTGGACAGATGACGAGATCTACTGTAGATCATCATATAGATCATCATATAGATCATTTAGGTTCTAACCTATACCGTTATGATATATAGGCTGTGCAGGATCTGTGCAGTAGTACTGCAAGTAGTAAGTCCAGCCCAGCCAGGGAACATATTATGTCCTACTCAATACCAGTATTAATAGTCAATAGAACATTGCAGGTTATACGGCTCCCACCAGACAACACGAGCTAGAGATAAATCATACAGATCATCATCAGGAATATTGTATATTTTGCCCTTAAGGATCTAGATCATTATGTGGGAATCGATTGATTGTCCGAGGTAGTGGTGGGTGCTCTGTACGATCGTAGCTCTGTATAGTATTGGCCGTGACTACGTATGTATGATGACTTGTTTCCGCAGGCAACAAACTACATACATACAGCAGCAGTAAACAAAAACAACAGCATGCTGCAGCAGCTCGTTCAACGTTGTTGGCGCATTTCCGTACCGCTTGCTGTGTACAAAAATACCCGCATGGGGGTCAATCAAAATAATAATCGTCCACAATCGTCCACACCCCAAATGTATCATTTTTCAAAATTTGTGTACGAGGAGAGTCACATGCCTGGGGCGAGTGTGTTTGAAGAGCTGGGGCGAGTGTGTTTGAAGAGCTGGGGCGAGTGTGTTGAGAAAACTGGGGAGAGTGTGTTTGAAAAACTGGGGCGAGTGGATTTGAAAAACACATAAAAAGATGAAACGGTGAAATGGGCTTCAGACTGACGAAGAAACAACGGTAGGTACAGTAGTAGTACTACAAGTAAGATATGTACGAGAACGCGGTTTCCGTTCTCTAAAGCCTTGCAATGCCTTGGCGAATGTTGTTTCTCGGGATGTCTCGTGTTTGTTTGCTCGTCCTTTTGGCCGCACCCTATTATTAGCATAACGGTATCACAATGTGAGGCGAACCATGTGAGCCTGGAGATGGATGTCACACCCATAAGTTATGACTCTTGACGAAGCTGCTGGGGAAAGAACGGTGTCTCCAATGTTAAAGACACCTCGTTATAGCCCGCTTTTCATCAGCCTGTTGGATTATTGCGCTGCCGCCAACAAGGAGGACACACGACCGCATGTTCTACCCATGTGCTCAGCAGTTGCATCCAAAAAAACGGGCAACGGAATTAAAGACAACACAACCCACACGAAAAAGTATCCAGAGGTACATGATATATTCATAAAAGTGTAAAACAGCGGCGTGGTGTTTTTCCATTTTTTCTTTTTTTAACATTTGCCCGAGGCGCCTTTTCAAAAGCTCAACAAAAAATGAAGGCAAATAACGTCTTCTACAAATAGACCCCAAGACTGCTACGTAAGTGTACAGCTTCGCATCCTGTAAAAGAATCTTGCACGGACGGCCCTCTCTCGAGATCGTACTACCGAGTACGTACGCACGGGACAGCGACATAGCAAATCGCGTGTCTCGTGTTAACATTCAACGTACGAGTACCCATAATAGCAAGATAACGTGACAGACACGCGAACTAAAAAAGTGCACGTGCGCCACCTGAAAACAACCAAACGTCATACAAAAAAAAGGGGTCCTACGAAGAGAGGCACCGAACCGCCCTCTTATCCCTGTCGCAGACGCTACCTCTTCGGCGAGGAACAACGCATCCCGACCAATCAGCATCAGAAAAGAGCGGCAGACCCCCGTCAAAACTGCCCCCATCTGCGCTTGAACTCCCGGAGGCAACCCTAGAGCTCTCTCTTGTGATTGCGTCCGTCTAAAAATGCCCCCCCCCAAGAACGATTTTAACCCATTTCTCCCTCCCCCCCTAAAAAAAAAGCGCAAAGGAGCCAAGGCAGGAAAAAGGAACGCAAACGCCCCCCACCCCCTCTTCTCTCGTCACCGACAGCTCAACCTACGGCACGCTATAATGGTAACGCTCAGTTGAACTGGTACGCGGCGCCGGCGAGGTCGTTGATGATGTAGGGCTGGTTGGACAGCTGCTCGTGCACCATCATGGCGAGGATGCCCATTTGCGCGGCGCGTCCGTTGTTGAGCTCGATCGCGCGCTTGGAGGCCTGGGTCTCCTCGGACATGTTGTCCCATGCCGACTGGAAGATGTTGCCGCCGGTCGTGCAGTCCCCGGGGAAGGAGCCCTCCACCTGCTTCACCACGAAGAGCTCGTGGCATCCGATGGCCAGGATGATCTGGAGGGTGCCCAGGGGGGGGATTTTGGAGAAGGCGGCGAGCCCGTTGGGCACGTCCGCGAACGCGAGGTTCTCCTTGAAGGAGAGCATGCCGGGCAGGCGGGTGTTCTGCTGGGTGATGTGCCCCACGATGGCGAGCATAGCAATGCGCCCGTGCTTGATCTCCACGTAGCGGAGGCGGTCGAACCGCTCCTGGTCCGCGTCCGCCACGAGCCCGAGAGGGTCCCAGAAGCCGATCGGGGGCTGCGCGCCGATCTCGGACTCGAAGCTCATCTTCATGGCCGAGGACGACTTGGCGGAGGTCGTCAGGGCGGCACCGTTGAAGGCGCTGATGCACAGCAAGCAGCAAGGGGGCACGAGAAGCGAGAGGAGGCGGTTTGAGCACAGGGTTCAGGGGGGGGGGGCGAACGGTGAGGTATCTTTACGGCGACGATATACTCACTCGTATATTGCTGTTTGAGGAATATCTAATACCCTACAATATACCTGGTACCAGGGTATCTACACAGCTGCTGGATCATTTTGCTTTTCTTGTGTGTACGTTTTTGTGAGTGTTCCTTCACACATTAAATAGTTATTTCTACCCGTCGACATCCAGCACACCCGTCGTCCGTGCTGATGGTTCACCCTAGAGATATAAAAGCTCTGTGGTAAAAAAATCCACGACACAAGGGATACTACATTGCAATGCAGTATGGGGAGTAGACGATCCAATGCCATGTCATCGTACTGGATACGACGTGCACAATACACACACGCCAGCAACACACTATATGTATATATATTGGACGAGAGACAGGGGTGGTCGAAAACAAAGCGATTGATATCGGTCCGCGCGTGCTTCAGTTGAGCTTGCTGAGGGGATCACGCAGCACGGCCGAAAATAAAATGGACGTGATATTTACCGAGTTCAGGCTGTCGACAGTCAGGCCAAATCATAGGCGTGAATGGAACATAACCAGAGTGAAACTTGAGCGTGTTCCGTCCACAAACAAAACTGTGGAGGTAGTGCTGAAACTCATGATACGAGACACAACAATGAAACTCAAATACAGCCAAAAGTGCATCATGCTCATATTCTTACAATCTTCATTTGTTTAGTTATGTATTCCTGCTTTTTTATAGGGCATTTGACAAAAAGGGGGACACCCCCCATATATCGTAACAAAATGGGGGACACTACCAAGCACCGGCGGCGAGGTTATCGTTAAAGAGGCGGTCGTCAACACCAATCCAACGGCCCAGCGCATTAACGGTATACTCATTAGTCATATAATAACCATCACTCCGACCCAACAGCTCAACAGCTCACTTCCTGGTACAATAAGACTCTCCTCTCCTTTACGCCATGGTATTATACGTGCCCGATATACGCGTATACGTATACTACTATCCTTTGGTACGTACATATTTACGTATACTCGTATGTATGTTAGGCGATTGTTGAGGACAACAGGGCACAGGGCGCCAACCAATGTTGTAATGCATTGATGCTGATCTGCTGACCACGTTTGCCTAGGTATGGGCGGTTGGTCTTTTCGACGTTAGACGTCGTCTGTTGGGCGTGCCACAACAACCAAAACATGGAGTGGTCACTTACCCGTGGTATTTTTGACACAGAAACGGGGATATCTCTCCGCAGCGTAACAAAAAGGGGGACGTTGCGTAAAAAGGGGACTTTTCCAAACTAAGTAGATGGAAAGGGGGATACCCTCGCGTAGGCATAACAAAAAGGGAGATATGCTCACACCCCCCTTTTGATCGCTCGCGTTCACCCGCTAAACATATTAAAAAAACAAAAAAACGCTGTGGATGGTAGGGAGATGCCATGTGAGTGTGGCAAACGCATCAGGTTTTAATTTCGAGTCGATTTGACAGAGTACATAGGCGTACCCGGCGGCGAAAACCGATGTCCCCCTTGTTGTCACGATATAGGGGGGTGTACCCCTTTTTGTAAAATCCCCTTTTATATATGTTTTTGGTTATTTCTCCCTCTTGATTTTTGTCTTTCGTGTTTGGCACAATTATGAGGCGGAATTAAGTAGACAGCGAAACACACCCAGTAAATGGGTGGCGCCCAAGGGAATGGGGACGGGAGGACAGCCGTACATAACCGCGGTTGACGAAAGCAGGGAGAAGACGGAAAACAAGGTAGCAAGGTACCGTAGGTAGAACCTGTCTGTGGTACCGGTACCACAAACTGCTGTGGTTGCCTTGAGGATGACTTGTTGTGGTGCGGTTAACCGTCGTTTCCTTTCGTGCTCAGTCTTCCTCTGTTTACGTACCTTGTGTATGTCTCCTTATTTTGTTCTACATTGTCTTCATCACATCTCCGGGGGGTCACGACGGCACGACACTCTCGTTGTTTTGTTTGTTTTTTCTTTCCTTTTCGTTTTTTTCGTTTTTTCCTCTATTTGAAGCGCATCTGGATTGCTAGCATGAGTATGTCGTGCCTATGGTACATGGCATTGCACTACTGTCTGCTCTGCTTAATGAATTACAACGCAGTATCTCTGTGTCTTGGTTTTGAGACCACAGGACTGGTATCTCTCCAGGATGAAGAATCGGCACGGACACATGGAGTGCTGGATGTCGACGTGTAGAAAAAACGGTTCAATGTAAAGAACACACACATTTTCATACAGTTGCTCATACGGTCAGTGTTCAAATTCCTGAAAGACGCAATTGCCGCTGGGTTTCTGCAATTACTTGAAAATAGTCAAATTTCTTCGCATTGCGTTTGCGTCTAGCTGGCTTAAGTTCCATTTTACACCGTCTAATCCATCCGTCAACACTCAATAACCAAGAAAATCAGGTGGTAATTACGACAATGATAATTAAGTATGAGAGCAAGCGCGGCACAACAGATGAACACATGGGCGAGGGTGGGGGAGGGATGTACTCGATATTTACGCATGGCCGTAGTCGTATGACCATAGACCCTCGCATCCCTACAATGCCGGGACTGTCATGTTTTCACCGACCAGGCAGACATTGCTACTGTAGCACCAAGCGCGAAGCGCCGTGAGGTGTTCGGCGAGTCGCATGAAGGGTGAGCTGCATCCTCCTACTAAGAACCGCTCATGGGGCGGACTCGCTTATGGATGACAGCTTCAATAAGTTAAGGTGGGGGGGGGGGGGGGGGGGACGACAACACTTACGTACTGCTGCTGTAGAAATAGCACCGGAAGCGCTAAATCCAGCCGTCAACAGTACCGTTTATCGAGCCAGTTTAAAATGGAAGCGCTAAGGCGGGTTCACTCAGTGAAGCACAAGGCTAAGATTTTCTCTCGCAGGTTTACGTACTACCAATACCTACTGTAGGTACACACCGCACAAGCAAGAGATGAGCACCCCCCTGGGGTGAATTTCGGAGCCGGTTTTCTTCCAAAACAAGGGGGGGGCAAACACAACCAACATGTCACCCTTGGAAAGATAAACGCCTACTATTAATAACTGTACTACAGTACGAGTATATAATAATAGTTCAGATGTTTCCATAAACGCATAGATCGGCGGTTGAACTTTTCCCGTTGTCGAGGGGGTGTGTTATCTAGGGAGTTACCAGGTGTATACCTGGTACACGTTACGCCATTGCTGATGTATGCATGATGACACCAGCTGCTGGTTCACTGGGTACAACATATTACTCAAACGACGCTCCGCAACCGATTTTGACAGCATTGCATGTGCTTCTCAGCTACATTGAATGTGCGTCTGGCGCGCGCTGCTTCTCGCACCATACCAGGCCGCAAATCACCTGCCTCTGTCAATGAAGTATGAGGTACAAGGCGTCTCAATTCTTCGGTTACTATTAAGAAAAGGACTGCTGTGTCGTGTTGATTTTAATACTACAAGACAGTAGTAGAGTTGTGTCACACGAGGTGTACTACAGGTACGTCTATGAAAATGAGTGAGTGCGTGCATGAAAGAACGGCGTAAAAGGTGCCAAAAGTAACGCTGACTGTCAACGTCGCCGGCGTGACTCTCGTCATACAGGCGGGGTGTGACTATACTCATCGTGACTCGTACAAGCAGCAGGCCGATGAACCATACTATCAACAGCAAAATAACCCACCGTCGAGAGTTAAGCGCGTTGTGCGTCCTTTTGTTTGTGTGGCAACAACAGAACCTCCTTTACAAAGATGAAATATGTCGGGAGACATGTCAAGCAAGGGAGGAAGTGAGCTGTCAAGGGTGTACAGCTGGGTGTTCTACACCAAAACCTAGTAGTTTGGTGACGGTCAACGCAAAATTAACGGAATTTTGCTTTTGTTTATCATCAGAGGTGAATGTGCTGTCTCCTGACTCCTGACACATTTGCTCCGTTGTGGCAAACTCCAGGAATACAATGCAAGCAGCAACTCTGCAGAATGTACTCGTACCTATATAGGTCGTCTGTACTCTTATTAATAGTAATAGCTCTATTAATAGCTGGCCTGTGGTGGCAGGGCAGGTCAATTTCAGTACGATACCACCTCCAATTGATGGCATGAGAGAGCCACTTGAGACGACGGCGCTTTATCTTCACACAGCAGTGAGGAGCTCCGCCCCACTGCTGATCCAACGCTCCTATTCGTCCACATCGCGACATACTGGTACACCAGACTACTATATACGAATGATATTTATAGACGGCGCCTAATTACAAGCTATGGACTGCTGTAGGAATTAAGTGCAGTCCACACTCTATTACGAGTGTTTTAGTGTTGTACCAGGTATGGGCGAAACGGGGTGCCCATTAGACTACACCTCCATTTTGATTGGTCAACTCCTCTACTCTGATCCCACCCTGACCAGATCTCATTTGGCATCCCACTTCCACTACGTATTAATAGTAGGTGCACAAGTATGATATACGTTTAGGGTTGGCGTTGGGGGGTTAGGGTTAGGCTAAAGGGAAAATAGCGGAATTGCTTGTGGACTCGTGTACAGAGTACGCGACAGCACTTAAGAACTCGGCAGTTGAGAATTTGAGGCTGGAGTTTTAGACGAAAATAAGAACATGACATATTTTGTACTGAAAATAGTGTAGGACACACCCTGCCTTACATAAGAATTCCAGCCTGGCCAGAAATAAGAGATTCTTAACTGGTGTCGCGTACTGCTGTACCTGGTAGTTAAAAACAAGCTGCAGTCCATTGACTGTAAATGGTTTCTCTCTGAATGCATGTATATGCTGTGGTAGGACCAGCACTCGTTCCGCTATGTATGCAACGTATGCGACATTTCAGGTTGCCTTGCACGAGTACTCTGTCCCAAGCAGGTGTACGGTACCAACGCTCAGAGTGGATGCTGTGATGTGCGTGTAAAACCTATATTTTCAATGACTGCCGAATCTGCCGGTATTGATATACAGCACGAGCACGAGAGTATGTACGTATTATGCGTGCATGCTCGTAGTTGATACGATACGAGTACGACGGTACGAGCTTGTGTCTTAAATGCTTGTATGATAAGACCTTATGGCTTGGTACGAGTACGTTATGAGAGGCAGTACGGCAGTACAGGTACACGAGCATACCAGGTACGTCGTAGAGCAGTTGAGTCAGAAAGTAAGCATGATCGCCCGTTGTGCCATATCATTCGAGAGGCTGTGTACATGTCTACGTCAACCAGACGGCGGTTCATACCCACACTGCGTACACGCATGGCATGTCAGGCGTGGGCCTGCGCTACGATTACGCCAACTGTCCGATAGCTGTGCATCTGCTGTGCATGCATGCACATGGGGAGCGAGCCGTTTGTACGTACAGAGAGTACCGGAGTCTATTAATAGAGACCCTTCCTGCTGTACGTACGTGTAGGTTGGACTCATTCCAGAACGACAGGAAGTATTTTTTGGGGGTTCCGACTTGCCTTCCTATCTACTGCGTCATGTACGAAACCTCAAGAGCGAAAGCAGCATCCACCCGGCACAAGCGAGGAATGCTGTGTGACAACTGGAGCATTGCTCGTGGCCCCTTGGTTTTGGGCATCGGCAACCGTCGCACATCGCTTTTAGAGCGCCAAGCCGACCTTCATGCCTTCATGATCCGCGTCAACACCCCGTCTCGCATCTTCTGCCACAACCACCACATAATTCGCCGTGCCCGAGGCAAGGCGTCGACAAGTACCAGGTCGCAGAAAAGGAAAGGGCGGCCAAGAAACTCGTGCAGTGGGTAACAGACACCCCACGATAGCTCTAAGCCACATGTCCTACGAGTAGAGCTCGACCAAAAGCTGCCTGGTTCCTGCCCTACGAGCGAGCATAGAGGATGCTGTGCTGGGGAAGGTGCAAAAATCAACTCTAAAAAAAACAAGTGTTCATGACAAATTCGTTCAGATTGGCTTTTGGGCTCACCTCGGCGCCACGAAGGCCTGAGCGCCAGCGGCGCAAGCGATAGCCATGCAGCAAGCGGACTTCATTTTGTTCTTTAGGTGTTGCGAGTTGTACGTGGGTGTAGAGGCTCGCGGAGGTCAGAGTTGCAGGTCGGCGTGTTCAGGATTCGATTAAAGCACATGGACTCAAACCCCGCCATTTCTTTTCATGAAATCATGGAACCATACTACGGATGTAACCGTCGTATTATTATTTTTTCGTCAACCAAAAAAAAGAAAAAAATCGTGAAAACATGATCTCGAGTCTCGAGATCTCGAGACCAGAGATCGCGAGACCGTGATAGATCATAGATCGCGAGATAGATTGCGAGCACACTCGGGAAAGTGTTCACAGATCATATTGTTTCCAAGCCTCAATAGGGCGGTGATGGCGTGCAAGTTGGACACCCCGAGTTGCGAGGGGCTCGTCGTCAAGAGCGGGGCAACCGTGCTCGTCGATGACGCAGGCAGGGTATTCGACGAACTTCCGCGCCCTCGTTCTACGGGTACCCCGGGAGCGTTAACGGCGGCGAGACCTATCACGTACCGGGAAGCCACGATATCACCGAGACACGACCAAGACGTTGTGATTGACCCCGCAGGAGTTGCTTACAGCGTGAGACTGCACCTGGCACAGCACCTCCACGTGAACCAGCGCGTGGCCAAGCTAGAGGCAACGATCGCAGGTCAGCAATATAAACTGCCATGCACGACGTTTCTGAGCATGCCCGCACGCGCGAGCAGCATACACGTTCACGTAGGGTGATCGCAGAGTGTGTGCTCTCTGAAAATTCAAATTTCGTAAATGACTCATACCAGGTATGAATAGTATCGTTGACGCTGACCGCTGACACCCAACCCGGCCAAACATCAATATATACCTGGTACGTACGTATACTACAGGTAGTACCAGGTATCATCGAAACCTCAGTGGTTCGGTTGCGCCTCATGCGCGTGTGTGCGTGTTTTTTCCATCCCATGTATTGCCTTCGCCCCCCGGCTAGTGCCTTGCATTTCATATATCGAGAAGGAGTCAGCTTTTTCTTCCCTCGTCGACTCGCGTCGCATCGTGTGTTGTGTTGTCTTCTACTCGTATAATACGCGTACGAGTACTGCAATTAGGCCCCAAAACATTGTGGTCGCATTGTACGGCAATTACAGTACTTCAGGAGCACCGTGAGGCATACTACGCCATGGTTGTTCGAGGAATGTGTTTGTTGTCGCTGTTACGCCGCTAAGATTGATACCAGGCACGTAATACCAACATGGTGTAAATAAGCAACACCCTAAGCAGCATGCCATGCAGCATGCCAAGCTTCACGACAAGCAGCATGTTGCTTACTTCCTCACATTACACCATGCTCTTGTTGAACACCTTGGTATCTACGTGTGATCGTAGATCACACTCTTACTCGGTGCCTTGTATTCAACATGCGTCCAATGACGTATATTGCAACTACTGGACTGCATATCATCCCATTCGTTATGGGGACTATATTTTGCGTCCAAGCTTTCCGTAGAAACTCAACTTATTTGATGTTGATCATGTCGGTTTTGTCTCACAAGATCGTTGCTGAAATTTAGCTCGTAGCCACGAGAAGGCACAAGGAGCTACGCAGAAGAAGGGAAGCTTGGCTCGGGCCTCGCTACCAGTGCCTGGTAGAGGATATCATACATGAGTTTCTAAGATCATTTGCACACACGAAGCTCGTGCATCTTCGTTAACCTACCGGAACATATTGCCAGAGGCAAACTGCTGTAGGACGATATGTATCTACCGATAGAGGTGTAGTCGTAGTTGCATCGCAACCCTGTGAACGGAACCATGTCCAGACGCGACCGTTACTCATATATCAAAGCAAAACGGATACAACCTTTGTAGGCACAAATAATGGGTGGCCACGCCAACGTGAGCTGCAAGCCATATTTACGGGCAACTTCCACGAGATAGCGCAGCGCGCACCCCGATTGTTTAAGTGCTCGCGGTCAGCGGTTTAGCACTTCCAGACAGCACACGGTTGGTGGCGGTCGCGCCTATCAGTGGCACTTTTGATACTCGATACCCAACACGTTATCTACCCACGTTCGATGTCATTTGACGTCGGTGGACCCGATATTCTTCAGCGTATTTTTAAAATGCAGGAAGAGATTACTGCTGTGGGGCTCCACTCTTTTATTGTCGATTGCAACAATACTTTGGTTTTTGACACGCGTCAACTTACAGGTGACCCATTGTTTTTTCCGGACTTGCTCATACAAACCTCTCCTGCTTTCTTGTTGTCGTCCCAGGTTTGCAAGAACGAGCGAACCAGCAACAGACTTTCCTGTGTGATTTACGACGAGAAAAATACGTCACGCAGGGCACCTTTATGGCGGCGCAGCTCTGCAAGGCCGACAAGGGGGAGTTGGCAGTCCAGCGCCGGAAGCTGGATCTTGTTTGCAGCCTGCTTACCTCCGCTGGCGTGCTTGACAAAGGGATACGCGGAGAATTTTCTGTCTCGGGCCACGCGTCTAAGCTGAGCGCGGTTGCAGACCAGGCCGTGAAGCGGGTCGCCCTCGAAGGAAAGATCGCGTCTGTCGAGAGCGCGGCGAAGGAGGCACGGGACGACGGGCAGCGTGCCACAATCGCAGCGGCGGAGGCAATCAAAGCGGCCGAGAAAGTGGCGGGTCAGTGTCGGCAAGTGGAAATAAAATGCTCCACAGCAGGCGCGCGTTCTTCCGTGCTGGAGGAAGGCATAGGCGAGGGCAGGCGGCGAACCGAGGCGAACAGCACCCGCATTTTTGAGCTGTCTGCCGAGGTGGAACGGCTCGAACGGCTCGCAGAAAGCAACCGCACCTCTCTCGAAGTCGTAGCCACAACCTTGGCAAGCCGAGAAGAAAAAAACAGCTGTTCTGCTGAGGAGGTGGCAGATCTAGTTATCATTCCGCAAGAAGAACGAGTCGAGGTGCCGGGGCTGGGCGTAGCGCAATCGCCTGAGGAAGCGCCACGAGAAGAGTGCGGAACACCTGAGTTGGCTCCGAAGGCGGAGTGGGGCGGGTCTGAAGAATGTGGCGGAGCTACCACCACTGCCTTAGTAGGTGCAAGCGAGGAGCGAGTTCCCCGTCGTCCTGGCGTACTCGACGCACCAGGACCGCAGGGTTGTCTCGAGGCTAACACGCGGAGGCACACCACGACTTCAACGCCAAGGCGCCGCTCCACCCATACTAGTCGGCGGGTGTTCTCGGGAATAGAAAGGGTGCAAGCGACGGTAGACCCAGTGAGGCCGCAAGTGGTTCGACCCCGCGCAGAACAGGCGACCCCTAATTCGTGGGCAAGAGCATCGTGGCCGTCATTGGCGAACGAAAAGGACCATCGCTTTGCGCACTCAGAAAGCTATCTAACGGACAAGACCGATACAAAGCCAGACGAGGGCTTGGTGCGGGAATGTCCAACGCCAAACCTCACGGTCTCTCCCGCGCATAAGCAGCTTCGGCAACCGGCGGGGAGCGAGGCCGGTCCTGGATGCGAGACGCGGTCCGGCGACCCAGGAACCGCCAGCCGTGACACAAATGCCGACCTGCCACCGCGTGGGTGCCACGCAAGCGGTGACCACGACGATGAGCCACACACCAATCCCGACGAAAATAGCGGTACCCCAAGCGTGAGTGTGGCATCAACAGACCAACCACGGGGCACGGACAACCAGCACCCAGACGACCCAGGAGGTTTGGCGACGACCACGGTTAACGAGGCAGATGCCCTCCTTGGAGCATTGGCGTCGGGCAGGCGTGGAGCTAGCGGGGGGCTGGGGGGGCTTGGTGGTGATTTGGAACCGCGCCGTGTCACCGAGGATAACATCTCTGG
This sequence comes from Saccharina japonica, assembly GCA_008828725.1. Taxonomy (NCBI): domain Eukaryota; class Phaeophyceae; order Laminariales; family Laminariaceae; genus Saccharina; species Saccharina japonica. The sequence goes on from MEHQ01003003.1 coordinate 159,127, forward strand.
GGGCGAGGAGAAGGTCTATGGCACCGCCATCAACGGAAGCGGCGGCGGCGGAAGTGCGGACTTGGGCGCGGGAAGGGCAGACTCTCGCGGTGGCCGACTAGCTTACCTTGAGGGCGTACCGAAGTTGTGGCGCCCGCGGGATACATGGGATCTAGAGGCTACATCGGCGAACGGATCGAGCTCCAGCGCCGACCTACAATAGCAGAGAATTCGACGACGTAATGTGACATGATACAATTCGCCTGCAGGGTAAATTTCAAGCAGACAGTAAGAACATAGAGCGTAACCAAAACTGTAGGAGGCTGCCGACAGGGGGGGGGCGGGGATCGAATCAACGAAGGGATTGAGCTCTGTAGCGCCGAAATAGCGGGGTTTTAGCCAAAGGTCGTGCGATACATCCGCCTGCAGGGCCGATTCGCGCGCAAGTGCGAAGAGCGTACTTTAAAAGGTATATCCAGCCGCAGGCGCACTACCGAACGAATGAAAAAATGACCGCACGTAGTCCACATGCGTTAAGGCCGTAGGATTTTCTCCAACAAATGGGTATTCTACTAGAATTTTAAGTCCAGCCGTGCAGTTGTCGAGGAACTTGTTTTTCGTGGACGTTCTTTGTTCTTTGATATTTAGCTATACGCATGATCTACTGTAGTACAGATGTCAGCGGGTCATAAGCGGATAGTATTTTTATGAGCGGGTGCTGACTGTCAAAGCTTTACGCACTCAAAAACAAACCGGAGGAGATTGCTGCGGCGCTAATAATAGGTATTTTACTTGTACTAATATAAATTTCTAGGGACTACTCTGGGGGTTCAGGTGTGGCGCGGTGATAACCCCGCTCAAGAGCTCGACGAAGCCTCAATATCGCCAGGACCTCTTGTGCTCCTCGACGTATTGCATTCAAGGTGTAAGGGGACTTGCACCCGCGCAAACACTGAAGTCGAGCGAAATACAGCTGCGCAGACATTTGCACACCCTAAACATGTTCGATAACTCGCTCTCCGCTAGACTCATACCAGGCACCAACTACGGTACAGCTACAGCCAGGGTCATCAATCCTGCGACGTAAACTTAAAAGAACAAAACAGTACGTTTAATAGTAACACACCTGTGTTGAACCGTAAATACGCTCTTTTTGGAGATCGAAAGTATATACCCAATCGCCTCAGACAAACGCAGTCTCGTGCGATACACAACTCAGGCTCCGCACGACAGTACCAGTCTCAAAAAGAAAACTGGCAATAAATGTCGAGAGCGATATTGGATGAATCTCACACAATTTCGCCACAAAACAAAAAGACTTCTCCAACCACAAAATCCATCTGAGTGCCTCCGGCAACGTGCTGAAGTCTCCGCACATCAGCTCAAGCTCGGGGCGATGGTGTCCTCTCTGCTTCAAGAAAACTGTCCTCGTATAGCGTCAGTGGGCGAAAGTCAAACCAGTTTCGACGTTTCGCGATCTGGAGACTCGGATAGAGCCCCCACCCGATCAGCAGGGCAAACCCGGACACGGCCCACGTTAACCTCGACGAAAACGACGCTAGCAAAACGATGAAGACTGCCGCCGGGAGCAGCAAAAGGCAAACACCCACAGTCCCGAGCGGGATCGCGTACGGTCGGTACAAGTCTCCGTGGTGCACCCGCAGCTTCACGAACGCGGCGAACTCCAAAAGCTCCGCAAAGCAATCTGCGGGCGAGCAAGGCGAGCAATGGGATTTCGTTTGCGCACGGGATGGCGAGTCAAGGATGGCATCACGGGGGCGCGAGCGAGAGAGGAACACATCAACGCCAGCTACGAGTAAGCAGGGGGGGGGTGTACTCATGTTGTGCACGGCCGTAGTCATATGACCATAGACCCTCGCATCCCTACAATGCCGGGACGGAGCGCGTTGGGTTTTCACCAACCAGGCAGACATTGCTTGCACCAAGCGCGAAACGCCGTGAGGTATTGGGCGAGTCGCATGGAGGGTGAGCTGCATCCTGCTAAGAACCGCCTCTGAGGCGGACTTGCATATGGACGACAGCTTCAATGAGTTAATTTAATTTCTGGTGTGGCCACTTCCGGAGACATCAATGGGTTTTACTATGTAGCTGCCTCGCGGACGCCTTAACATATTAACACTACGTGAAACGACCATTCCCCTTGTGCGGAACAAAGGTTCTCCACCCCGCACAAATGATCTACTCGACCGCCAGCTTTGGTGACCGCCAAAACAAAATAACAAAAAAAAACGGCACCCTGGTTGTCTAGCTCACGCAGCGAGTAGCGTGTTTTACAGCGTCGTTGCCAACCGACGCCAACCCAACCTATAAATATAATATATGTATAGGGGGGGGGGGGCGAGTAAGCAGGGGGGGAGAGAGAGGGTTGTATCAACGGACTGATAGGGTGGCCCACAGCATTCGATTTTCCTGGTTCCCACCACGCGACAGACGCTAGCCGCTGTCCGTGGGTGCCACCGAAGTATGGCGCGCAAGCCCGGCTTTCAGCACGAGCATCAAATGACTTCGCATTATCAATTTTGCGCTGCTCTTGGAAGTTTGTAGTCATGGCGCAACGTTGCCTTGAATCGCTTGCCCCCTACAAGTAGTACTGGCGCAATTCCCCCTCAATTGCATGTAACCCCCACCGACTCTTGCCTCACAAGAAATCTACTGATGATGTTTAGCCTCACAATCGACCTCCCCTGCGCCTTTCGTTAGTTCGCCGCGGCTAGTTATTGACGTCCGAATCAACATCAAACGCCAAGGCGATCGCGAGCGCAAGCTCTCGATCCTCACTCTGCCACGACGGTTGCTATATGTATTTATATACCAGCAGAGTACCATAGCACCCCCGGTCACGCGAAACCACTCAAACTCACAAAGGAGGTTCAGAATCTCTACGATGGCTTCGAATCCCAGAAGTCCGAGAAAAGCGACGCCCGTGCTGGAGGCCACGATAGCGAGGGTTGAAATCCCGTGAGGCCCTCGCTTCGCAAATGCCGCCGGCAGCAGCCCACGCTCAGCCTTAGAATGTCGCGATCGATGCGGCCGGCACATGCAACGCAGAGGCGAGAGCGCAGAGGGACAACGCGCGAAACGGTCAGACGTTTTTCGTTTTTCACGCTAAGTAGTTGTGTGACTGACAGGGTAATCCGTATATATATATATATATATGTATCTATCGTAAACCTCGGCCCGAAGTGTGAAGTTTTTACGATAAAAGCAGCTATATATGTGCCGTTGTACGAGTAAAAAAAAGTAAACGCGTTTCATACCATATGTAAAGGCAATCCAACAGACAGCAAAAAAGACGAGAGAGCGCACCAAAAGGGATTGTTGCACTCGGATCAGCATCTCTCTCACCATTCCCATCAGCTGAAAGGCGTCGGAGGTCATCTCCGCCTCGAACAGGCCGATGTTCGCCACCGCCGCCGCCATAACGATCCAAACCCCGAGCCAACGCCCGGCGATCGCCGTCGCCACCTCGGCGAAGTACCCGTCCACCCACAGGGACCACCGGGCCCCCTCCTCCCCGGACAGAGCCGCCTCCGCGGCCGCGGAAGCGGCGACGGCGGACGAACCGGTTCCAACGAGGATAGGCAAGCCGTTGCAGAGGACCACGATGCCCACGCAGACGAGCAGAGCGCGAGGGTAGGTTTTCCCTGGGTTTTCCACCTCCCCGGCAAACGATGCCGCCGAATCCCAGTAGTTCAGGTTCCTGCCAGCGAGCGAGCGTCGGTAGACGGGGGGTGGGGGCGGGGCGGTAGTCAGAGAGCGAAAATGTTGATCGTTGGAGCCTGCCTGTCTTGCGATCACGGACTAGAGCATACATTTGTGTATATGTGAGAAAAATAAAACAGCAGCAGCGACAGCAACAGCGACAGCAACGGCAACAGCAACCAGCGACGGCAGCAACAACAACAACAACAACAACAGCGTCGTTCAGTTTCGCCCACCGGCCAGTCAGTCCTCACCAAAACATGACGTTGAGATAGGTCCCCCACTGTATCCCGTCCCAGCCACCGTCGGGTAGCATTAGCCAGGAGTCGGGCATCGTGCAGCTCGGCAGCCCCCACAGCACGAGAACGACGAACGGAAGCATGCTGAAGATCGCCACCGCCATCGCTGTCCGCCCGACAACCCTGGTTCGTGTTTTTGCGAGCGACGGCCGGCAAGTACGTACACCAGGTGTATAATTGTATATATATATAGCGGGTTACATGCGAGTCGACGAGGGAAGAAAGGGCTGGAGTCTTCTCGCGATCAAAATGCAAGGCACAAACCGTAGTGGGGGAGGAGGGAGGAGAGCCTATTTTGTTACCCCGGATCTAAGTTACGACTAGGAAGGAGAGAGGAAAGGAGGGCGAAGATAACAAAGGGGATGCTAAAAAATAAAAAATAAACTCCCACCAAGGTAAACCGGAAGATTTCGCACGCTGGCGGGTATATAGAGGATATTGACACAGCTTGGGGGGGCGCAACAATACTCGGACAGTTTTGTTTAGAGCGGACCAGCGACTCGGTACGCTACCGGCTACTGGGGTAGCAAAGCTCCCGTCAGTAACAGCCAGTAAGTTATTTCTGCAGTCGCTACTCAACATTGATCACGACAATAGCCTACTGTTGCCTGCCAGGTATTTCTTCACAACCTAACACAATCCTCGCCAACAAGCCGTACTGACAAGGTCAGTGCGAAGGCATCATAGTTACCCTTACACCGATATATACGAGGACGACGACAAAAAAAGGCGGGGTAAATCGTCTTCCATGTAACCAGCAAAGATGTCAGGAGACATGTCAAGCAAAGGAAAAATATGCGGCTGTCAAGGGTATAGGGCCGAGTATTCCACACCAAAACCTAGTAGTTTGGTGCCAGTCAAGGCGTGTCGAGGCAAAGTTGCTGTCTGTCAAGGAGTGAAAATGCCGTCTCCTGCCATATTCGTGTATATACCAGGGTATGTATGTAGATTACACACAGCGGCCCGAGCACCCCTTGTCAATAGGCAACGCTCGCGCCGCCGAAAACACCACACACAACAGCAATTCGCAGTCGTAGCCTTGCCCCCTTGACAACTGGTCCCACTTAGTTGGAGACAAACTACTTGGAATTGGCGTGGGGATTTTTTTTTCAGTTCTGAATGGGTTCATATCTCGTACATAAGGAAATGGAATGCGCACTCCGCATGTTCCACCAGAAGAGTATCGTCACCTCACCTCAAGCCGCGGTAGGCCAGGTAAGACATGGCCAGATTCACCCCGACGAGACAGCCCCAGCGGCCCAACCCGTTCTCACGGAGAAAGCTGTCTCTGGGGAGAAGGCTCACCAGATAATCCAGGAAGAGCACCGGATCTTCGAGGGTTTGCAACATACGAAGGCGTTCCGAAAATGGTGGGCGTGTTCAGGATATAGGCGGGGGGGGGTCGAGGTGAGGTTGAGTTGTGCGATTGGGAGACTGGGCGACAGCGCGACCGCACGACAAGCCGCACAGATGCTTCACGAACCGGGAGGTTAATGATGCGAGGAGGCCGTCGGCCGTCGGTTGCCGATATTACGAGTTTGTTTTTGCTCTCGGCCAGCGTGGGCGAGCGCATGTGCGTCAAGAACGGCCACTCCCCAAGGTCCGCTCCTCCCCGTCATCAAAATACAGTCCGTCAACAGGGGAAGAAGGGGCACGCAACACGCGAGTATCTAACCCTTTTACAATTGCGAAAAAACACACACACACATACTCACACTGAATCCAAGTAGTTAGTCCCCAAAAACGCGAGTGTACGTCGAAAGGAGTTAGCCGACCGTGTTTACGTAGCCAGCCAGTAGTTCACTGCTGCCTTACCTACGTTCTATATACATACATACACATGAGCCCGATTTCCGGCTCGCGAGCACTATGTTTTTACTTCCAGGTACAGGCATCGCGGCCGACACGATGAGCAACAAGGGGGCTCCAAAAACAAACAAAAACAAAAACAGTCGACGTCGTGTCGCGTCACTCACACAGGCTGTTGTCTGTCACGCCCGACACCCAGGTGGAGTACCCCTCCATCCAGCCCCAGAACGGGCCGTACGCAGCCGAGACCTAAGGCAGACGAAAAAATGGGCGGAAACCAGTACCAGAGGTACGTCCTGTAAGTCGTAGATCTGAAAAATATAAAATAAAAATGGAGCACCTTGACGGGGAAGACAACACCATTTCAAAGTGACAGGAACGGCAACGGCCCCTTGTTTGGGTTATATATCGTAGGGACAGTAGTGTCGCATCACGCAAAGGACAGTTCCGAGATAATATACCAAGTATATATATACCGTGATGATGTGTGGTGCGTTATCAATGTCAAACCAAAACTTCCGTGACAGCCAGCCTTCAAGAGCCGCCGACGACCAAGGCGCTTGATTCCCAAGAGGATTTTTTTTCCCGCGCCGCCAATCCGGTACAGTACTCGGGGCAGCGCAGTCGCCGCTCTGCCTCCACACCTCCTGTGCTATACCATCACGTACAAGTACAGCGCCAGTACACACACGCCATATATGCACACACACCCCCACTCCTGTCTTGTTTTCTTCTCACCCATGCGACGCAGCCAGCCGCCTCGGGAAAGGTCGTCGAAAGCTCGGCGGTCACCAGAGCCTCCGGGATCGACCAGACCAGAGGGAGGAAGAGAAAACCCGCGAGAGCGAGCAGCGGCCCGCCCGCGGCCACGACGGGCTCGACGCCGAAAGGGCCGCCGCTGACACCGTAAAATATTAGCAAGACCAAAGGCTGTGATACGTGGAGAGGGGAGAGGGAAGGACGGGAGGGAGGAAGGGGTGGGAGGAAAGGAGGAATGGAGGGAGGGAGGCGAGGAGGGAACGGGGGGGGAGAGGCGAGGAGGGAGGGAGGGAGGGAGGGAGGGAGGGATGGGAGGACCGATGGGTGAGATGTGTGAAGTACTGCTGAAGATCCATCCCACTGCGAGTGCGTAGCTGCCGATGCTATGCTTCGTACCTGGTACTATATGCACGTTTACATTTTCATAATTAATCGGCGCAGGCTGATATTTTCTGGTCGTACGAAGTACACCTGGTATATATGGGCGTACACGTTATCACATCATATAGCACAATTCGACGAGAGCTGACGAGGGAAGAAAGTCCTGAAGTATTCTCGCGATAAAAATGCAAGGCAAGAACCGTAGCGGGGCAGGAGGGAGAAGAGCCTACTTTGTGACCCCGGATCTGAGTTACGGCCACGACAAGGAAGGAGAGAGAAAGGAAGGGCGAAGATAATAAATGGGATGAGGAAAAAAAAACAAAAAAAACATACCTGGTCGTACCTGGTACCGCTGGTAGTACGCATGTATTTACGTGTTTGGGGTTTACAATTTTAAGTTATTCCTGCGGTCCCAGGCGGCCCCGCAAGTTTTTCGTGGCGTTGTCGTGCGCGGTCATTTTCACGCCCTAATAATAACGCTCATCAGTGGCCGTTGTGGTTTGTGCTGGCATCGGTTATCGGTCATACCGCCATAACGGCACTACTGGGGGCATCAAAGATGCCAGGAGAAAGCACTTTCACCCCTTGACCAGCCTTGACAGTCAACAAATTTGCCTCGCTTGACATATACCTGGTAATACGTATACATGCCTTGACTGACACAAAACCACTACGCGTACGAGTATTACGGAGGATCTATACGATGGTAAATAGGACCAAATACGGTTAGTAAAAACGGTAAAATATACCCTGGTATAGGTTTTTGTTTGTACCGTAGGTCCCCTATTTACTATGGTCCCCCGTAGCAAGTATTTTGGTAGGTTTTACGTACATACCCCAGGTAGTGTTGGAAACTCGGCCCTACATATAATATGTATCTCCTCCTGGCATCTTTGATGGGCATTACGCGTACATAGCGCGTAACCCATACCCATATATATCACCATATCCTACATGTATGTATACTACACATCTCGGATAACGTAACACCTAACGTTTTATGTTAATGGTACGCGCCAGCGGGAAAAAAGTCGTAACATTACGTTACTACGTTATCTAAATTCCGAATTTTGTGATAACATAGTGTTAGTGCGTTACGATATTGGCGGGCGATCGCGTAACATTATGTTAGAGTGTTGCCTTGATCCCGTGATGACCGCAGTATAAGTGTTACGGTGTTAAGGTAGGCAGCCCATAG
>MEHQ01000695.1:2358-17706 GCA_008828725.1 Saccharina japonica
GGGGGGGGGGGGGGGGGGGGGGGAGGAGAGGGGGTTGTTTGACACGCTGTATGTACATAGCCTACGGGTATCATGCGGTTGTTTTTGCCTTTACACAATGAACAGTCTTAGTTTTTCTCTCTTTTCTTGTGAATTGCCGCCGTCCGAACGCCCTCGAGCAACCTACCGAATCGTAGTCGGGACTCGGCGCCAGCAGTACCGATTCCGACCAGCCGACCGTTCACGCAACGCAGCGCGCTTTCCGGCATTTTCCGCATTCGTCTCTTACGTACAACATTTCGATTATTTCTTCTTCTCTCTGTCTGCCACACTACCTCTAACCCCCCCCCCACTATCCCCCATTCTCTCTTTACGCCTCCCTCTATATATGTGTTCCCCCCCCCCCGCTGCCCCTGTTGGATGAAAACCCAACTGCGCCCTCCGTCCGCGGCATTGTAGGGGATTGCGAGGTCCTCATGGTCATAATGACTACGCTGCCCGTGCACAAGCTATTATACACCCCCCCCCCCCCCCCCCCCTGATATACTATATTTTAGAGTTGGAAGGTTCGTCGGTTGGCAACGGACGCTGAGTAAACACGCCACATCGCTGCGTGAGCTAGCACCATGTCTTTTTTTTGTTAATTTTTTGGCGCCGGTCGAGGACAAAGCTGCGTCGATAGGATCATTTGTGGTCGGGTGGTAGAACGCTTTGTTTCGCGCACAAGGAATGGTCGTTTCACGGTAGTGTAATATAGGATAAGGGCGTCCCTGAGCAAGTTACAAAAAGTAAATACCCATTGCTTCGTCTCCGGAAGTGGCCACACCGAGAAATTAATATTAAACTCATTGGAAACTGGCGTCCATATGCAAAGTCCGCCTTCAGAGGCGGTTCTTAAGCAGGAATAGCAGGCTCACGCGCTCTGTCATGGCAGCTCGCGCCAATACCCACGCGCGTTGGCGCTTGGTGCAAGCAAGGTCTGCCTGGTTGTGAAAAAACCCAATCGCGTCTCCGTCCCGGATTGTAGCGATGCGCGAGTCTATGTCATATACTACGGGCGTGCACTAACATGAACTACACCCCCCCCCCCCCCCCCCCACCGCCCAGCCTCCCCCCCCCTCCTTCCTCCCTCCCTCCCTCCCCCTTCCCCCATCCACCCCTCGCCCAGCCCGCTCCCCACCTGACCCTCTATTAAAAAAATAGTCCCGCCCCGCCAGGACGCACGAGAGACCGAAGCGTGGGCACCCCCCACTAACGGCGGCGGAACCAAACCGCCTTCCATCAACCTGACCAACGCCAACGCCAGCATCGGTTCTGCTGGGGATGGAGGCGGTAGTGGTATAGGGGGGGGGGCAGGGGAAGGGTGGAATTGGGACGGCCTTGACGGCATAGGGGACGATGCGCCACCGTCCCCTACCCCACCCACTCGGGTCGTTTCCCTGAAGCTGGGAGGCGGTGGGGGTGGGGGGGCGGGGGCGGGAGCGGGGGCGGGGACAGGGGACGCGGCGCGCCGAAGAGAGGCTTTGCAGAAGCGGCGGGAGGCTAGGCGGTGAGAATGCCCGGCATCCTGGAAAAAAAAAAAAAAGAGAAAAAAACGCGACCAAAAAAATAAAAGTACGAGTAACATTCCCCCCTTGGAAATGAGAAGAGTTTTGACAAGGTTTCTTTATGTACCCAGGGGGAGAGCTACCGTAGAAAGTCGCCGGAATCATAATGTTTTTACATGCCGCGTACGTATATGTATGTGCCTTGGAAATGTAAGGGCTCATGTTCACCGTTTATAATTGTATTTGTTAGTATTTGCTGGTATGATAGCTTGGGAGAGAACCATTCTGACTGTTTATTACCCCAAGGAAAGAAAAAAAGAAAGAGGTAATGATCTTTACAAGTGTATAATTAATTTACCTCGAGAACAGTTAAGAATATATATATATATATGAATATATATATATATATATTTACGCGCTCATCCTCTACTGGTATATATGTTGGCTTGTTTCCGTTCTCCTTCTGTGTAGTGGAGCGAGAGACCCACCTCCTGCCAGTCCCCCCTCTCCTCCCTCCCTCCTTCCTTCCTCCCGCCGCACGGGCGCGCGAAACAAGACAAAATGGCACAAGTACTTATTGCAGTGGGTACCCCTATTTAAGAGAGGGTGGGTACCCTATATAAGAGAATAGTACAGTTAAGAGAGGCCAAATCGCCTGGACCCGCCTACACTACGTAAGTTCTCAACTGTGGATAAGAGAGAAAGCTAGTAAAGAGAGCTGTTTTTGGCCTGTCTGACACTACACCTCTCTTGAGTCGGGGTACCCACTGCTGTAACTTATTCACACTATATGTGTACATCGAATTATACGCACGTTTCATGCATTCCTTCGTATATACGTCTTTGGTATATATATATATATATATATATTTTTTTTTAATTTTTCAATACATATATACGTTTCACATAAGCTTCTGTATTCTGTACATATGTATGATACCACGCAGCTGGTACGCCTTATGTGCGGCTCACGTACGTCCTGTACATACTAATCTCTCAAAACCATTGCTCCACTTTCTCCGAAAATGTGGACGGACGAATACAATTAGACCGGCCTTCGAGTACCCCCTCCCCTCCCCCCCTCCCTCCCCCCTTTCCACCGCATCCATGACGAACTCCTCCGGCAATGATGTTTCAACTTCTGATCTGACTTTTTTTTTTTGTTTTCGTTCTGTAAATATCAGGGCCCAGCGCGAAACCAAGCCGAAGACGGCAGCGGGCGGAGCAGCCACAACGGTAGGGGCAAAGAAGCTGATGGACATTGCCCCGCCTGATGGATGGGAAGATTTCTGAGTCATACTCTAGGGCGAAGGGGTGTGGCCCGAGGCGTCCCTGTGTCGCCGGCCCGTGGGGGCGGCCGGCGTAGAGGAAGGGCCAGATTTCTATGCGTGCTGGTATATTTCATCCGAAGTTTCATTATACCATTCGAAGAAGACTGGTGAAGGGCGATGATTTTTCTTCCTGTTACTGTACTCGTGTCTCAGACGATATACTGCACGCCTGAGGTATGCCACGTTTTACTTTGGGGGGGGGGGGGGCTAAAACACTTGGAATTAGTGTGGGGTCGTTTTTTTCCTGGCGGTGGTAAAAGGGTTGATTAATTTGTTTATTTTTTCGTGTACTACGTACGAAGCTCTTTTTTTTGGGGGGGGGGTTTGTTTTTGGTTGATCGTGTTTTCTTGTGTTGTTTGTCCGTGTGTGTTTTTGTTTTTTGGAGTGATTTATTTATTGTATTAGGGCGATTGCCTAGTTTTGATAGTTTAACCCCCAGCCACACTCCTCCATCTCCCATCCTATATCTCCGGCACTGAAGATACGTATACGAATAGGAGAGGGAAGAAAAATGGAGTGTGTTAACGCTTGATATATGCTTTTTTCTTTGCTTGTTTGCCCCTGGGGATGGGGAATCTCGTTTCTTTCAGAGTCTCTCTCCCATGGCCCGATTGAAATTCCTGCTTGGCGGTTGGGTTGAGTTGAGTTGAATTGACCACTTTCATTCAGCAAGAAGAAAAAAAATCCCCGAAAATATCCTGGGGGGGGGGGGGGGGGGGGGGGGGGGGGGGGGAGGGGGAGTACGGGCGTAAAAAAATGCGACTTGTCCATATTTTTTACATTTTCCCGCCATAACTTTTTTCGTGTTTTTTTTCATTGTTTTTCTTCCCCCTTTTGCTGAACGTGATCTATGGATTGGTGACGAGGAATTGTACGCGGCAGTGGTACCTGCAGAAAATCTGTGAGATAACGTGTTGAGTCTTGAGACCTTTGGGCTCGCTCCCCTCCCCACCCCCAAAAAAATGGCTCGAGTTCAATACAGGGCGGGTTGTCAACAGAAGGTATTCTCGCTGGCTATGTGAGCATATAGGAGGGCCTCAGGGCCTTGGAGTTTTTGCTGCTCGCATCGCCCTGCGTTCGTCAGGGGATATCCTGGTTACATCCCCGGGTTTACTACAGTGCAGTAGGCGGGTATAGATCGCCATGTGGTCGTCAGAGTATCTAATCTTGAGTTTCCTAGGTGGGTATTAATCGCTCTGTAGTTGTCAGGGGACATCCTAGGTGCACCCCCGGGTTTTCTAGGTGGGTGTAAATCGCCGTGTGGCCGTCAGGGGACATCCTAGGTACATCCCCGGGTTTCCTGCGTGGGTGTATATCACCCTGTAATCGTCAGGGGGCATCATTGGATGCACCCCCGGGTTTTCTAGGCGGGTAGGGATTGCCCTGTGGTCGTCAGGCGATAATATCCTGGTTACAGGGTTTCCTAGATGGGTATATGTTGCCCTGTGATCGTCAGGGGACACCTCCGGGTTTCCCAAGTGGGTATTGACCGCCCAGTGATCGTCAGGGGACATCCTTGGTATATCCCCGGAGTTCCTACTGTAAGTGGGTATATATATCGCCCTTTGGTCGTCAGGGGACATCCTGAGTATATCCCTGGGTTTCCTAGGTGGGTATTCTCAGTTTGTCAAAACTGAGTCTCTATTTTGGGAGTTAAAATCTCTGTCTGTCTGAACTTGTTTCACTCCCCACAAGAGGCTCACCCCCTCGATTTTTTGAGTCGCGAAATCCCTTGTCTGACCCCCCCCCCCCCCCCCCCCCCCCCCCCCAACCGCACATACCCTCTCCATGCATCACCTTACGGGCGCCCTCAAAGTTTCAGCTCGTCTGGCGCGGCCTGGGTGATGTTGTGCTGATTCTGTCCAGCCTAGTCGGGCTACCCTTGGCTATACCCTTGGGTCTGTTCTGAAATTCGCTCGACCGTCGGTCTTCTCGTAACCATTATTAGGTGCGTCTGTACATTTTGTGACCATCGAAATGCCCCTTATGTTTCCGGCCGTATTGGCACCGTGACGGAAGTCTCCCACGCACAAAAGCGTCGAACGTGAAGGACACTCGCGCGTTCCAACTCGACGACCGGCTGCTGCGCACTCGTGTCGCGTCCGCGTTATCCAATCTCTCCCCCTCAGCTCCTTTGGAGCGACGGGCCACATCCCTGCCCCGGTCTCTCCGTCTCCCCCTGCCTCTCCCGGTATCCCTCTCTCTATAGTCCTCTCCCAGTTCCTATTATCTCCGCAGCATCCCACCTCCTACTTCTGAGTCAGCAGTTTGTTACTCTGATGATACTGTACCTGGTATGTTAATAGTCAATCGTTTATACCCGTACTAACTTCTGCTGTGCTGCTCCTTCTTGCGGAATGTTCGCCCGTATCTGATACCCCAATTATTTCTGCCGTGTACTGGTTCCAGCCGGTCGCCCCGGTGGTCTAACTGGTAGACACGAAGCCTGTTGGGTCGGTTGTCGAGGGTTCGATTCTCCCCATGGAGGTTTTTATTACCAAATGACACCGTCTGTCGAGAGCGCATATTATAGCGTGGGTAAGCATAATTCGACGAGAGTTGACGAGGGAACAAAGTGTTGAAATCTTCTCGCGATAAAAATGCAAGGCAAGAATAACCGTAGTGGGAGAGGAGGGAGAGGAGCCTACTTTGTGACCCCGGATCTGAGTTACGACTATAATAGGGAGGGAGAAAGACGGAAGTGCGAAGATAATGAATGGGATGGAAAAAACAAAATAAAAAAGTATAGATTCTTGAAAGTAAGATGGATGGATTGCCACGTTATGTTCACACTATTATTATTCCGTTCGCCATCTGACAATGTGCGGATGAATACATAGAAACAGACACTCTGCGACAGCTCTGGCACCCTGCGACTTACCCTTTGATCCAGTGTGTGTGTTCTTCACATTAAACCGTCCTTTCTATACACCCGTCGACATCCAGCACACCCAGTGTCTGTGCCGATTCTTCATCCTAGAGAGGTACCAGTTGTTATGTGGTCACAAAACTACGACACAGAGATAATACGCTGCGACAGGCAATACACCGAGCAAATAAAAACGAAAGAAAGACCACCAGAGATAACCAAGGAAAAGTACCGAGCTCGCCACCCACCAAGCCAGGTAGTACTTCTTTCTTATCACGGGGATAAAAACGCGAGAGGCAAAAATAAAAAAGGAAAACGAAGCCAAAAGGACACAACAGGGCCGTGTTCGAAGTAGCCACAGAGGTGCGGTAATCTATTAATAGTCGGCCTGGTACCTTGTCACCCTGTCGGCTGTCTCTTTTTTGCTCTCGTCAACTGCAGTTTCCGTACGACTGTTGCCCCCCCCCCTCCCCATTCCCTTGTTCGTCACCTGCAACGAATGCGTGGCGCTGTCTACTCAGGTCCGCCTCCTCCTTGTGCCACCTGACCATGAACCGTTCAGCTGCTTCGAGGACCCCCCCCTATACCGCTTGCCCGCCTTATCTGCTGCAATGGTCAACGCTGCGGTCTCTACTCCAAACACCAACGACCGGGTACGTAGCGCTCACCCCTTATTCGATCAAAAGGCTGACACTGCACTGCAATACGCAACTATAACACGTACTACTGCTGTAGTCATCTTTTGAAGATCATGAATCGTATTCTATATCATGTGCTATGTATGATATGTATGTATTACTAGCGGTACGGCCACGGCTCCGCCCGTGGCGCTAGCCCTGCATAGTAGTATGTTTATACCCTGGTATGGTAGCACTCGTAGTTTGCTGTGATGTACCACTCTGAACGGATTTGTAAGGGCCACCTTGCGGGGCGGTATCGACCCGGGGATGTCTGTTTCTGTCCCCGGGTTGTTGGAGTTGTAGATGCACGGAATTATTTATGATCCGGGGATGGGACCTTATCGCTCCCGGGTGTGGGGGAACCTCGCCGTTGTCCCGAGCGGCAGCTCTTGCCGAGCACTGGCTTCATGAGCCCCAGCGAGTCATAAATTATAAATTAGCCAGTGGGGTTGGGGTTTCCACACCTTGCGGGGCGGTATCGACCCGGGGGATGTCCGTTTTCGTCCCCGGGTTGTTGGAGTTGTAGATGTTTGGAGGGATTTATGATCCGGGGACGGAACCCTATCATCTCATACCATCGTACTGGATACGGCAGGCACGACATAGACATTATATCACGCGTTGAAATAGAAAAACCGAAAGAAACAACGAAAAACAAACCGAAAACAAAATTAAATGTCGTGCCCCCCCCCGGAGATGTGGCAGACAACACAAAACACACAAAAAAAACAATACCTCACATATAAACAGAGTAAGACTAAGAACGAAAGGAAAAGGGCAGGCAAACCGAAGCACAACAAAACAGCAGCCTCCAGGCAGCGAAACCCCACAGGTGCCGCTTGTGTCGGTGCCGACTGGTCTCTCTCGCCACCACTCTCACTATATATATGGTGTGAAGCTACTCGCAGTCTTCGACGGGTTCCTGTCGTTGTTGACCCGCATACGAGAGCTTCGTGAATATCTCGTATGAACATTACCGACAACGGAAATGTGATACAGCTGGCTCCACGAACCCCAGCCAATCAGCAATTCGCTAGTAATGGGGTTGTGGGTTTCCACACCGTGCGGGGCGGTATCGACTCGGGGGGTCGCCGTTCTCGTCCCCGGTTTGTTGGAGTTGTAGATGTATGAAAAAATCTCGCTCGGGGATGGGACCTTATCCTCCCCGGGTGGTGCTGGCTCCATGAACCTCAGCCAGTCAAACTGAGCGTCAGTGGGACTGGGTTTTCCACACCGTCCAGTCAGTATCGACCCGGGGGGGCACCATTTTCATCCCCGGGGTGTTGGAGTGGTATATGTATGTGAGGATTCCTGATGCGGGGATTGAACCTTATTCTCCCCGGGTGGTTCTGACTCCATGAACCCCAGCTGATGAGTAATGAGAGCCAATGGGGTTGGGGTTTCTATACCGTGCGGGACCGTATCGACCCAGGGGACCACTATTCTCGTCCCCGGTGTGTTGGAGTTGCATATATATGAAAGGATTTATGATCCGGGGATGGATTTTTACCCTTCCTCGGTGGCGCTGACCTCACGAACCCCAGCCAATCAGCAATGAACCAGTGGCGTTGGAGTTTCCACACCGTGCGGGGTGGTATCGACCCGGGGGAACGCTGCTTTCGTCCTGGTTTTTATCTAGTTGTAGATGTATGGAAGGATTTCTGATCCGGGGATGGGACGCTATCCCCACCAGTGGCGCTGGTTCATGCTGGCGCTATGCCTGGACCAACCCCCGTTCCTTTCCAAATTTCTAGAAAAAGTCATCAGCGTCTGGGATGGGTTGGCCGATGGGTAGAATTGTAATCGGCCAAGAGATTGGCCAATAGAGGACCAACCCCCGTTCCTTTCCAAATTTCTAGAAAAAGTCATCAGCGTCTGGGATGGGTTGGCCGATGGGTAGAATTGTAATCGGCCAAGAGATTGGCCAATAGAAAGCCGGTCATTTTACTAGAATAATGTGAAGTCGGCAGCAATGCTGGCTTGATAGGGCTCGGGGATCGCCTCAGGATTGTCGGCAATGCTCAGCACGACTCTGCGGAGCATAAGACCCGGTGCTCCACAGGTTGTGGCACCCAGCCTCTTTCCCCATGGGGCAAGGAGGGGCTGAAGCGCTCTTGATCGTGAGACCGTGTTGACAAACAGACAGACATACAGACAGGCAGACAGACAGACTACCAAGCATTGGAGTCTTAGGATATCATTAAGTGTGGCCATCGGAGCCGACACACGGAACACAGCGATTGAAAGGAGCGCGCCATCGACGGCTCTCCAGTGCCACCTAGCTAGCAAGCTCCACCTCGGTAACGGAGGAGTCTTCCTTTTACTACTAACCCCTTGATGACTCCACCCCCTGCGCCGCCCCTTCCACCACCGCCGCCACCACCGCTGGCGGTCTAGCCGTCATCCCATCCCCCCCCAACTGCAGGCTTTACCGAGGTAGTCGGATGAAAGGCGTTGCCCAGCTTCCGTTGGCCGGCAACGCGTTGAGCACCCTTTGGGTCCGCTGTGCCCTGCACGGCCAGAGGTTAGAGACGTTGGGGTGGTGTCGGAAGGGAGGAGGGACGGTTAGGATTCTTCGCGAGATATATTGTGATTCATTGGTACTTCTGCTGACCCTCATTTCGCGATGATCTGCGCCCGAGTACGTAGTGTTGGACGATTAAGGGCAGCCATTCTCAGAAGGGTACCGCAGGAACAGGGACGGCGAGGGAAGGAACAATGCTGGCGCCGAGGTGAAAAAACCACGGGCTGCGGTTTTCTCTCGAGCATCGTGCCTCACTAAGCATCGGCACGAGGTGACATACAAACAAAATTGAACTCACTGAGTAGGTAAGGCACCCATGACAAACCCGGTACATGGCGGTGCAACAGGAAGACTGTCCAAAAATGCGGGCACCGCTGCCACCTGCATCTCTGGCATCGCCTCCACGTCTGGCGCAGGGGCGTCCTCCCCATTCTCCACCCTCTGCGGCGCGGCCGGCGGGGTGGCCGCTCCAATGGAGCCGTGCAGCGACCCCGCCGGGGGTGTGGGCGCCATCACCACCACTTCGTCCACCCCCGCACCCGCTAGTCCCGCCCCCGCCGACTCCGACTCTCCTGCATCTGCCCCCTCCCTTGCCGCGGCCACTTCCACCCCCGAACCCGCCAGTCTCGCCCTCGCTGACTCTGACTCTCCCGCCATTGCCACCTCTACGCTCTCTGCCCTCTCCGTCGCCGTTGGTGGGGGGGTGGAGGCCACTTCCGCCTCCCTTGCCGCGGCCACTTCCGCCCTCGCTGCCGCCGCCGCCTTTGCCGCCGCCGCCGCCGCCGCGGCCTCCTTCTTCGCCTTAGCGGCCCGGTCCATCGCCGCCGCCTCCTCTGACCTGGTCGCCTGCCACGCCTCCCACCCGGCCCCAAACAACGCCGCGTCCCCCTTGGACGCCGCTGCCCTCGCCGCTCGCCTGTCCTTGCCTGAAATTGGCACCGACCCCGGCCTCGGTCCGGATACCGTCGATGTTTGGCGCACGTGCGCGGCAGCGGGTGGAGCTGGTCTCGAGTTCAGCCGCCAGTACCTCGTCCTGGGCTGCGCGAAAGGAAGGTGTCGAGCAGCTACGCCCGGATACATCGCGGTTCTGGTAGATCGTGTGGCCTATCCATAGCGAAAGCGGAGGGGGGGGGAAATCGTATGGCGAGTGTAGGGAGGCGGAATTAAAGCCGGCAAGGTTGTGGCAAAGGGAGGGAGGAGGGAGGGAGAGGGGGGGGGGGGGGGGGGTGGGGGGGGGGGGGGGGGGGGGGGGGGGGGGGGGGGGGGGGGGGGGGGGGGGGGGGGGGGGGGGGGGGGTATCCTTCTGGGTCAGAGGCGGCCCAAGCACACGCTGGAACTCAAACTAACACCGACACCCCCCCGCCTGCACTCCGCGAGTGGGGCTTGTTCTCGGTCTATGGACCGCCCCCTGTTTAGCGTACGGGACAAGCACGTTCGCGTAGAAGGGTGACTGGTTCGACTTGGCATGCAAAGTCGCCTTTTCGTGGTTATCGCGCCGCAAAACGAAGCAAAACAAACAGGCCAATTGAAGCGCGCACTCTTCGCATGAAGTCAACACACAGCAGTACGCTCTGGAGGGTGGCAGGGGCAGATGAGCTTTTCGTTGACCTTCTGCGTTCACTGCTTGCAGCGTGTGCAGCTGATGATTCCTACACCAATCATGCATCGTGAGCCGTAAGTCGATCGACAACGCCGTGGCCATGGGGTCCAAACACCCACGAATCTCGCTACGAGGAGCCCTCCATCCCTATACGTTTCCCTGTGACGTGGACTACTGCAGCACTAAACGGATAAAACAAAACAAAAAATGGTGCGGTCCGACTCATTAGGTAGCGTTTCTCGGAGAAGCATCAAGAAACTTGATAGCTACTATCTGCGGACCTACTCGTAGTAGTATATAGGGTGTCGCAATACCACGGACCTCGATCAACCGCAAATATGGTACCTACGCATATAGTTTACGCCGCGAATCATTTCTGTGTGACAAACACCGCACCTCATGGGGAGCCGCCCTGAAGGCCCCCGACGTCATCCCACCCCGTGCGGCGGACAGGGCCGGCGCAGTGCCCCGTTGGGTCCGCGTGTTGCGCGGGGCCGAAGCTTGTCGCGGTTCTGGGAACCCCCTCGTAGGCAGGCGGCTTTTCCCCGCCGGAGTGGTGGGTGCGGGTGATGCTGCCGGACGCGATACCTCAGACGGCTTGGCCGCTGTTGGGCGGCCGTTGCTCCTTGGTGGCTCAACCGACTGCTGGATTGGATGGGGGGGGGGGGCACGAGTTGTCGGCCAACGATCGAAGAAAGTGGTTCAAGTTAGGCATTCGTACACGTTGGGACAGGCCTTCCGTTGGAGCCTGCCAATAAAACAACATACTTATACTATACAACTGTTGTGGCATCGCATTTGAATCAAGGGGTTTTCATCCTGAGTCAACACTATTAATAGCGTATCACACCGATGTCATGTACTGTACCAGCTAGGACTTGCAGCTAGTCGGCATTCGATTCCACCGCTTTAGGACACGGGTAGTGCCGTCTGTCAGTGTTCTTCCCTGGGCACGGGCGGCGTAAATCAACAATCGCCAACAAAGCTTACATGCAAACGACGCCTTGTTGTCCTTGGACAAGAGGGAAAAAAGGATTAGTGTTGAAAACGCTGAAAAAGGGTGTTTCCCAGAATTTCCCAGGCTCCAGCTGGGAAAACACGCATCCCTTTTACGTATTGAAACACGAAGGGAGGGGAAGGGCACTGGAATGCCGTTCGTACGACACCACTACATTCCCATCAATAATCGACACAAAGTGAACCAAAACTCCCAAGAAATGTATAGCAATGCAATGAGACAAGTCCAAGAGCGAGGCTGTTTTTAAGGTTTTTGGCCAAAAGCAGCGAGGTGTGCACAAGCTTCCATTAACAGATGAGTCACACAAGCTTCCAATAATAGATGAGTCAGTATGTGTGTGTGCGTCTGCACGGCAAGGGGGGTGCAGAGCTCAGAAATTTCACAAGAAGGAGCTTAGCTCTCTCTTCCTCTAACTCTCCCTCTCACATGCACTACTGCAGAACCGTGCGGATAAAGCCTAGAAGACTGGGGCCCGACTACGATACGTGGCGTTTCTAGGATATGATAGCATATATACGTAGGCAAGTTGAGAAAACTGCGTACGTAGCGGGTGGGTGTTGGTCGCAACACGACGGACCTCAACCAACCGCAAACATGGTACCTAAGCGTATACGCTGTGAATAATTCATGTACAACACCCACCGCACCTCATGGGGAGCCACCAGGTCCGGCGCCGACGCCCTCCCGCCCCGTGCGGTGGGCTGGGCCGGCGGGGCCGTTGAACCGTGCGCAGTGGACCTCGCGCCCTGCGCCGACATTGACCGAGGAAGGGCCGACCTCTGTTCATTGGGCAGCCTCGACTGGGTCTTCTCGTTAAACCATTTGGCTGGTCGCCATTCTGGGCACTGCCTCGTACACGGGCGGTGCTCGCATGCTGCTGGGGGCGAGGGCGCCGTTGACGCTGCCTCGTCGCGTGCAAGTTCCGCCGCCGATGGGTGAAGCAACTGTTGGGTTGGATTGAGGACACGCACGGGTTGACCGTTCGCCAGCGATAGAGGAAAAATCGGTTCAAGTTACGCGCTCGCTCGTATACACGTTGGGACAGGCTTTTCGTTGGAGACGTGCTGGTGGTGCTACTTCTACATACTGATAGGCAAAAAAAAACATGTATGGCATCGCGGCGGTCGGCTCAAGAGGTTTTCTTGCAAAGTCAGCACCTACAATCTCACAAACGATGTCATGTACTGCTGCTGTGGGGCTCGTTCGCAAGGTCGGGAGTTTGGTCGACGGCTTGGCAACACTGATAGTGTCGTCTGCGGTTGTTCTGCCCTGGAAACGGGCAGCGTACAACAAGAATAGCACACAAAGTGTTATTGGATGCAACTCCGCAGAGGTCATCTAGCCCCGTTCATGCTGCATACTCAAAGCCTGGTTCTCGACCTCTTACTGACGACATGGTTGGAGCTGAATGAAACCCGCTACGATTATATTCGAGGCTGCACTGCGCACCAAGGATACTGCACCGCCGTACGCCGCAAGCTTGCTCGCAAACAAAAAAACGAAAAAAAGAAATCGGGCAGCACGACTCGCGCACTCTTCACGCAGTCGACATACAGCAGTACGCTCGGGGGACGGTGCGGCAGCACGTGGGGTAGTGTTTGCCGTCTGCACGCACTGCTTGCAGCGGTTGCAGATGATGATAGACCTAATCGTGCATCGGTAGCCGCCAGGCGGTTGAAAAAGAACGCGGCGGACAGGGGGTGCAAACACACACACAAATCTCGCGAGGAAGACGGGCTCTGTCTCTCTCCCTATACCTTTCCCTATCGCATTATAAACTACAATTGCAGAGCCGTGCGGGTGACACCTAAAACACTGCGGTCCGACTCTAGGACCGAATAGGCAGATTGAGGTGCAGCACTGTATGCGCGGGTGGGTGTCGCAACACCACGGGCCTGAACCAACCGCAAATGTGGTACCTAACTAAACTTACGAAGAAAACATTGACATTCTCTCTGTATAACACCCACCCACCGCACCTCATTGGGAGCCACCCTCGGCGCCGCAGCCCGCGCTGCACCACTCCCTGGCTTCACCGATGCCGCCCCCCGGCGGGTCGTCTTCCTCCCGGCGTTGCCGGGGCGCCACTGGGGTATCTGCCGGGAATACAGGAAAGCCATGTCCGTCACGTCCTGCTCGATCTGCACCTTGCTCTGCGCCTTGCACAAGGCTACCGCTCGACGAATTTGTCGAGGTGTCATCGGACATATGTATGTCTCGCCCACCGTAGCGGTGGGTGCCGGTGTTGCTGCCGGTTCTGCCGGCGTGACCGTTGCTGAGCCGCCGCTGGTCGTCGATGGCTGAACATATTGTTGGGGTGGATGCAGGACGAGGGTTGTAGGCCAACGGTCGAGGAAAGCGGGTCAAGTTACGCGCTCTCGTACATACATACACGAACTTTAGATTTGAGGGACTCGCTACGAGTACGAAGAGTTATCGACAATTTGTTGTTTTTCTCTCGTGAAGTGCCATCTGCGGCGATAGTCAATGCGCCACTACGAGCGCGATACGTAAAGTCCCCCCAAGTGAAAGTTGGCTGATTTGAAAGCTCGACTTCAAACCGGCCCAATTTTTTGCAGCAGCAGCAGAGATATGAATACGATATATCCCAAAATCGAAGCCTCGCAACTGAATCGATCGTGTCTGTCTGTGGGTTTATATGTGTGTCAGCGTTAGCTCGGCTCTATATATGAAAAGAGTTTGTGGAAAATAACCAAAGCAAGGTATGCGTCCGGCATTTAAGCCATTCAAGAGAGGTACACTGCGTACTACACCCGGGAAAAGGCTTCCTGGCCCTCCCTCTGATTGGTCAGCGCACACTCGTACCTTTTGCTGACTGAAAAAGACAAGATATACCTGCCTCGGGCTAATCAAGCTAGCCTTCACCAAAGTCGGTCGCCCCGATGGTCTAGAGGTAACCTCGAACGCTTCTGACGGTTGATGTCTGGAGTTCGAATCTCACGTGGTTCGGACTTTTGAGTTTATTTGCAAAAATAAATAAAAAACGGAATCAACTGCTGAGAGCGCCTATTAATAGTAGCGTGGGTAGGCACAATTCGATGCAAGTCGACGAGGGAAGAAAAAGCTGAAGTCTTCTCGCGATAAAAATGCAAGGCAAGAACCGTAGTGGGGGAGGAGGGAGAGGAGCCTACTTTGTGACCCCGGATCTGAGTTACGACTAGGGAGGGTAGTGACGCGTTGCTACGGTAGAGGTAGCACTTTTTGGCTGAATCGTTTTCTGAACGATCGGGCTCCTTAACCCAAATTCGTCGGACTTTTATTTTTGTGACGAAATGTGTTTCCGAATATACTTCGGTCGTGAGATTTCTCATCCGGCAGCACTTTTATTTTCCTCCAAAATCGTTTTTTTCGGTGAGGTATGACGCTCCTTAAGTGAGGAGCTCAGAAAAAACATGGTGCACCTCTATCGTAGCATGCGTCTTTGTATAATCGCGTACGAGTAGCACTTTTGTTTTCCTCCCAAATGAGTGTTTAGACTACTGCAGGTATGGAGGTCCTCGAGTGAGCTCAGAAAAAAACGTGGTGCACCTCTATCGTAGCATGCGTCAATACTTAGAGGGCTGCCGCGAAGCCCCGAGGAGAGCAAAACACAACCGACCAAAACAAAATAAACGCAAATCAATGGGTAAAGCAAGCGTATGATGTATATATATGATGATCGGTTAATTACGAGGACACGTATGATGGAGGTGGCAATACGTATTCAACACTCGTACCGCTTTTTTTTTTTTTTTTTTTTTTCCATCCCATTTATTATCTTCGCCCTTCCTTTCTCTCT
>MEHQ01000695.1:18811-38228 GCA_008828725.1 Saccharina japonica
CATAAAACCAATTAAAACAAACACTACGTACTGTTTTTTTTCTTCATCTTGTCGATTCGTACAGAGATCCCAACACTCCGATTCGTTTTTTTCTTTGTTCCCAATATCCCTATAGACGCGTGGCGTCTGAGATTCCGATCCGCACGCTGCGCGCCCCTTGGGAACCCATTTAAAAGCTCTGTCGGGCGGTGGTTTGTAGATTTTCACAGTGTGATACAGGGAATTGAGGTGTATCCCTTTGGGAATACTCTCGGGTACTGCCCGGGTACACGGGTACCCGGCGTCCGGGTTTTTTTTTTTTTTTCCTGTGCTGTTGCTTGCTTGCACCTCCTTGCCGCCGCTCCTCCTGCGGCTGCAGCTGCAAAAATACAGCGGCTCTTGTGCTAAACTGGTGATGATGCTGCTTCTATGTACTGCTGCGGCTGCTGCGGAACTGTCGCTGTGCTACACACATGTACATGGCTGTGCGGTCTCCCCATGCGATACCAGCCCTCACAGTCGGGCTGGTGCGAGCCCCCCCCCCCCCCCCGCGCGCCCCTCACCGTGCGTGGACCGCGGAGGGCCCACCCTACGATTCTTTTGCTTTTCTGGCTCTACTTATTACGTACAACAACAACAACAAATAACCAACGCCCAAACGGGTAGGGTGGATCGTAAATGATCCGAGTCTGGCGGGAAGGCTTCTTGGCCTGGGTTTTTGTTAGTGGATGAGCTGCGGCAAGTTCCACACTACCCGGAGAGTTTACTCTTCGGGTGGCTATCCCCACCGCACCGGGCCCCTTCGGGGGTCAGGTCGGGTCAACATGCTCAAGTTCCCGAAGGTCGTAGACAGCAAGGGCTGATACTTCCGAGGGGGCATGGAGTGAATTGACACACGACACGAAGTGCACGAAGTGAGACGTGGAAGTGTGGAGGGCGTAAGCTTTATTTTGACCCCTCCCCCGGAGGATAAAAAAAAAAAAAAAAAAAAAAAAAAAAAATAGTATACCCTCCTGTCTGGGCTCTCGAAAGAGAAGTGTGGCGTTTCGAAAAAAACTGAAAAAAACGTGCTCCCTTGGGTTTCACGAATATTTTTTGCATGATGAAATGCTGCCCAGGGGACGTGATTTACGGTACGATAGTTGGCCAAAAGTTGCCTCCTTTTTTTGGGGTTTCCAGGGCGACACAGCCAGCGGGGTACCCGGGTGCTCGCGAGACCCGGGACCTTAATACCCGGCGAGTATTGAGTGCTACTCGAGAATTAGCGGGACGGGTATACTGTAAGGTCTTGTTAAGTATCATGGCTGATACGAATCCACCTACACATACATGCCACGAGATATCGTAAGCTCGCTCGCTTCTTCTGTAGACACAACGGGTTGGTCGATGTCCGTCCATGATCTACCGGTCTCGCAATCAATGCAGAGTAGACGTGAAACCCGCCGAATACCCGCGGCCAACGGGTAAGTTAGCCGCAAATGTGGGGGGAAATACCCGGGTATACTGTCGGGTATTTTAGGCCACTATTTTGGGCGAGTAGTAATAACAGCCGGGTATACCCGGGTACCTGGGACCCCCCATTCTACCCTGTTTGGCCAAAACGTTGCAACGAACACAGAGGGCGTTGGCAACACTACGGGTGCAGCCTTCAAAAGGACAGTCGCCACAATGGTGTGTATACTCCGTTCGTCGTGCAACAGACTACGCCGTACCGCTGCTGCTGTAGTCTACAGTAGTAGTAGAAATTGTGCGTTGGCCGCATTTTAAGCTCCCCTGGCTCGTCGTGACTTCGAGTTTTTTTCCAGAAAGAAAAAAAGGCTCAACAGGGCTGTGCGAGTTTTTTTTTGTTTCTTCTTCACTTTCTTGCCTTTCGTTCCGGTTTGGTTTTCTCGGTCTCATATTCTGTGACCAATGCTGTGCACTAACTGTGCAGCAGCAGCAGCAACAGCAGCAGCAGCAGTAGCATAATGAAGGATCACGGGCACGGGTGTGTGCGCTGTTGCTGCTGTAGTTGGGTAGAAATGAAACGGTTTATACACACAACCATATACGTACGTACGTATTTCCTGGTATACGTACGAACTTGAAGCGCGTGCGGGTAGACCTTGCCGTATTCCCTCTGGTATAACTTCTTGTTCTTTTCGTACGTGTGAACTCGAAGCGCACAACAATCAAGGATGTCGGGAACCAGCATTTACTTACCACAGCAGTAGGCTACGGGTCGGGCATGATTGTACACACATTAATGTCATACAACTCCCGAAGCGACAGCAATTGTAATTCAGGATGCTTCAAAAGCCGTGTATATTTGCTACTTTTACTAGATGTACTATTTCATGCATACGTACTGTAAAACTGTAAGTCTTTCGCACACCTCGTAAAGAGACCAACCCCCAAACCCCAACCACCAAAATCCCAATTTCGTTTTTGCACGAGACGATGAATAGCACTGACTACTGCTGCTTGTGCTGCTGTACGTATATAGCACGTAGCATAATTGATGTACGTACGTACGTATGGATGGGCGATAAGCACTCCCGTGAACGCGATCAGCCATGTTATTTACAAGCAGAATTGTATTTCTCATAGTTCATCATATCTCTGTGCCCTTGGTGAATGATTTCAAAAGGACTTTACGTACGTCTATAGTCTATACCTATACTACTAGGAGTACAGTAGTAATACTGGTATGCGTATACGTACTGCCTTGTATACGTCGTATCATACGTCTACGTATGGTAGAAACGCGTCGTGGGTATCTATTCATAGATACTGCTGTACTCGTACCGGTATCTGGTACCTCACCTGGTATCAGGTTATCGGGGTTATTTTCCCATATTTTTCCAATCTTGGACGGGTCCTCAGGAGCCGTTGCAGCATTAATCTCATCTCATCCCCTGACAGCCAAAGAGCCAAAGTCTGGTTCTCTCGTAGAGCTACGAGTACGTACATATATATACGACACACAAGAGTCCCCTGCCAAAGCAGCGTGAGATATACGTACTGCTCGCTTGTGATGAGGACAATCCAGCCACTGTTTGCTGATGCCTCACCACTCTGTGAGCGACGTTTCTTCTGTATGCAGTGGAAAGAGTGAAGTGCAACCATGGATTTTGGAACGCAAGACTCACCGCCCGATCACCATCACCACCACCATCATCACCGTCGCTACGACCCATCTGGGCATCATCTTCTCCCGCTGCAGCTGCCGCTGCTGCCGTCTCCTCCGGAGAACCAATGTTGTTGGTGTTCCACCTGTAAAAAAAAACGGCACATCAGATATAATAGGACGAACGGACGATGACTAAAGGCACGATTGCTTTCTAATTTGTTTAGCTGAGAGGCAAAGGGCACGCATGCGTGCATCGTTCTGCCTGATGCCCCACCCTCTACCGTTGGGGGCTGGTCTACTGTCTGTGTCATCCCTGGCAGCGCAGAAGGGGTGATCGTACCACCGCACGCAGAAAAAATGTTATTCGAAAGAAGATCCAAGAAGAGAAAAGGCAGAAACTCCGCGAGCTCCCCCCTTTGTTTTAGTTCGAACACAACAAGGCGCGTGCTCATCCTGCAACCATCGACGCTTGCTTGGGCGATAGCAGTAGTAGTAGGAGGAGGGGGAATGCATGGATTGAATCGCCTTGTTCCTTCGCGCTGAGCTCCTGCTTCCCTCAGCGATACTCGAGAACGCACGCAACGATGCTATTACGATGGCTCACCTCGACGCAACACGGGTAGCCGGCTCCCACAAGTGGGAGGAAAACAAGCCACCCACCCCAGCAAGTGCGCCCTTCAACGCATCCATGCTCACTACTTGTGTCTTGCCGTTCCGCCTTCTTCGTGCTCCTTTCTTCTCGCGCCGGGTGTAGCAACGCGTAGCAAGAAGCAAGAAGCAAGTGTGCGAATTGCTCGATCTAAAATCTGGGCGACATTGACGGTGAGAAACTGAAAATGGCAAAAGCGAGACAAGCATCCCGATTTTTTCGAACTCCTCACTCGTCATTTGAAACCGTATAAAAAAACAACTGGTTGCTGCTGCGCGGCATGCAACGTACCACCCTAGGCTATTAGCACTCGTATCCTATACACAACTGTATTGCGCCCGCATCTATTAGGAGTATCGATATTCGCGCAAATTAATGTTGTTACCCACCTGTGTCAGCGTATCTGATACCACCCTGGTAGTACACGTCGACAATGATTTTTCATGAAGGTATCCGTCCGCGGTACTTTAGCTCAGAGAGGGGGGGGGGGTAAATAAATGTCGAAAAAAAGCAGGGCGCGTAATAATTCCCCCCAGAAATATTCCAGGGGAACTTCAGGAAAACACGCACAAACAATCCATACACACACATGCATGTTATTGCCGTTATACCACCGGAAAAGTTCGGCATAGTATCCGCCCACAGCAGTTCTCCTGCGTGACCCACTTGCTGCTAACCTTGTGAATGCCGAAGAAAGAACAATACGTACAAGGAAGAAGTGCAAAACTGATACTGTACTACTGGTTTTACATGAAAATAATTTGTTGTTACAGCCACAATGAATGGAAGAATGGTTGGGTCACGTCTTAAGGAATTAATTCGTGGTAGCGTGGGGCTGCAAACAACGCGGCGAAAAACAAATTTGGTGGTATCCAAGCTTGTGGTATCTGGAATATGAGGGAGGTGTACATGGGCTCCTGAAGTTGATCTACTTAAAGTAGGGTTTCGGTGGTATAGGTTGTTTCTTACAGGTACCAGCACCAGAAGCTGCATGAGTAAATACCGTACCTGGTACCTTAATAAGTTGTGGGGGCGCGTCTGACCCCAGCACACCTTGGTGAATCATGGCGCTTCACCCATATAAATCGTGCGGTTAACAATGTTGTTCATACTGCAGGCAGGGGCCTGGTGGTATTATTGCAATTTGCATCACTCGTCTTATTAAGCAGGTATAGACTGTACGCCAACTCAAAAACGGCGGGAGGGGAGCCCAACAGGCGGCGCCAAGGCTCGGGAATAGCGCCATGTGCCGACAGGCAACATCGACGCAAAGCTACACCACCAAAGCTACGCCACCAGAGGCTGTGCCACCAAGGCTACACCACCGAAGCTACGACTCCAAAACGAGAAAGCACCAATGCCAAACAAGCCCCCCGCTTGACCTCGCTGCACACGGTGCCGCATGCCTTGGTATACAGCAGCGCATTTGAGGAGCCGTGTTGCAGTGCATCTTTCGTCAACGCATTCTCCGCTGTCTCTGCCTCAGGTTCAACACGGAAAGGCGGCAACAAAACAACGGCCACCCAGCAGCAATCTCCCACAGCGCACCGTCAAGGGACGATCCACCTACTACGCCATCGAACCGCGCAAGACAGCTAACTACACCTTTGCGGCGACACAGCGGACACGCTCAGCGACTAGTGGTGCTACGTCTGCTCGGCCCCCACGCCACGTGTTCACTGGTGCAGGCAGCGCAGTCAAGTGGCGTAGTGCAGTTGAGTGCAAAGCCAGGTGGTAACCGGGGCAGACACACAACGGCAAAAACCTGCAACCCTGAAAGCATCGCGCAGCTCATGCTATCCAGACATCATCCTGCATTTTGCACAAACGCCGAAACCCTCCGCTTATATTACACACGACGAGTAGCCTAAGCAAACCCAGCAGCAGGCAGCCCAGGCGAGCAATCAAAGCGCAATACTTCACAGCAGGTTAGTGGGAAAAAATATCGCAGAAGCAAAGCGTGTAGTGCGCTATACACTGTATGTACACGGTGTAGCAGCGAGCCCCCCGCCCAGGCACGCTCCCAAGGACACTTTTTGGGCGAGCTGCACCTTGCAGCTGCTGCAGCAGTAGCACTCGCCCTTCCCATCAGCGACGTACGGACCGCTCCAAGAGCGTAAAAATGCCTCATCCATCGCCGTCAAACGCCAGCCTTACGTGGCGCAAGCCTACGGGGGGGCACCATCACCACCACGCCAAACGCTACGTAGCTAGCCTTGCGTAGCGCAGTCCCCCCCCCCCCGAAAGGTAGGGGGTGGAGGGCTCAGCACTACCATCATCACGTAAGGCTTGGCCATCATCAAGTAAGGTTGCTCTCGCGTTTGGCTGACGCATAACTGGCCGGCGACTGCCCCAACGGGTTCGACTTCACGTACGCCTGTGTTCAGGCAGAAGTCAATGAAGAGGCGGGGGCAGAGGGGGGGGGGGAGGGGGGGGGGGGGGGCGCTGTGTTTGGGTAACGCTGGCGGGGACACGTGGGCCAAACAGATAGATCCAAACGTTCCACCTCGAACCATAGTGCTGAAACGACGCGGTTGATCCGGGGGGAGGGGGTGCCGACCACACATGGAAACCGCCTCCTCTGTGTTGTTTTTAGCACGAAAACGTGCAATAGCCAACGCTACGATTCACCTTTCAGGCGGTGGTCAAACCGGGGTGCGGCGGTAAAGAGCAGCAAGAACACCGCCCCCCCGACTTTGCTACAGCCTCTTAAAAATTCGAACGGTTAACAAGGCGGTAAAAAACAGTGAACAGAGGGCCGACTACTAACCCCAATCCCAACCTGTAACCTATCATACAACCCGACCCTCCAATCCCAACCTATAATCCAAAATACAACCCCACCCCCCAATCCCAACCTAACCCAAAATAACCCCCCACCCTATCCTTGACCAAATCCTACACAAGT
The DNA here is from genome assembly GCA_008828725.1 of Saccharina japonica. Classification (NCBI taxonomy): domain Eukaryota; class Phaeophyceae; order Laminariales; family Laminariaceae; genus Saccharina; species Saccharina japonica. Next base: position 25,460 of record MEHQ01000695.1, read on the forward strand.
GGACGGGACCCCCCCCCCTTGCATAATGTGGACGTGAAAAAAAAACTCGTGGAGACGTTGAATAATGCATATATCAGCAAACCCAACAAGGTGTCGACAAAATCTCAGTTCCACGTCTCCACAAGGTTTATTTCACGCCCATAATATGCAGCGGGGGGGGGGGGGCTGTGTAACCTAACCCTAACCCCAACCCTATCCCTATGCTTACCCTATAACCCAAATCCTAATCTAACCCTTAATCTAATCCCAACCACACCGCAGTCTGACCGTATCGTCACCCTAGCCGAAACCCAGCACTAACCCTAACTCCACCTTAATCTTAACCTAACCCTGACCGAATCCTAACCCGAACCGAATGCTAACCCGAACCGAATCCTAACCAAATCCTAACAAAATATTACCCTAACCTAACCCCAACCAAACCCCAGTCCAACCGTAACGCCACCCTATCCCTAACCCCACCTTAATCTAAACCCAACCCGAACCGAATCCTAATCCGAACCGAACCCTAACCCGAATCGAATCCTAACCCGAACCGAATCTGAACCCGAACCGAACCTTACCCTAACCCGAGCCGAACCTAACCCCTAACCTGCAAGCGCTTCATCATGGGGGTGTCGACGAAGGCCGGAGGGTCGGCGTTTCCCGCGATGAAGTTGAAAATGTCCACCGTCTCGAGGTTGAGGATGTCCTCGTAGCTGTCCATCTCCTCCACGGATAGATGCGGCACGTTTTTTTCCGCCCAGGTTCCCATCAAGAGGTCTACCTGTTTCCCGCAGCCACCAGCCGCCGGGCAGAGCAAAATAAATCGCCAAAAAAAATACATACCAGGCATCGTTTATGCATGCCGGGTCAACGTTTTGGTATTGGCTTGTTGTTGTTGTTGATGCTGTTGATGTCGATATTGTTGTTGCCGCTGCTGTTGTTGTCGTTGTTGCTGGTTTATCACACTAATCCGTCGTCGCAAGACAGGCTCAAACGATAAAAATTATATACTACCGATAGGTGCAGTCTAGCCGGAGTGGCGCTACCTACATACGTGGGTGGGTGGGAGGGGCGGGGCGTACTCATGCCATGCACGGCCGTAGCCGTATGAGGGGGGGGGGGGGGTCTGCTTCATCCCCGATCGAAACTGCGAGCGGGAAACCGCGTAAAATGTCAGAGGGTAACGTGAAAAAAGAAACGTCGATCCGTGCTGCTGTGTGGTACGATTTATAGCGTGAGTAAAAATAAATAAAAGCGCCGCCTCTGCGCCAGCGGCTATATGCGTTACAGTCTCCGTACATGCCAAGTATATATGCCGCATGCTGCACGTCCCTGGCGTATGATTTCTTGTCTTGGTTCGCGGACCACGCCGGAAAATCGATCGTGTATATACTTAAAACTGAAACCTTCTACACGCCACACTAACGCCCGAGCAATGAGCGGAACTCCTTTGGGGCTGTAATGTTGCTGTACGTATATGCTTACAGTAGTATTTGGAAGCTGTCTTGACGCATGCTATAATACGGTAGAGACAGATGCGCCATGTTTTTTGTCGTACAGTAACACTAAGTCACCCAAAACCTGATTTTGGAGGAAACTAAAAATGCGATGTATGATATGATGATATGTATCCGATGACCAATCGCATGGCCTTAATGTGAGACCGTATTACCTTGATTACAGTATACCATATATATGTCGACGAGGTATGCCAGGGGGTGTGTTATCTTATCACCCCGTGTAATACGGTATGTCGACAAGAGCAACGACAACAACAACGACAGCAACGACAACAACAACAACAACAACAACAACAACAACAACAACAACAACAACAACAACAACAACAACAACAACAACAACAACAACAACAACCACAACAACCACAACTTCTTACCTCTAACCAGCCTCGCTGCTTGCTGCGATAGACGAGGCGCTTTCGGCGCACGGCGTCAGGGGACACCGCGGCCTGCCCCCCCGCCCCCGGGGGTAGACTCGCCTCCGGGAAGGAGGTCGTGAGCGCCACGTGATCCTTCCACATCTCTTGCGTTCGTGCGCCCACTCGCAAGACCTTGAGGCGTTGACAGGGAGAGAGAGAGAGAGAGGTGGCATTGTTGACAGAATGGAGAGAGCTACAGTAGTGGTAGGTTGGCTGATGGGTGTGTTGGTCGTTGTTGGTTTGTGTATAATGAATGTTGTTCGTCTCGCATTACGAGCTCATTGCAAACACGCCGCCAGCACCTGGTCACGAAACAGCAGTACACGACCCTTTACCAGTACTGGACGATGCATGGTGTAGATATGTATATCTTCCTAAGGTAGCTATTTAGGCACTCTGATTGGCTACTCGTGAGGGTATGTTTTACGCGGCTCAATCAACTTGGAGCCTTTCCCAGCCACAGCATCCGGAGTCCCCTAGAGTATTTCCAAGCTCAGCATGCACGCCGGCCGAGTCAACCTAGAGTCTTACCAAGCACAACATTCCAGCACTGACCACTGGCATAGGGTTTGGGTTAGGGTCGGAGGGTCGGCTTCAGGCGCCAAGCACGAAACCCCCGTAAAAATCTACTATCAAGGTTCGTCCACCCTCATCCTTTACTGGAGTGGCGACTGTGTCTACCAGTGAGAGCCTGAGAGGGGTATGATACCGTCACACGATTTCCGAGCAACGAGCATGTACCGTCGTGCTATTATACACCAGTGATGTAATCTGATCATGCTGACTGGATGGCTCAGAGTCAGAGATCCATGTGTTGTCTGCTGCTACCTGCTATGTACGCTGCTACGCTGCGACTGCTGTGTGTTGGTGTTCTGAACTGCCAACATCAATGGGAGATCGTGAGGACTTAGATCGTAGATCAGGGAGGACGGTACAGCAGCTCTGACAGAAAGACAAGACATCGCTGTCCGTGCTCCGTGGGTGCGTGCTTCACCTCCTCTGCGCTGAGACCGCGCAGCAGCTCCTCGCCTCCGGAACCCGACGGTCTCTCCTCTGCCCCCGCAGCCGTCCCATCAGATGTACTGAGCCACCTGCTTCCCCCATGGGCCAAGGCTCCGCGCAAGGCCGACGCTACTTGGCAAGCGGGTGCAGCCCGACCTCCGATTGTTGAGGTAGTTGCCACCGTCTTCTTCGCCACCTGCGTGGCCACGGCCTTCGCCATGTGCATCATCGCTTTTCGGTGCCGCTACGACTGTTGCCTGTGTTTGCCAATTTTCCTCGTTGCTCTCTGTGCACGAGGACGACGCAGAGCACCTGCAACCAGCTCCACGTCTGAGCTGAGGATACTGCTTTATGTCCCCTACAGAGAGACGCATAATTTTTACTGTGGAACTCCATATTAATTTCACTCGTTCTTTTCTCTGGCAGCTTCTTGTAGTGGGGTGCTCGTCATTCACGTTGCTGCTGATCAACCCCAGACACAAGCACGCACGCGCTTGAAGTAGCTTGCTCGCTCGACTTTCGTCAGGCGGGAGCTGCAGTTGGACGTCACACGCGCTGGAAGAAAGGGCAGGAGAGCGCGCGCACGCTTAGCAACTCGACACGGAACTCGCCAGGGGTCGTACTGCAACAACAAACACTTCCGCAAGAGAGAGAACGTCTACATCAAGCAGCAGCAGCACTAGCAATCTGCGCCAAGGCTTCTCCGAAAGCGGAACCATGGCCGCGAGGCAAGCTGAGCCGTACGACCACCTGTTCAAGCTGCTGCTGGTGGGAGATGCAGCTGTCGGCAAGAGCAGGTAAATGCCCAGAAAAAAATATACGTCGTACAAGAGGGCTGACGAGGGCGCCCTTTATTTCTCTAATAACTGCTGCACCACCCCCGTTTTTGCGGACAAACTACTTGGAATTAGTGTTACACACCTGTACCGTTTACGCTGCTACCCAAGAGGTTTCGTCCAACTGGTCGGAACGGAACGACGCCGACTGCTGCTACGCCGGGCCACGAGGCTCATGCCCAGAGAGCAGCATCTCGATCATCCACACCAAGAAACGCAACTCTGCAGACATCACGGCACAGGAGGGGGAGCTCTCGCGAGTTGGTGCCCGATTAGGGCCATTCCTAACGAACAAAAAAAATCACGATTCGTGAGGTTTTTGTCGTGAATCGTGATTTTTTTTGTCGTGATTCACGACAAAAACCTCACGATTCATGACGCCAATTTTTTTACAATTTCTTAAAAAAAAACAAAATCACGATTCACGACATTTGTCGTGGCTCAAAATACGCCTGATCAAGGCACTACGTAACCCACCCGACACCAACGGTATCCGATGGCCGGTATAGGGGCATGCCAGGCCCTGCTTCGTACGCAGGTTGTGGACAGCGAGTGGCTGCCTAAAGACACTGCTGGGTGCGGGGTAACGAGCATGCTGTGACCTCGAAATCTCGAGGAGGCGGAGACACAGCGTGAAGAAAAAGCAAAAATAATCTGAAAATCTCATGGGCCAGGCAGAGCAGACGACATGTCAGCGGGATGGGAACCTCGCGCGGACCTGGCCTGGCCGACGGCGCGTGAGGTTTGAATATCACAGACCGTGTTGGGCCTCTGCCCATGGTTTGAATCACGGGCCGGGTCGGGCGCGGTCGGCCCGGCATAGCCTGGCCGTGACCTACCTGCGAGAGTTGGCCCCACCCTCAAATACCGTTGGTTTGAAAATATCGGATTCTTTATAATTTTAAAATATCACGAAACGTGACGAAAAAGCACCAATTTTCGTTAGGAAAGAAACATCACGAATCGTGATATTTTGTCATGCCAAAACGTCACGAATCGTGATTTTTTTTTGTTCGTTAGGAATGGCCCTTAATCGATGATTTTGATGAAATGTAATATCGGAATTTTGCTCGCACGGCGGTGGGAGCGCCGTTCCTATACATGAGCGCTTGCAACACCAATTTCAACTTGATTTCAATGCCGTTTTTGTCAACTGTCGATCTGGTACCAGTACTACGAGCATATGGTAGTATCATACCTGGTACATACCGGTAAGTACAGCAGCCTGCAATACTGAGCATCTACTAATAGTATTGATACCCGTACGCTGTTGTAGTCTAGACATTTAGACTACTCCGTAGAGATGCATCACGCGCTATCATACGAGCTTGTGGTCGAACTCCTTGCAGTGTATGCCATGAAATGAATATGTAGCTCCGGCGTTCGTTGTGTCATGCCCGGGCCCAGAAATGCCCGAGCCCAGAAATGCCCGAGCCCAGAAATGCCGGGGTGCCACGTATCATACATGTGGCCGATGTTTCTATCGTCGTTATGTGGCTCGTTCCTTGTTCGCCATTCCAAGAACAAAGCAGTGTGAGAGCGCGAGTCAGCAAAGAATCGATGGTATACAGCACAACAGCAATAGTCGACGAGCAGTGGGAATGAACTGCTGAATGAACCCGACGTGCGCGATAATTATGAAGTCAAGTGCTCGCTCGGGTGGGGGGGGGGACGGCACCTACCCGTGACCGCAAATTTTTAGGACTGCACTCAGGTTGTGGGGACAAAATACTTGGAATTAGACTCAGATTTAGATTTCTGCACCAGTGCAGTACTGCTGTAACGGGGGACCATACGAGTAAATAGGGACCTACGGCGCCTACGGTACAAATAAAAACCTACCAGGTACTCGTGTATATTTATTTATTTCTACTATTAACCCTTTTAGGACTGCAGTCCCGTTTTGGGGACAAACCACTCAAATTCTAAGTACTTTGTCCCCAAAACGGGACTCCAGTCCTGTAAGGGTTAATAACATTTGCATTGTCTGCTCTGCTTACTGCACTGAGTGTAGTATCTCTGTGTCGTAGTTTTGTGACCACAGAACTGGTACCTTTTTAGGATGAAGAATCGGCACGGACACTGGGTGTGCTGGATGTCGACGGGTAGAAAGGAAGGTTTAATGTGAAGAACACACACACACTATTGATCCCACGTATAAATATGAACTGATGCGTAGTGAAAGTGTTGCCCGCACTCCAGTTTTGGGGACTAATTGTTTGGAATTAGAGCCTACATACAGCAGTGTGTATGTAGTGAAAGGCTTTCACTAAATTGTGTTACGAGCAAAAGAAAATGAAATGAAAACACAATAGCAATAGCAGTGACAGGCAGTGATGATTTAAATAAACGAAAAAAACGCCGGTTTTACGTACGACATATTCGTGAGTAGTGCACGGCGGTTTTTGTTTTGTTCGGAGCACAAGAGCCTATTAATAGTACTTATCCGTAGTGCAGCAGAACAGCAGAGCAGCAGAACAAGAAAAAAAACGAGCGCCGGTTTCACGTACGTTCGTACGTAGTGCATGGTATTTTGTTTGGTCGGAGCACAGAGCGTACACGTACCGGTAGTAGTGCAGCAGAGCAGCAGAAAAATTCCTGCTGACTGCTGACTTCGGACTGAGGAACCTCAAGAACGTTGCCCAGAATGTCGCACCTCTGCCACTGGTTATATTCATACCAGTACCAGTACGTACGGAGTATTGTATTGTTTCGCGCGCGAGCGAAGTATCACACACATCTTGCAAACATGAGAGTTTCGATAGGTTTCGAGGCAATTCTCGATTTCATATCATACATACGCGTACGAAACTGATGTTTGTGTGTGTTTTATTTGTTTTCAATGTACCAGGTATGTCAGGGGTCAGGGGTCCACGATTTTGTTTTTCCCCCATTTGCGAGATCCAGACAGGGGAGGCATGCTAAAACCAAGTAAAATACAAATATGAAATATAACTCGTTTTTCGTACAAACGGTACCGGTATACATTTTCAAGTTTTCGTCCACAAATTCCAACGCGCTGGTGGTTTTTTCATATTGACACTGGGGAGGAGTGTAGGTCATTTTCTCTACTTTTGTCGAGCACTCGTCGGATATGTACTCGCGCGTTTTGTGCATGCTGTATTTACCGTTCTGTCTGCTTCGAGGTTTCCAACCAACGCCAGTATGTAGTAACCCCCCCTACTCATATATACGAAGTATACACCATCGCGTTATTATGCGAGTATCGAGAAGGAACACGACGAAGACTACTACTGTCGCTGCCTAAGGCGGGTATCTTGTGAATTAATGGTAATATTGGGAGCACCACTACAGCAGCAGTGCATACAAGTACGTACGTATACCGTATACCGTGTATCACACGGGTGATAAGATAACACACCCCCTCGGGAAGGGTTTCAATGAAAGCTGACTTTTTCGACAATGGGCAGAAAGTGTAAAACCAAAGCCACTATTTTGTACTACTAATAGGGTGTGCCCTCCAAGGCATGCTGTGGAGAAAATCGGCTCTGAAAATCGTCCTATTGTCAGTGTGTACGATAGTATCGCTTGATTACACAGTGTACGGTAAGCACTATTAATAGTCCACCTCCTTAGTTGTATTTAGATGCATAATAATCCGTACGTACCCGATTGCAGTAAAGCCTGCTTAGTCAGCACTGACTTTGAATACGATTTCTAGTCTTGAGTCTCTTATATTATAACTGTTAATAATAGTGTAGATTAATCACGTGATTTTTGTTTGTTTTCCTCTTTTTTTTTCATCTCGGCAGCCTGATGCTGCGCTTCACCGATGACACGTTCGACGACCACTTGCAGAGCACCATCGGGGTCGACTTCAAGGTGCGTTGGGGATCGGGTTTGCTGTACCGTCTGTCTCCTTTTTTATTTCTGTCCATTATTGGCCGATTCGTGAACTTGACGCTGGCTGCTCCCACCACTATTTGCTCCCACCACTATTATTAGAGCGTCTTGATTGGTTGATTGGTTGATCGGTTGATCGATGGATGGATGGATGGATGGATTGATTGATTGATTGATCGATCATGATGGATTGCTTCCTCGAATCCTTGCTTCCTTGCTCGTTCTTGCTTGTGATTTGCTTGTGTTTTGCTCGGTATTTCTTGTTCTTGTTCCCATTCTTGATCCGTCTCCTAAATAGTTACAGCCATACCCTTCCTAAGAAACGGTTCTTATTTCGTTACTTACCGTGCGCAATGTTGTTTTTGTTTTTTTCAATATTTGATATTTGGTTGCCGTGCCTGAAACGCTTCTTATTTGGTTTCTTATTTTGGTTTGCTATATAACGAGGTTGCACAAAACCTGCTCTTGTTTTAAGTTGCCGTGCATGAAACGTTCTGTATTTTGGTCTCCGGCGCCTAAAAACGTTTCTTATTTTGGTTCCCGGCGCATAAAAACATTTCTTACTTTGGTTACCTACCGTGCATGACACGTTTTTTTTTTTTTTTTTTTTCGTATTTTTTATATAGGTGAAGATGGTGGATGCCGCAGGCAAGCGGATAAAGATAACCATCTGGGACACCGCAGGCCAGGAACGGTTCCGAACACTGACCAGCTCCTACTACCGAGGCGCACAGGGGATCATGCTTGGTGAGCAAACCAAAAAAAAAAGAAAAGACATCGGTGGCCTTAAGAAAATACTCTCGGTGGCGTTTTTTCGGACGGGATAGGGGTGCTGACTGGAGTGCATAAGAGTACGGATGGGCCTGAGTAGCGCGTCCTGGCTCCTTTTGTTGTGCGGGGAGGGGGGTGGGGTGGGAGGGGTGCACACCAGAAATTAAATTAACTCATTGAAGCTGTCATCCATATGCAAGTCCGCCTCACAAGCAGTCCTCAGCAGGATGCAGCTCACCCTTCATGCGACTCGCCGAACACCTCACGGCGCTTCGCGCTTGGTGCTAGCAATGTCTGCTTGGTCGGTGAAAACCCGACATGCTCCGTCCCGGCATTGTAGGGATTCGAGGGGTCTATGGTCATGCGACTACGGCCATGCATGAAAATGAAGTACAACCCCCCCCCTCCTCCTCCCGCCCTCCTTCCTCTCTTTGCTGATAAGCCATCCACTTGTTGTGCATTCGTTGAAGTTTTCTCTCCGAGTCTCGTTTTTATCACATTTCTTCGCCGTAGATATATGTGTTGACCCTTTTACCCACACTAATTCCAAGCAGTTTGTCCCCAAATTCGTGGGACCAGTTCTTAACCCATTCAGAACTGAAAAACATGTCCCACACTAATTCCAAATAGTTTATCCCCAAATTCGTGGGACCAGTTATTAACCCTTTTCGGACTGCAGACCCGTTTTGGGGACAATCCACTCTAATTCTAAGTAATTTGTCCCCAAAACGGGACTGCAGTCCTAGAAGGGTTAAGGCGTTTTCTCGAGAGCAGCCATGACTATTTTTTTGCTGATCCTAATATGTGTAGTAACCTGCCCTGTCCGCGTCGTTTTTTTTTTGTCCAGTTTACGATGTGACGCGACCGGAGACTTTCGACAACCTGTCCAAGTGGCTTGAGGAGGTGGAGACGTACCATCCGGGCAGAGGGCGCGAGGTAAGCGCGTATATTCTAGAGGATATCGTATCGGAAATTTCAAGATACATATATCGAACTTTCGATATATCGTATCGAAAAAATCGATATATCGAATTCTCGAGATATCGTATCGAAAAATATATATATATTTTTCGAATTTTCGATATATACATCAAATCTTGTCAGGAGGCTCTTGTTTTGGGCCTGGAGGCTCGATTATTCCTGCGCGATAGGGTGTATGTATCCTACGCTAAATCTCTCAGTATTTAGAAAAGGATTCTTGCCTATTTTATTTAATAGTAGTTGGCTGGACTTTCCGGCTAGTTACAAGTTGGCCGGCGTAAGCCAAGGACAACTAAATAGTCGGATACGTGGTAGTTAGGCACCGCTGCAACCAGCTAACTGGTAGTTCACCTACCGAACTGATACCTAGTTGGCACCGATGCAACCAACTAACGAACTGGTAATTTACCTACCCAACTGATACCTGCTGTCTGATCTGCCTTCCTGTCACTGTGGCGTGGCTGCTTTCGTGCTTGTGTGTCTCAGGTGGTGAAGCTGCTTGTCGGGAACAAGGTGGACAAGGAGAGGGTCGTTACGCGCGCGCAGGCTGAAGAGTACGCGCGCAGCAAGGGTATGCTGTTTTTGGAGGCTAGGTGAGCGCAGTGCGTCCCTACCATCGTCCGTCGTGCAGCGTTTTTTGTTTTTGTTTTTGTTTTTGCCCGGAAGAAACCGTTCCATCTATCTTATGACCTTTCACACGTCGAATAGATAATCTACAGATAGATCGGATAGATCATCTACAGGTAAATCATCTACGGATAGATCATCTACAGATAGATCATCCAGTTTATCTACATATATTTCACCTACGAGTATACCATCTAGATCATCTACAGATATACCAGGTATCATCTACAGATCCATCTACAGATATACCATCTACAGATTCATCTACAGATAAATCATCTACATATATATCATCTACAGATAAATCATCTACAGATATACCATCTACAGATAGATCATCTACAGGTTTATAATCTGCAGATATATCACCTACAGATAGGTCACCTACAAATAGATCACCTACACATAGATCATCTAGTCATCTACAGGTATATAATCTGCAGATATATCACCTACAGATAGGTCACCTACAGATAGATCACCTTCACATAGATCATTTAGTGTTTCGTTCTTCCTTGTATGTAATAGCAAAGGAAAATATACCGTGTTCGGACCACACAGCCCGCCAAATCTACTCCAAACCAACCTGCCCCCTCCCCCCCCTCCTGTCCTCCCCCTCCACTCTTTCGTATTCCCTCCGTCCCACCCCCCCACACCACAACATACATTACCCTCTGACAATTAGACCATACCTCGGTCTGTGGAGCATGTTATGATACCCCGCTAGTGCTCGCCGCCCCCCCCCTTCAAGTATCATACCCCCCCCCCCCCGACCCCCCGTGCAAAACACGCCATATTTGTGCCCCCCCCCTCGCGCAAACACGCTACGTTTGTGCTTCTAGCCCCCCCACCCCCCCCCCTCCGCTTCCCTTGCAGCAATGTCTGCTGTCTACAAATCCCCCCCTCCGCCTCAAGCGGTTCTTAGCTAGGATGCAGCTCACCCTTCATGCGACTCGCCAAACCTCACGGCGCTTCGCGCTTGGTGCAAGCAATGTCTGCCTGGTTGGTGAAAACCGACTGCTCCGTCCCGGCATTGTAGGGATGCGAGGGTCTATGGTCATACGACTACGGCCATGCTATGAGGACACCCCCCCCCCCTCCCCCGACCCCCCCCCTCCTCCCGCCCTCCTTCCTCTCTTTGCTGATAAGCCATCCACTTGTTGTGCATTCGTTGAAGTTTTCTCTCCGAGTCTCGTTTTTATCACATTTCTTCGCCGTAGATATATGTGTTGACCCTTTTAGGACTGCAGTCCTAGAAGGGTTAAGGCGTTTTCTCGAGAGCAGCCATGACTATTTTTTTGCTGATCCTAATATGTGTAGTAACCTGCCCTGTCCGCGTCGTTTTTTTTTTGTCCAGTTTACGATGTGACGCGACCGGAGACTTTCGACAACCTGTCCAAGTGGCTTGAGGAGGTGGAGACGTACCATCCGGGCAGAGGGCGCGAGGTAAGCGCGTATATTCTAGAGGATATCGTATCGGAAATTTCAAGATACATATATCGAACTTTCGATATATCGTATCGAAAAAATCGATATATCGAATTCTCGAGATATCGTATCGAAAAATATATATATATTTTTCGAATTTTCGATATATACATCAAATCTTGTCAGGAGGCTCTTGTTTTGGGCCTGGAGGCTCGATTATTCCTGCGCGATAGGGTGTATGTATCCTACGCTAAATCTCTCAGTATTTAGAAAAGGATTCTTGCCTATTTTATTTAATAGTAGTTGGCTGGACTTTCCGGCTAGTTACAAGTTGGCCGGCGTAAGCCAAGGACAACTAAATAGTCGGATACGTGGTAGTTAGGCACCGCTGCAACCAGCTAACTGGTAGTTCACCTACCGAACTGATACCTAGTTGGCACCGATGCAACCAACTAACGAACTGGTAATTTACCTACCCAACTGATACCTGCTGTCTGATCTGCCTTCCTGTCACTGTGGCGTGGCTGCTTTCGTGCTTGTGTGTCTCAGGTGGTGAAGCTGCTTGTCGGGAACAAGGTGGACAAGGAGAGGGTCGTTACGCGCGCGCAGGCTGAAGAGTACGCGCGCAGCAAGGGTATGCTGTTTTTGGAGGCTAGGTGAGCGCAGTGCGTCCCTACCATCGTCCGTCGTGCAGCGTTTTTTGTTTTTGTTTTTGTTTTTGCCCGGAAGAAACCGTTCCATCTATCTTATGACCTTTCACACGTCGAATAGATAATCTACAGATAGATCGGATAGATCATCTACAGGTAAATCATCTACGGATAGATCATCTACAGATAGATCATCCAGTTTATCTACATATATTTCACCTACGAGTATACCATCTAGATCATCTACAGATATACCAGGTATCATCTACAGATCCATCTACAGATATACCATCTACAGATTCATCTACAGATAAATCATCTACATATATATCATCTACAGATGAATCATCTACAGATATACCATCTACAGATAGATCATCTACAGGTTTATAATCTGCAGATATATCACCTACAGATAGGTCACCTACAAATAGATCACCTACACATAGATCATCTAGTCATCTACAGGTATATAATCTGCAGATATATCACCTACAGATAGGTCACCTACAGATAGATCACCTTCACATAGATCATTTAGTGTTTCGTTCTTCCTTGTATGTAATAGCAAAGGAAAATATACCGTGTTCGGACCCCCCCCCCCTCCCCCCTCCCCTCTTCTCTTCCTCCGTCCTTCTCTTCCACCCCCTCCCTCCCCCGTCTCCCATCCTTCCCCCCCCCCCCCC
>MEHQ01000695.1:38947-56972 GCA_008828725.1 Saccharina japonica
TACGGCCGTGCCCGATATGAGTACCCCCCCCCCCCCCTCTAACCTCTCCCCCTCCCTCCTCCTCCTCCTTTTGCATTGCCGATATTTTGTTTTTTTGTGCACAGTGCGAAGACAAAAGTCGGGGTAAAGCAGGTGTTCGAGGAAGTTATCCAGAAAATTCTGGACAACCCGAGCCTGCTCGCAAACACCGCCCCCGGCAGACCGCGAAACACGATCGATCCCGCAGCGCCGAGCACAAACGAGGGCGGGGGGGGGCTCTGCTGCGGCTGACGCATTTTGTTTTCTTCTTCTTCTTGTTTCCTGTTCTATACTCGTAGTAGACGAAGGCGTTTCCCGGTCGGGGGTTGGGGGGTGTTTTGTCTCGTGGAAATTGGTGTTGTCGTTTTGCCCCCCCCCTCTTTGGGTCATGGAAATTTCTGGGCTGGGGCCACAGAAAATTCCTCATGGGTCATGGAAAATTCTGGGCTTGGGTCATGGAAAAAGAGGCCTTGGAAAGTTCCTTGGTCGTCATGGAAAATTCAGGGCTCGGGTCTTGGAAAATGCGGGAGTCGGGCCATGGAAAACCCCTTGCAGTCAGTGAAGTATGAGGCCTGCCCCCCCCNNNNGGGAGCAAAAAATCAGATCCCCCCCCCCCCCCCTCCCTCCCCTCCTTATCATCGAACACCCTTCAAGTTTTTGGGGTACTTTTTTTTTTCGTAAGAAAAGGGTGTGCTGGTTGCGGGGCCACCAAACGCGTGGACTGGTTTTGCAGGTTAATGCGTTGTCGCGGAGTAAGCAGGCAGTTATATCTGAGGGGAACCTTAGCCCCCTGAACATAAAACATAGCGTGTTTGCGGGGGGGGAGCGGGGGGGGGTCGGGGGGCGTGTGTACCTATGCCTGGCCGTAGTCGTATGACCATAGACCTTAGCATTCCGTAAAATGCCGGGACGGAGCACGTCGAGTTTTCACGGACAAGGGGCAGGCAGACATTGCGTGAATCAAGCAGCTTTGCGAAGCGCCGTGGGGTGTTGAGCGAGTCGCATGAAGGGTGAGCTGCATCCTAGTACGAACCGCTTGGGAGGGGGGGGGGGGGGGGGATTTGCGCTAGAAGCATGACATGGCTTGCTTGCGAAGGGACGAGGCGGGTGGGTGGGGCTAGAAGCACAAACGTAGCGTGTTTGCGGAGGGGGGGGCCAAAGAACAATATTGGCGTGTTTGCAGGGGGTCGGGTGGGGGGGGGGGTATGATACTTGAGGGGGGGGGCGGCGAGCACTAGCGGGGTATCATACATGCTCCACAGACCGAGGTAATGGTCTAATTGTACAGAGGGTATGTATGTTGGTGTGGGGGGGGGGTGGGACGGAGGGAATACGAAAGAGTGGAGGGGGAGGACAGGAGGGGGGGGAGGGGGCAGGTTGGTTTGGAGTAGATTTGGCGGGCTGTGTGCCCGCCGCTGCTGCGACTGGTGGGAGCAACATTCGAGTCGCGCTTGCAGGTCAAGAAAAAAAAAAAATGTTCCACTCTTTTGGAGCCTATTGTACCAAAACAAAAAAAAAGTGATTAAAAAAAAGTATATGAGTGCGATATTTTCTTATCGAAAGCGACTATTAATATTGGTATTTTTACGGGCGAAGCATACTGTAGTAATCATAATCAACTACGGTGTGTAAACACACACGGGGAGATTTTTCACTCCGTCCCGAAATTTTCGTACCGCTTGTGTTTTATTTGTTTTTAATTTATAATCAAAATGTTGCTTATTTTTCGGGACATAGTGGTGAGTGTTTTTGGGGTCCACATCGTGGGCTCTGATTATTGCTGTACTAGCCCCTTGTAAAATGGGAAGAAGCGCGTGCAGCTGAATGAGTACGTACGGACGTACGTACGTACGTACGTACCACCATGCTGCGCCTGTGTGGCACAGCCAGCTCCTTACATCGGAGTTCCGACACCAACTAAACACCCTATTTCCCTAGGTTTACCTATACCTACGGTTATCTGTTTCAGAAATTCCAAACCTGTATGTCTGTCTGTCTGGTCTCGGGTCCAAAGAGGCTCCAACCCATGGCAATCCCCCCCCCCCCCCCAAACCTGACGCGCATACCGCGCGTATACCGTGTGCAGCGAGAAATCGATCGCCGACACACACACAAGCAGTCTGGGCCAGGTTTCGGCTTCAACGCAGCCCTGCGCCTTGAGCTACGCGCCCCCCACTTGCACCCGGGCGAGCGAACTTCGCTCGTGCAAAGAGTCGGTACGAGCAGCAACCTGACCCCAACTTGTGACGCATGCTACGATAGAGGTGCACCATGTTTTTGCCTTGGAAGGGTGGTTACTTGAACAGCCCTCTACTGTACACCTCACCCCGAAGTGATCATTAAGGGAGAAAGCAAAAAGGCTATCCGATTGGAAATCCCATGGGGCCGAAGCAAACAAGGAACAACATTGCAACAAAATAATGACAATAATGATCAAAATGATCAAAATGATCAAAATGATCAAAATGATCAAAATGATCAAAGTCGCGCCGATTTCGGGTCAAGGAGCTCGATCATTCAGAAAACATTTCAGCCAAAAAAAGGTATACCTCTATTATCGTAGCACGCATCTTCTTGTGTAATTTTGAGTAAGGTTAGCATTCTAAGGAGGACCTGATCCCTGCCGGGGGCTGATCCTACGAGGATATGACCCCGCCCACGAGGACCAGTTCCTTCCTTAGAATGCTAGTACAATCATACTCAAAATTACAAAATTGCATAACGTAGGATCAGGTAGGGCTACCGTACCTCCGGCTTCCATAGCCCCTGGCAGCTCGGGCTCCGCTTCGCCGCGTGATAATCAAGTCATTTGTTTTCCGCGTCTCCCCCCCCCCCCCCCCCCCCCCCCCCCCCCCCTTCTCTCAGGTATTATTATTGCGACCGCTAAAATTGATTAAGTGCGGTGTTTTTGTTCACCACCAGTCGTGGTGTTCGTGCGTGATTTATGCGCACACGCCGCTGCATGCAGGAGAATGTATAGCAACGAGTGGTATACCACGCTGCTGCTGCTGCTGCTGTTGCTGTTGTATCACACACTGCGCGCGCCCCGTGCAGCTAGCTCTCTTATTATACCCACCTCGAACGGATGATGTCGTGTATCATCGATTCCGCACTCCATTTTAAACTACTACTACTACTACTACTAGCGGTATACGGCCACGGCTCCGCCCCTGGCGCTACGAGTCGCTGTATATACCCTGCATGAGGACACATAAAACCCCGTTAAGTACGCGCGATCGAAATATACATCACAATCAGCTTTCAAATAAGAGTTTCGTCGAAATCCTCAATCTCACAGATGTTTTTTTTTTTTTTTTTATGAACATAAGAACTCGCAGCTACGAAAACATGCAAACCCGCCGCTATTTATTTTTCAGTGCTTTTTTTTTTCGTCTTTCATAGCCAAAACGCGCTATATCGGACCAACTCCAATAGTAGACCAAACCTAATATATTGACTAGCGGAAAGCGCGAGAGCGTGGGTTAGCAAAATTCGATGAAAATCGACGAGCGTTGGGAATGCTGAACCCTCTCTCTGCGCGATAAAAACCAAGGCACGAACGAGAAGGGAAAAGAGCCTGCTTTGTGACCCCGGATCTGAGTTATACGACTAGGAGGGGGGGGGAAAGACAGAAGAAGTGCGAAGTTAATAAATGGGATGGGAAAAAAGAAAAGGGAAAAAAAAGTGTACCTCCATTTCAATTGGTCAACATCTCTACTATCCTGATGCCACCTGGACACCTGATCCCATCCCATACGTACTCGTAGTGGTGCAGAAAATGTTAATCAGCCCTCCGCAGCAGGCCGAGAGCGAGAAGCGTGAACCGTAATCGACCGGGTCGCAATAATATTGATACAGTTCTAGGCTTTTGCTTGCGATTATGGTTGCTCTGCCCGGAAGAGAATGCTCCATACATTGAAACACTTAATTCATGTACCTGGTAGGTTGGTTAGGGTTAGGGTTCAGAGTTAGTTAGCCAATCAAAAGTACCGAGAGACAGCACTACTATTAATACGAGGTATATAGGGCGTGTCCTTGCTGCTTTTTTGTTCGTGAAAAAAGCTCACAGAATGTCACACTCAGCTGCAAATATGTGGGTTTCGACGAAAAATCCTCGATCTCATTCATCACAGCTCAGAAGAGAGAGGTGTCCTTCCATTTTTTTTCCTAGTATAAAAAAACAAAAACACACACATTTTTTTCAATTTTTCATCTCCGTTCAAGTAGTTCCGAAATGACAACATGGTGATCAGACCCCCGAGCGGGCCGCCTTTCACTGCTACTACTGGTTCGCTACTACGTGCTGCCTTACAGCCTGGCCCAGTCCGCCCTTTCAAAAAGTCAAACCATTTGATCGACTGCTTGGAGCCTTCCCAATCAACAACTTATTATTATGTGCCTCGAGCCTGCCCAATCAAAACCATTCTCTTCTGCTTCGAGCCTCTTTTCCTCAAACCAACAATTTATGTGCTTTTGTGTCTTGTTCTCAACAAACCATCATTACTTTCTGCTTTCTGCTGCTGTAGAGCCTGCTAGACCCACTCCGACCCGTCCATTGTTCGGTTCAAATTCGGAGCAGCCCCTTTTTTTTTTTTGCTTTTTTTGCTTGCAGCCGTCACAAAATTTTACAAACAAAAAACAAAAAAAACACACAGTCACACACACAACGTTTTTATCTACACGTACCGTCCGGCCCATCAGCTCGCTCCTTCAGAACGGGGACATGACAGCGCGTACGCACGCACGCACGTTAGATAGTTAGTGATGAATATCGGACGAGAACGAGCTCGATACGATATATATATCCAAGTCCCGATATTTCCACGTATCGAAACTTTCGATACGATAAATCGAGGTCCGATATTCCCACGTATCGAAAAATTCGATACGGTATATCGAGGTCCAATATTTCCACGTATCGAAACTTTCGATACGATATGTCGAGCTCCGATTTTTTCACGTATCGATAATTTCGACACGATATATCGAGATCCGATATTTCCACGTATCGATAATTTCGACACGATATATCGAGGTCCGATATTTCCACGTAGCGATGATTTCGACACGATACATCGAGGTCCGATATTTCCACGTTTCGAAACTTTCGATACGTTATATCGAGGTTCGATATTCCCACGCTTCGAAAAAACCGACACGATATCCAACACTATCAAACCAACGCACGTACGTATGTATGTAAGCAGATGTGTGCATTATATATCTACGGCCCAAGTACAAGAGGGGCGACAATCACGGCGGGGATAAGAGCTCGACGCTTACACAACCACCGTACTAAACAAAATAGACAGGCGGGCGTCGGACCGAACCCAGCCACCCGCGCGAAATCAATCTATCTTCCATCATTCATTCAGTAGAAAGAATACAACAAGAGAGACGACATCCACAAGAATAAAAAAAAACTCCCTCCCTCCCTCCCTCCCCCGGACTCAAAATCAAGTGTTCAAGTTTGACCCATCTCGAAACTTGAAAAGGTCAAAATTTCGTCAAAAAGGTAGATAAAAGAAAGACGCACCACAGCCCCCCCCCCCTACCCTCTTGATTCCTTCCGCCCCCCTGAAAATAAATCGTCCCGCATATATATAATGCATATATATGCGGGTTCCTTCCTTCTAGCAGAGGTGTCAATCAAAGGCTGCTTGATTGAGGACGGCTACTGTAGCTAACATTTACTGGGCCCAAAAAATCGCGCGATGGAAAAGCTACTGTGACGGCAAGGTAGTGCTTGTTGTAATGGCATCGGGGAAAACACAGGAAAAAAAAAATGCCACTTCGTATTGCTGCTGCTGCTTGCGCAAAAATACACAGCACAAACACAACACACCACGCGCGCCGCACGTACGCACGGATCCAAAAAAGGCGGTTTGGGCTTTTAGCTTTGCATCGTGCGTATTACGGTAGTAGCACTGCCTGCACGCGCACGCCCGGGGGTAACAAGAACAAAAACACGAGAGAAAAAAAAAAAGAAAACAAAAAAGAGGAGGCCAAGAAAAGGGGAAACATAAAAAAAACAAAGACCTACAGCAGAGTACACTTCACGATGCTGCATATTGATTGCGCACGAGTCGTACACCCCCCTGTTTGCCACTTCGATTACATCTTCCTACTACCCCAGCTAGCGCCTTACGAAATACTCAAATGAAAAGATACGAGAAAATGGCGAAGCGTTTCCGAGAATCGTGGGACATGATCAAGAGAGGGTGTAATGTAAAGGAGGGTGAGGTCGATTATTCCCAAAGAAAAAGGGACCCCCCTCCCACGATCTCCAAAGGAAACGGGACCCCCCCCGGAATATGACGGGACCCCCCTTCCACGATCTCCAAAGGAAATGGGACACCCCCCACGATCCCCAAAGGGAATGGGACCCCCCCTTACGATCCTCAAAGGAAATGGGACCCCCCCCGGAATATGACGGGACCCCCCTTCCACGATCTCCAAAGGAAATGGGACACCCCCCACGATCCCCAAAGGGAATGGGACCCCCCCTTACGATCCTCAAAGGAAATGGGACCCCCCCCGGAATATGACGGGACCCCCCTTCCACGATCTCCAAAGGAAATGGGACACCCCCCACGATCCCCAAAGGGAATGGGACCCCCCCTTACGATCCTCAAAGGAAATGGGACCCCCCCCGGAATATGACGGGACCCCCCTTCCACGATCTCCAAAGGAAATGGGACACCCCCCACGATCCCCAAAGGGAATGGGACCCCCCCTTACGATCCTCAAAGGAAATGGGA
Organism: Saccharina japonica; assembly: GCA_008828725.1. Lineage (NCBI taxonomy): Eukaryota > Phaeophyceae > Laminariales > Laminariaceae > Saccharina > Saccharina japonica. The sequence continues at coordinate 45,727 of MEHQ01000695.1, forward strand.
CCCCCCCCGGAATATGACGGGACCCCCCTTCCACGATCTCCAAAGGAAATGGGACACCCCCCACGATCCCCAAAGGGAATGGGACCCCCCCTTACGATCCTCAAAGGAAATGGGACCCCCCCCGGAATATGACGGGACCCCCCTTCCACGATCTCCAAAGGAAATGGGACACCCCCCACGATCCCCAAAGGGAATGGGACCCCCCCTTACGATCCTCAAAGGAAATGGGACCCCCCCCGGAATATGACGGGACCCCCCTTCCACGATCTCCAAAGGAAATGGGACACCCCCCACGATCCCCAAAGGGAATGGGACCCCCCCTTACGATCCTCAAAGGAAATGGGACCCCCCCCGGAATATGACGGGACCCCCCTTCCACGATCTCCAAAGGAAATGGGACACCCCCCACGATCCCCAAAGGGAATGGGACCCCCCCTTACGATCCTCAAAGGAAATGGGACCCCCCCCGGAATATGACGGGACCCCCCTTCCACGATCTCCAAAGGAAATGGGACACCCCCCACGATCCCCAAAGGGAATGGGACCCCCCCTTACGATCCTCAAAGGAAATGGGACCCCCCCCGGAATATGACGGGACCCCCCTTCCACGATCTCCAAAGGAAATGGGACACCCCCCACGATCCCCAAAGGGAATGGGACCCCCCCTTACGATCCTCAAAGGAAATGGGACCCCCCCCGGAATATGACGGGACCCCCCTTCCACGATCTCCAAAGGAAATGGGACACCCCCCACGATCCCCAAAGGGAATGGGACCCCCCCTTACGATCCTCAAAGGAAATGGGACCCCCCCCGGAATATGACGGGACCCCCCTTCCACGATCTCCAAAGGAAATGGGACACCCCCCACGATCCCCAAAGGGAATGGGACCCCCCCTTACGATCCTCAAAGGAAATGGGACCCCCCCCGGAATATACGGTGTGTAAACACACACGGGGAGATTTTTCACTCCGTCCCGAAATTTTCGTACCGCTTGTGTTTTATTTGTTTTTAATTTATAATCAAAATGTTGCTTATTTTTCGGGACATAGTGGTGAGTGTTTTTGGGGTCCACATCGTGGGCTCTGATTATTGCTGTACTAGCCCCTTGTAAAATGGGAAGAAGCGCGTGCAGCTGAATGAGTACGTACGGACGTACGTACGTACGTACGTACCACCATGCTGCGCCTGTGTGGCACAGCCAGCTCCTTACATCGGAGTTCCGACACCAACTAAACACCCTATTTCCCTAGGTTTACCTATACCTACGGTTATCTGTTTCAGAAATTCCAAACCTGTATGTCTGTCTGTCTGGTCTCGGGTCCAAAGAGGCTCCAACCCATGGCAATCCCCCCCCCCCCCCCCAGCGAGAAATCCCCCGGGCACCCCCCCCCCCCCCCCAAACCTGACGCGCATACCGCGCGTATACCGTGTGCAGCGAGAAATCGATCGCCGACACACACACAAGCAGTCTGGGCCAGGTTTCGGCTTCAACGCAGCCCTGCGCCTTGAGCTACGCGCCCCCCACTTGCACCCGGGCGAGCGAACTTCGCTCGTGCAAAGAGTCGGTACGAGCAGCAACCTGACCCCAACTTGTGACGCATGCTACGATAGAGGTGCACCATGTTTTTGCCTTGGAAGGGTGGTTACTTGAACAGCCCTCTACTGTACACCTCACCCCGAAGTGATCATTAAGGGAGAAAGCAAAAAGGCTATCCGATTGGAAATCCCATGGGGAAAAAAAAGTATATGAGTGCGATATTTTCTTATCGAAAGCGACTATTAATATTGGTATTTTTACGGGCGAAGCATACTGTAGTAATCATAATCAACTACGGTGTGTAAACACACACGGGGAGATTTTTCACTCCGTCCCGAAATTTTCGTACCGCTTGTGTTTTATTTGTTTTTAATTTATAATCAAAATGTTGCTTATTTTTCGGGACATAGTGGTGAGTGTTTTTGGGGTCCACATCGTGGGCTCTGATTATTGCTGTACTAGCCCCTTGTAAAATGGGAAGAAGCGCGTGCAGCTGAATGAGTACGTACGGACGTACGTACGTACGTACGTACCACCATGCTGCGCCTGTGTGGCACAGCCAGCTCCTTACATCGGAGTTCCGACACCAACTAAACACCCTATTTCCCTAGGTTTACCTATACCTACGGTTATCTGTTTCAGAAATTCCAAACCTGTATGTCTGTCTGTCTGGTCTCGGGTCCAAAGAGGCTCCAACCCATGGCAATCCCCCCCCCCCCCCCAAACCTGACGCGCATACCGCGCGTATACCGTGTGCAGCGAGAAATCGATCGCCGACACACACACAAGCAGTCTGGGCCAGGTTTCGGCTTCAACGCAGCCCTGCGCCTTGAGCTACGCGCCCCCCACTTGCACCCGGGCGAGCGAACTTCGCTCGTGCAAAGAGTCGGTACGAGCAGCAACCTGACCCCAACTTGTGACGCATGCTACGATAGAGGTGCACCATGTTTTTGCCTTGGAAGGGTGGTTACTTGAACAGCCCTCTACTGTACACCTCACCCCGAAGTGATCATTAAGGGAGAAAGCAAAAAGGCTATCCGATTGGAAATCCCATGGGGCCGAAGCAAACAAGGAACAACATTGCAACAAAATAATGACAATAATGATCAAAATGATCAAAATGATCAAAATGATCAAAATGATCAAAATGATCAAAGTCGCGCCGATTTCGGGTCAAGGAGCTCGATCATTCAGAAAACATTTCAGCCAAAAAAAGGTATACCTCTATTATCGTAGCACGCATCTTCTTGTGTAATTTTGAGTAAGGTTAGCATTCTAAGGAGGACCTGATCCCTGCCGGGGGCTGATCCTACGAGGATATGACCCCGCCCACGAGGACCAGTTCCTTCCTTAGAATGCTAGTACAATCATACTCAAAATTACAAAATTGCATAACGTAGGATCAGGTAGGGCTACCGTACCTCCGGCTTCCATAGCCCCTGGCAGCTCGGGCTCCGCTTCGCCGCGTGATAATCAAGTCATTTGTTTTCCGCGTCTCCCCCCCCCCCCCCCCCCCCCCCCCCCCCCCCTTCTCTCAGGTATTATTATTGCGACCGCTAAAATTGATTAAGTGCGGTGTTTTTGTTCACCACCAGTCGTGGTGTTCGTGCGTGATTTATGCGCACACGCCGCTGCATGCAGGAGAATGTATAGCAACGAGTGGTATACCACGCTGCTGCTGCTGCTGCTGTTGCTGTTGTATCACACACTGCGCGCGCCCCGTGCAGCTAGCTCTCTTATTATACCCACCTCGAACGGATGATGTCGTGTATCATCGATTCCGCACTCCATTTTAAACTACTACTACTACTACTACTAGCGGTATACGGCCACGGCTCCGCCCCTGGCGCTACGAGTCGCTGTATATACCCTGCATGAGGACACATAAAACCCCGTTAAGTACGCGCGATCGAAATATACATCACAATCAGCTTTCAAATAAGAGTTTCGTCGAAATCCTCAATCTATCTCACAGATGTTTTTTTTTTTTTTTTTATGAACATAAGAACTCGCAGCTACGAAAACATGCAAACCCGCCGCTATTTATTTTTCAGTGCTTTTTTTTTTCGTCTTTCATAGCCAAAACGCGCTATATCGGACCAACTCCAATAGTAGACCAAACCTAATATATTGACTAGCGGAAAGCGCGAGAGCGTGGGTTAGCAAAATTCGATGAAAATCGACGAGCGTTGGGAATGCTGAACCCTCTCTCTGCGCGATAAAAACCAAGGCACGAACGAGAAGGGAAAAGAGCCTGCTTTGTGACCCCGGATCTGAGTTATACGACTAGGAGGGGGGGGGAAAGACAGAAGAAGTGCGAAGTTAATAAATGGGATGGGAAAAAAGAAAAGGGAAAAAAAAGTGTACCTCCATTTCAATTGGTCAACATCTCTACTATCCTGATGCCACCTGGACACCTGATCCCATCCCATACGTACTCGTAGTGGTGCAGAAAATGTTAATCAGCCCTCCGCAGCAGGCCGAGAGCGAGAAGCGTGAACCGTAATCGACCGGGTCGCAATAATATTGATACAGTTCTAGGCTTTTGCTTGCGATTATGGTTGCTCTGCCCGGAAGAGAATGCTCCATACATTGAAACACTTAATTCATGTACCTGGTAGGTTGGTTAGGGTTAGGGTTCAGAGTTAGTTAGCCAATCAAAAGTACCGAGAGACAGCACTACTATTAATACGAGGTATATAGGGCGTGTCCTTGCTGCTTTTTTGTTCGTGAAAAAAGCTCACAGAATGTCACACTCAGCTGCAAATATGTGGGTTTCGACGAAAAATCCTCGATCTCATTCATCACAGCTCAGAAGAGAGAGGTGTCCTTCCATTTTTTTTCCTAGTATAAAAAAACAAAAACACACACATTTTTTTCAATTTTTCATCTCCGTTCAAGTAGTTCCGAAATGACAACATGGTGATCAGACCCCCGAGCGGGCCGCCTTTCACTGCTACTACTGGTTCGCTACTACGTGCTGCCTTACAGCCTGGCCCAGTCCGCCCTTTCAAAAAGTCAAACCATTTGATCGACTGCTTGGAGCCTTCCCAATCAACAACTTATTATTATGTGCCTCGAGCCTGCCCAATCAAAACCATTCTCTTCTGCTTCGAGCCTCTTTTCCTCAAACCAACAATTTATGTGCTTTTGTGTCTTGTTCTCAACAAACCATCATTACTTTCTGCTTTCTGCTGCTGTAGAGCCTGCTAGACCCACTCCAACCCGTCCATTGTTCGGTTCAAATTCGGAGCAGCCCCTTTTTTTTTTTTGCTTTTTTTGCTTGCAGCCGTCACAAAATTTTACAAACAAAAAACAAAAAAAACACACAGTCACACACACAACGTTTTTATCTACACGTACCGTCCGGCCCATCAGCTCGCTCCTTCAGAACGGGGACATGACAGCGCGTACGCACGCACGCACGTTAGATAGTTAGTGATGAATATCGGACGAGAACGAGCTCGATACGATATATATATCCAAGTCCCGATATTTCCACGTATCGAAACTTTCGATACGATAAATCGAGGTCCGATATTCCCACGTATCGAAAAATTCGATACGGTATATCGAGGTCCAATATTTCCACGTATCGAAACTTTCGATACGATATGTCGAGCTCCGATTTTTTCACGTATCGATAATTTCGACACGATATATCGAGATCCGATATTTCCACGTATCGATAATTTCGACACGATATATCGAGGTCCGATATTTCCACGTAGCGATGATTTCGACACGATACATCGAGGTCCGATATTTCCACGTTTCGAAACTTTCGATACGTTATATCGAGGTTCGATATTCCCACGCTTCGAAAAAACCGACACGATATCCAACACTATCAAACCAACGCACGTACGTATGTATGTAAGCAGATGTGTGCATTATATATCTACGGCCCAAGTACAAGAGGGGCGACAATCACGGCGGGGATAAGAGCTCGACGCTTACACAACCACCGTACTAAACAAAATAGACAGGCGGGCGTCGGACCGAACCCAGCCACCCGCGCGAAATCAATCTATCTTCCATCATTCATTCAGTAGAAAGAATACAACAAGAGAGACGACATCCACAAGAATAAAAAAAAACTCCCTCCCTCCCTCCCTCCCCCGGACTCAAAATCAAGTGTTCAAGTTTGACCCATCTCGAAACTTGAAAAGGTCAAAATTTCGTCAAAAAGGTAGATAAAAGAAAGACGCACCACAGCCCCCCCCCCCTACCCTCTTGATTCCTTCCGCCCCCCTGAAAATAAATCGTCCCGCATATATATAATGCATATATATGCGGGTTCCTTCCTTCTAGCAGAGGTGTCAATCAAAGGCTGCTTGATTGAGGACGGCTACTGTAGCTAACATTTACTGGGCCCAAAAAATCGCGCGATGGAAAAGCTACTGTGACGGCAAGGTAGTGCTTGTTGTAATGGCATCGGGGAAAACACAGGAAAAAAAAAATGCCACTTCGTATTGCTGCTGCTGCTTGCGCAAAAATACACAGCACAAACACAACACACCACGCGCGCCGCACGTACGCACGGATCCAAAAAAGGCGGTTTGGGCTTTTAGCTTTGCATCGTGCGTATTACGGTAGTAGCACTGCCTGCACGCGCACGCCCGGGGGTAACAAGAACAAAAACACGAGAGAAAAAAAAAAAGAAAACAAAAAAGAGGAGGCCAAGAAAAGGGGAAACATAAAAAAAACAAAGACCTACAGCAGAGTACACTTCACGATGCTGCATATTGATTGCGCACGAGTCGTACACCCCCCTGTTTGCCACTTCGATTACATCTTCCTACTACCCCAGCTAGCGCCTTACGAAATACTCAAATGAAAAGATACGAGAAAATGGCGAAGCGTTTCCGAGAATCGTGGGACATGATCAAGAGAGGGTGTAATGTAAAGGAGGGTGAGGTCGATTATTCCCAAAGAAAAAGGGACCCCCCTCCCACGATCTCCAAAGGAAACGGGACCCCCCCCGGAATATGACGGGACCCCCCTTCCACGATCTCCAAAGGAAACGGGACCCCCCCCTCGAATATGACGGCGCGAAACCCCCCTTCCACGATTCTCAAAAGGAAATTGACACCCCCACGATCCAAAGGGAATGGACCCCCCTTTACGTTCCTCAAAGTAAATGGGAACCCCCCGGAATATTGTACGGGACCCCCTTTCCACGATCTCCCAAAGGAAATGGGACCCCCCCCACGATCCCCAAAGGGAATGGGACCCCCCCTTACGATCCTCAAAGGAAATGGGACCCCCCCTCGGTGTTTGACGGGACCCCCCCCCCCTTCGAATTTTCTTTTCAACTACATCCTCCGTGTTGTTTAAAAAAAAACCCAACCCTCTCCCTCCTCCTCTTCACAAATCGTGCGCTCAACTGCTACTGCTCCTGCGAATGCTTGCTGCATGCGCCCGCCACACGCTTCCGGCGTCTGCTGGATATGTCACCACCTGCTAAAAAAAAAGAAAATAGAAGAATGAAGAAACATTCCTTCCTTCCTTTTCCTTTCTCGCGGGCAAAATCCCTTCCCTTCCTCCCTCCACTCACTCTCCTTTCTTGATAACAATATACCTTCTGCGCAAAATCTGAAATTTGACTACTTCCAACACAAAAAAGAAAAGGTTGCGGCGCGGGTTTTACAGAGTATGGAAAGGGGGAGGGAGATTGGGGAGCAGTGCACTCTCGCCCCCGATTCTGATCCCTCTCGCCGCCGACATCTTCTCATATCTGGTTATCTCCCTATAATTGTCCATTTGTCGTCTACCTACACACTCTTTGTTCGTGCCGGGGTCTGAGTACAGCAGGGGGGAGAAAGGGTGGGAGATGGCTGTACAAAGGAACAACCACCCACCCCCAACCCCCTTCAAAGCTGTCACTCCATTGCAAGTTCGCCAAACAAGCGGTTCACAGCAGGGTGCATGCATGCAGCCCACCCCTTCGTGCGACTCGCTCAACACCTCGCCTCGTGGCGCTTCGCAAAGCCTGGTGCAAGCAGAATGCCTCTGCCTGGTCGGTGGAAACCCGACGTGCTCCGTCCCGGCATTGTAGGGATGCGAGGGTCTGAAGTCAGATCATACATACGAACGACTACGGCCATGCATGCAAGCACGCCAAGAGTACACCCTCCTGTCCCCCGCGAGCGCGCTGCTTCCCTGTCTACCCGTCTCCTCTTCAAAACCCAATCCCTCGATCTCTCTCGACCGAACGCAATAGCCCCCCACCCCCGTTGACACCCCCCCCCCTCATAAACCTCAGGGGCGCGGCTGATAAGTGGAACAGCGCAAAAAAGCAACACACAACCTTCGACCTTGCCGCACATATGGGGGATCACCACCACCATCCCCACCAAGGAGGTAGGCGAAACAAGCTCGTGGATGGAGGGGGGGGGGGGGAGGGGGGGACCACCACCACCACCAACGCCACCACCATGCTACGCAGACCCGTAAAAAGAAATCTCGGGCGGAGGGCGGGGGGTCGGACGGACGACCAAAAAAGCCTACAAATACAAACATAGGTTGGGACGGAGAAATCAAAGAAAGCAAGTAAGCTAAAGAAGACAATAGAAACGGGGGGAAAAAAGAAATAGGTTGAAACGAACAATATGGGGTACAAACAGCAGAGAGGCAGCCTCTTTCGCCTCTTTTAATACTGCAAAAAATAAATAAAAATCCTACACTAATTCCAAGTATTTTGAAAACTAAGGGGTTGCAGTGCGTATTAAAAAGGGGTTTTACAAGAGTCTCCCTCCCCCATCTTCGATCAAGAAAAACGACCACAACACCCCACCCCCTCTTCCACCATCACCACCAGCCAGCCAGCCAGCCAGCCGCTCGTGGTTCCACTCCCCCCACCGTCCGCCTCCGAACGATGGGAAAACCTCTCGAAACAATAATCTGGAAGAAAAAAAAGGAAAAACAACTTCCTCCCGAGATTCAAGAAAGGCCTGATCCCGCCGAGTACCCCCGCCGCCCGACAAACTTTCAACTTTTTTAAGAGCGAACGAAAAAAAAAATACAAGATACATATTTTGGTGGCCCTTTAATATTGAAAAGGGCACACCGTCCCTCCCTCCCCGCCTCCTCCCTAATATGACGGTGGGAACATGGTACTCAGACCCAAATATGGAGTCGTAAACATGGGGAATTACATTGTTCGGGTCCATAGTGGGTTCTGCTTACTATGCTATGCCCCTGCCGTGGTAGAATGAGCGGCTGATGCGCCCGAGGGGCCGAAAGGAGGAAGGACCGGCAGAGGGACGGAGGAAGGAAGGAAGACCAAGACACCAATGCTACTTGCTTGCTTGCGCTGCTGCTACTACTACTGCTGCTGTAGTCTTGGTTGTCCCGGCTTTCCCTACGTACGCAGTAGGCTTGTGTTGCTTCACGCCATGGCCTTGATCATCTCGGGATAGGTCTGGCCCCCGTGCTTCGAGTCGTCCATGCCGATTTGCTGAGAACACACGCACACGAAAGGGGGACGAGGGGAAGCGAAAGTGTCAAGGCATTGCTTGCTGGCCGTGGCTGGTGTCGTGCACCTACTAGGGCATTTGCGAAAATGAAACCACTTCGTATGTTCCTAAATACGTACAACGACCGCAAGGATCAAACATTAACACGCAAACGATCCATGTATTTAGAGGGACATGTAGGTATTTATTAGCTCTGACTAGAGAAGGCTCAGTTGGACAGCAGTATACTTGGAAGTCATCAATCGTCATTCTTAAACCATCTACCAACAACCACTACAAATTTTGATAGTCATTACTAATCTACCAATAGTTATCCCAACCCAACCCAACCCCACCCACTTCCCAGCCGCCGTAAAACCGCCCGCTCAGGCGAACTTTAAGAACCTGCCCGCAAAACAAAACTCGTGATTCCCAGTGGAAACCCCACACAATTTGACACACAGCGAATTTGCACACACAAGCAACCAGCAACACACAAACAACTACGCTGCTACTACTGCTGCTGCACACACGACACCCAGCAGCAGTGACATAGAGCGGGCACGCAGACACACCGCTGGCGCCCATAACATCACACGTAGCAGTTAGTTGGCAGTTGGAGTGTTTTTGTGTTTGCTGGGCTCTAGAAATTTCCCTCTTGTACTACTCGTATTTGTATTTGACCAACGGTTTTTATTATCTGCATTTATGTACTCGTTTGAAAGGCACAGCAGTAGCAGTACAAGTTTAACCTGCTGGCATTTACTTAGAGTGCGTGCTTTCAACACTAAATTCACAGTATACAAGTATGACGCCGAAATTGCCCGTTTTTGTTTCCCCTGTCCTGGTCTGCTTTTTTCACTGCGGGTACTTACAGTACGAGCATATATCTGCAGAAGCAGGGCTACACAGCTCCTGAGCACGACTAGCTAACTTGCGCTGTACCAGCTGCTAAGAATGCTGTACTGCTGGCTGCTGGTTCACGAGTGTCTCGTTGGTTCCGCAAGAGTTCGTCTTCAAACAACGCCCAACTGCCAACTACAGTAACTGCTAAGTGTGATGCTATTATATAAGCCCCAGCGATACGAGTACACAAATGCATATAATAAAAACCGTTGGTAAAATACAAGTACGATTAGTACGAGGGAAATTTCTAGAGCCCAGCAAACACAAAAACGACCAAACTGCCAACTAACTGCTAAGTGTGATGTTATGAGCGCCAGCGGTGTGTCTGCGTGCCCGCTCTATGTCACTGCTGCTGGGTGTCGTATGTTCAGCAGCAGTAGTAGCAGCGTAGTTGCTTGTGTGTTGCTGGTTGCTTGTGTGTGCAAATTGTGTGGGGTTTCCACTGGGAATCACGAGTGTTTTTTTGCGGGCAGGTTCTTAAAGTTCGCCTGAGCGGGCGGTTTTACGGCGGCTGCCCACTTCCATGTCCTCGGCGACGCACGTCTCGACGGTGAGCTTGAGGGCGACAAACAGAACACTCCGAGCAACTCCAACCCCCAACCCACCACCGTCTCCTTTTAAGACACGCATCCCGACGGCGGGCTTGAGGCAAAAAACTAAACACCGCAAGTGCCAACCCAATCCTACCCCAACCCCCAACCCAATCTACCCAAACCCACACGTATACTACCCCAACGCCAACTTAAACCTACCCCCAACCTTACCCGACCAACCCCAACCCAATTTTACCTCACTCAAGCCCAATCAAATAGTATCTCCACCCCAACCCAATCCTACCCAATACCACCTGAACCAAAACCCAACCTTACCCCAACCCCAATCCAAGCTTACCCCAACCCCAGCCAAAACCAAAACCCAATATTACCCCAACCCCAATCCTACCACTACCCCAACCCCAACCACCTGAACCAAAACCCAATCTTACCCCAACCCCAACTCGATCCTACCCCAGTCCCAACCTAATCCTTCCCCAGCCCCAACCTAATGCCACCCCAGCCCCAACCCAACCCTACCCCAACCCCCCCAACAAACTCACCTCCATCTCCTTGGTGACCCGCATCCCGACGGTGAGCTTGAGAGCGACGAACAGAACACCGCAAGTGCTGGCCACCCAGCCGACAATAGCCAGGATGAACACAACGTTCGCTGCCACCGCGCTTCCGTCGCCCCCGTAAAACGCCCCGGCGCACTTTTCGGCGCGGTCTGAGTAGTACGCGGCCGCGTCTGGTCGTTCATATAGATAAGGTGGCGTGGAGGTTGGGAGTTGGGGGGGGGGGGGGG